>CM077262.1:12614137-12989137 GCA_039654775.1 Spinibarbus caldwelli | reverse complement strand
ATACAGGTTTAACTCATTTGAATTGCTTCTGCTTAATGTTACACTGTCAGATATGCAAAAGAAATCTCTCCTATCTCTTGCTCTGGCTACTGTGTATAGACCGCCTGGGCCGTATACAGATTTCTTAAAAGAATTTGCAGATTTCCTCTCAGACCTATTGGTTACTGTTGATAAAGCGCTAATTGTTGGAGATTTTAACATTCACGTCGATAATACAAATGATGCGTTAGGACTTGCGTTTACTGACCTACTAAATTCTTTTGGAGTCAAGCAAAACGTCACTGGGCCCACTCATCGTTTTAATCATACGCTAGATTTAATTATATCGCATGGAATTGATCTTACTGACATAGATATCGTACCTCAAAGTGATGATGTTACTGACCATTTCCTAGTATCGTGCATGCTGAGTATTACTGATATTAACTATATGGCTCCACGTTATCGTCCAGGAAGAACTATTGTTCCAACCACTAAAGATAGATTCAAAAATAACCTGCCTGATTTATCTCAACTGCTCTGTGTACCCATAAATACACATGAACTAGATGAAATGACTAGCAACATGGGCACTATCTTCTCTAATACATTAGAAGTTGTTGCGCCCATCAAATTGAAAAAGGTTAGAGAAAAACGTACTGCGCCATGGTACAACAGTAATACCCATTCTCTCAAGAAAGAAACTCGTAAACTTGAGCGCAAATGGAGAAAAACTAACTTGGAAGTTTTTAGAATTGCATGGAAAAACAGTATGTCCAACTATAGACAGGCTTTAAAAGTTTCCAGGGCAGAGCATATCCGCAAACTCATAGAAAATAACCAAAACAATCCAAGGTTTTTATTTAGCACAGTGGCTAGATTAACAAATAAACAGATGCCACCCGATCTAAATATTCCCTCACAATTTAATAGTAATGACTTTATGAATTTCTTCACTGATAAGATAGATAACATCAGAAATACAATAACAAATGTAGATTCTGCAGCGTCTAGTACTTCAGCTCCATTCATCGCACCCAAAGAAAAACTGCAGTGCTTTACAACTATAGGACAGGAAGAGCTAAATAAACTTATCAATGCATCTAAACCAACAACATGCCTATTAGATCCTGTACCCACTAAATTACTGAAAGAGTTGTTACCTGTAGCAGAAGAACCGCTTCTCAATATTATTAACTCATCGATATCTTTAGGTCACGTTCCAAAATCATTCAAGCTGGCGGTTATTAAGCCTCTTATTAAAAAACCACAACTAGATCCTAATGAACTAGCAAATTACAGACACATTTCTATTCTTCCATTTATGTCTAAAATTTTAGAAAAAGTTGTATCTGCTCAGTTGTGCTCTTTTTTGCAAAAAAATGATCTCTATGAAGAATTTCAGTCAGGTTTCAGGCCCCACCATAGCACAGAAACCGCACTTGTTAAAATTACAAATGACTTGCTTCTTGCGTCAGACCAAGGCTGCATCTCATTGCTAGTTTTACTTGATCTTAGTGCTGCGTTCGACACTATAGATCATGACATACTCATAGATCGATTACAAAATTATACAGGTATTCAAGGGCAGGCTTTAAGATGGTTTAGATCCTACCTGTCTGATCGCTTCCACTTTGTTTATTTAAACAGGGAGTCATCTCAATTATCACCAGTAAAATATGGAGTACCACAAGGATCTGTCCTAGGTCCTCTGCTATTTTCAATATATATGTTGCCCCTTGGTAATATTATTAGAAAATACGGGATTAGTTTCCATTGTTATGCTGATGATACTCAACTATATATCTCAACAAGACCAGATGAAACTTCTAAATTATCTAAGCTAACAGAGTGTGTTAAAAATGTAAAAGATTGGATGACCAGTAATTTTCTCCTATTAAATTCAGATAAGACAGAAATATTACTTATTGGACCAAAAAACAGTACACAGAATCTCTTGGATTATAATTTGCAACTAGACAGATGTACTGTTACTTCCTCTACAGTCAAAAATCTGGGTGTTATATTAGACAGCAACTTGTCTTTTGAAAATCATATTTCCCATGTTACAAAAACAGCATTCTTCCATCTTAGAAACATTGCCAAGCTACGAAACATGTTACCTGTTTCTGATGCAGAAAAGCTAGTTCATGCATTCATGACCTCTAGACTGGACTATTGTAATGCACTGCTAGCTGGTTGTCCTGCATCTTCAATAAACAAGCTACAGGTAGTCCAAAATGCAGCGGCTAGAGTCCTTACTAGGTCAAGAAAATATGATCATATTACCCCAATTTTACAGTCTCTGCACTGGCTACCTATTAAGTTCCGCATCAGTTACAAAATATTATTACTTACCTATAAGGCCCTTAATGATTTAGGTCCTGTGTACTTAACTAGTCTTCTACCACGCTACAATCCATCACGCTCCCTAAGGTCGCAAAACTCTGGACTTTTGGTAGTACCTAGGATAGCAAAGTCAACTAAAGGAGGTAGATCCTTTTCACATTTGGCTCCCAAACTCTGGAATAGCCTTCCTGATAACGTTCGGGGTTCAGACACACTCTCTCTGTTTAAATCTAGATTAAAGACACATCTCTTTAGCCAAGCATTCACATAATGCATCTCATGATCTTGTACTGCAGTTATATCTGATCAAACACGCATTATTGTTCTTTAGCTTGGATTGAACAAATAATTGTTGCTTGGTTGGAACAGCAGCTACGCTAATTATGTCTCTATTTGTTTCTCTGTTTCTGCCACGGGATTAACATCCCGTGGTAACTAGGATTTACACAAGCTTCAGTCTGGATCCAGAACACCTGAGAAGAGATGATGCCAACCCCTCAGAGGACCTCAGATGAAGCATACCCTCAGACAACATACAGAACTACCAAATTTCGCCATAAGTTAAATATATTAAGTTTCTACAATATATAAATATATTGTAGAAACTTAATTTCCTGTAAAGCTGCTTTGCAACGATTTGTATTGTGAAAAGCGCTATACAAATAAACTTGAATTGAATTGAATTGAATTAATATATATATATATATATCGCCTTTTTGGGTTCCTTTGACTTCCAGAATAGCAATTTAAGCACTGGTAATAGGCTTTCATGAAAGCAGCCGTTTATTTGGGTAGAACCTGTGAGAGGTTGAGAGTAGTTTGTTGAGGGAGGACAGTGAGACATGGCAGGCAGACTGTAGGAGAACTGTAAACAAACACACAGCAGTGAAATCACACAAGAGAGTGTAAGTGGCTGAAGGTGAAAAGGAAAAATAGAGCAAAGATCCAACATTACGCTGAAAATGCCATGCCCTCCTGCTCAAGAGCAGAATGAATTAATGATGACTACTAACTTCTGACTGTTCAATACAAACAAAACCATCATGCTGAGAACTGTGGATGTGGTGCTGCCCAACCGTTTGAACACAGTTAATGAGCTGCGCTGTTCATGTCAATAAAACTACAAAATAGGAATGGACAAGATGGTTCACTAGTCTGAAACAGAACTTGCTAAAGATTAACAAGTTGAGTAGTTGTTTAGACACCCACCTTGATTTTGAAAGTATGTAGTTTTGAACATAACAATAAAACTCTGTCTTTCTAAAAATACTTCTTTGAGCTCCATGATCCGGGGATCAAAGATTCTCAAGATTCACACATCTAAAACCCCATTCCTCTCTACAACACACTCAAAATGAGAGCGCATGCCTTACAGCCAGGAGAAAAGAATTGGGTGGATGAAGCAATCGACAGTTTAGACAGCAGAAGGCTCTGAATGATGCTTTCTGTTTTCGGGCATGTAAAATGAGGCAGCGCAGGATGAATGGATCCAACTCATAGTTCTAATGCGCACAAATCATCCCAAATTACTCTGAGAGCCGCAGCCTCTTGCTCAGGGCACGCAATTTCTGAAACAGATAGAAAGCTTTCGCTGTAGGCTCGACCACACAAATGGCTAACAAACACCTTCTGCTGAGGCGAACCTCTCAACAGCTTTTTATCATGCATTTATTGTGTATCATAGATAAAACCACTGCAAACTTCTTTTTATAAAGCTGTTTTCTGGCAATCAGTCATTCTGTCTTTCCCCATGGGCCTACTGTTATTTAAAGGTGAGAATAACATTAATAAGGCAGCTTGACACATAACCTAGCTGCGAATATTCATTGATTCCAAAAGAGATTAGTAATATTTCACAGCATGCAGATAAAGCCTTTAAAAGAGACTGATGTAAGATTTTTAAGGAGCACTTTTTAACTACATAGTTCTTCATAAAAATGTAAGAATTTCTGTCTTCCAATGTGATTTTATATCTCATAATGTAACTTTGCATCTCTTAATCAATAATACTTAATTTCAACAACAACAACAACAACAACAAAATTATATCTCATTACTGTGAAATTATTTGTATGAGATCCTGCTTCATCTTCACATTAAAACAAACAAGGTAATTATGGCTTTTTATCTTTCAGTTGTGACTTTAACACAATAACTTTATATCTCATAATCACAACTTTATTAGACTTTATATCCCACAGATATGACTTTAAAGCTCACAATGTGCCTTTATATCTTCCAACTTTTATATCTCGTAATCACAACTTTATCTCACATAACTGTCTTTATGCCTCACAATGTGACATTGTCTTGTAATCATGACTTTATTTGCATAATTGTTATTTATATTTTCCAACTGTGACTTTATATCCCAGACTCTGTGTCTCAAAATTTAAAATAAATAAAATAAATAATTCTTTATTTTCTATCCCAGAAGGATAGAAAAATGTCTCTGATAAAGACTCACAAGAAAAAAAAAACAAAAAAAATTAAAAATGGTGGGAGCCGTTGAAAAGAATCATGGAGAAGATGTAATGGATCCATAAAAAGCTGCCCTTGCAACGAGTTTTGAAAGAGGAACCTGTTGCTTGCCTATTATAGTGTCTTGCTTGCCTGGTCTACAATACTTGAAAGCTTGCTTGTAGTTTTTGCAAGAGAAATAAAGCCACAATATGACTGTGATACGTCCAGCCCAGAAAGGGCTCCTGTTCCCCAGTCCAGCCCAGAGAGGTCTCCTGTTCCCACATCCAGTCCAGAGAGGGCTCCTGTCCCCATGTACAGCTCGGAGAGAGACTCTGTTCCTATGTCCAGCCCAGAGAAGGCTCTGCTCCTACGTCCAGCCCAGAGAGGGCTCCTGTTCCCAAGTCCAGCCCAGAGAGGGCTCCTGTTCCCAATTCCGGCCCAGAGAGGGCCGCTGATCCTACGTCAGGCCCACGGAGGGCCTCAGAATCCGAGTCAAGCCCAGGGAGGGCTGTTGTTTCCACGTTTGGTCCACGGAAGGCCTCAGATCCTGAGCCAAGCCCAGAGCCGGTTCTAGCCAGGGAACCCAAGATTTCCCCCAAGAAATTATTTTGGGGGGGTTGTATGGCTCCGGCCATAAGGGCCGGGCCGAGTGTTGAGGCCAAGTCCACGGAGGCTTTCCCACCATGGCCCCCTGAGATCCCTGCTCCTCCATGGCTCCCTGGACTGCCTGCTCCACCATGGTCCCCTGAGATCCCTGCTCCACCATGGCTCCCTGGACTGCCTGCTCCGCCATGGCCCCCTGAGATCCCTGCTCCACCATGGCTCCCTGGACTGCCTGCTCCGCCATGGTCCCCTGAGATCCCTGCTCCACCATGGCTCCCTAGACTGCCTGCTCCGCCATGGCCCCCTGAGATCCCTGCTCCACCATGGCTCCCTGGACTGCCTGCTCCGCCATGGCCCCCTGAGCTCCCTGCTCCGCCATGGCCCCCTGAACTGCCTGATCCGCCTTGGAGGCCTTCCTTGTCTCCGTCCTGCACCCGGTGGAACTGTTACGGCGTGGGACGCGCCTTCCGGGAGGGGGGAGTAATGTCAGGGTTATGCACCTGTTTTGTTGTTGTTTTGCTCCCCATATGCTCTCCATGTCCTAGTTTCTCCCTTGTGTTTCATTGTGCCCATATTTGGCTTATCCTGTTCCTGCTCCTAGTGTGTTTCATTTGTCTCAGGTGTGTCTCATTATCCCCTCATTTAGTTGTGTATTTAAAGAGTGTTCTGTTCCTGGTTTCCTGGTGTGGTGTCTTACGTCACTCCCTGTTTCAGTTTGTATTCCCTTTGGTTGTTCATTAAAGACGGTTTGCTTTGAGTTTACTCCTGTGTCTCCTCGTCTCCTCGCTCCTCTCCTTAGAAGTGTGACAGTATATTTCACATTTTGACTTTATATTTCACTTATATCTCATTTTTAATCATGACTATGAATTATTTCTCACATTTGCTTTACAGTATATCACAATGTGACTATTCACTTCAATTTCTACTCTAACGTGGAAAAGGCTTTCATATACATTTTCATCTGACAGTTTGTCAAATGTGATAGATATATAGATTAATTGATTTTGTTATACATAAAATAGTCACACGAGTCTGGCATGACATAAATTTTCAGCAAATGACCTGTGAAAAGAATGTCTCCATTATACTGTCCACATTTAGACATGCGTATCCTTTGTGCAACAGCGTTTTAGACCTTTTTATAACTAGAAAATCACTGTAAAAAAGTACATTTTAAAGATGCATATAATCTTTTCAGAAGTTGTGTTTAAAATCCATCTGCTTTAAAATTCTAAAGAGTAAAAAGCTCAGTTTGAAAGTGCATTACACTTCTGAAGATTCCACAGACGGCCTTGATCTATAGCAAATACCTGCTCAAACTGCAGACATTGACAGACACCAGATCTGAACACTGGACACGTATTCAAACATACTCACTCCATACACTGTGATAAGGAGCCATGTTTTCATTGAGAGCTTCATGCTCCTTTGTCAAGCTCAGTCAATAGTCATGTCAACAGCTGAGTCATCTCAGAAAATGTCCTTCACCATTACTAGCAATCAGACGATTATTGCCACAACCCTGCAAAATACTGTGAAACTGATTTCTCTTATTTTAATAGAATACTAAACATCTAAAACCAGCATGAATTGGTCCAGGTCAAGATGGAAACCTTCAAAATTTATGTTTTTTTTTTTTTTTTTGTTTATTTATTTATTTATTTTTTTACTAGTTTTACTAGTTTTGCTGGTTAATTTGCATGGTCTAATTTTTATTTTGTCGCTGTCACTCTTTTACTTGCTTTTTGCTAGTTTTACTAGTTTGGATGTTTTACTTGTAAGATCTAACTTTAATTTTCCTCTGTCTTTCGTTTACTTGTGTTTTACTAGTTTTGAGAATTTACTTGCATGGTGTAATTTTAATTTTGTCACTGTTACTCTTTTACTTGCTTTTTACTAGTTTTACTAGTTTGGATCTTGGATGTTCAACTTGCATGGTCTAATTTTAATGTTGTAATTTTCACTCTTGCCTGTGTTTTACTAGTCTTACTAGTTTTGCTGGTCTACTTGCATGGTCTAACTATTATTTTATTGCTGTCACTCTTTTACCTGCGTTTTACTACTTTTACTAGTTTGGATGTTTTACCTGTATGGTCTAATTTTAATGTTGTCACTTTCACTCTTTTGCTTTCTTTCACATCTGGATTTCTGTTGGTTGGTTGGTACTTGTATGGTGCTGGTTTAAGCAAAACCTAGATGATGAGACTAGTCAGCTTTGGTCCTTGTGGACTTTCGGCAAGTGTTTTTAGTTAAACTCCACTCCTCAACAACATTGGTGGGACACTAGTAAACCAGCATACATAAGCTTGTCAGTATAGTAGTGTAAAACTAGCACAAACCAAATACCCTGAGGTGCCAGTGTCAAAAAATGACCCAGAATTCACATCTTGTGATTTTGCAATGTTGTGAAAGAAAAATCTGTGAAACTGAGTTAGCTCGAGGGGCTACAGCAATAATAGTGGGAGTACATGCCATCCAGAATGACTGGAACAAGCATTTTGGCAAGCTGGTTCAAACAGAGGTCACCCACAGCAGTGAATTCAGCAGCGAGTGTGAAGTTATGCCCATAGATGTTTAGCAGCAGACATAACAGTCGAGAGGCCCAAGACCAGCGAGTATGAAAAAATGTAAACGTGATCAGCTGGGATAGACTATATTTATGCTGATTACTAACACTGCTAGATAAATACTTGGTTTGCTGCGTGTGGATGTCACATGGATTGCTAATTGAAACTATTACAGTCTCCTGAGGGATTTATTCAAAATAAATAAATAGACTGTGCAATAATAAACTTACAGAACCAGTGGAGCAGTTGTCAGACTCTTCAATAACATCATAGAGCACCGCATCTTTGACAAAGACGGCGATGGCTTTCAGAATGAAGGACACAAACAGGTGCATGTGGATGTAGTTCCGCGTGCAGTGGAGTTTCCTGAGGGAATACAAGGAATACAATCAGCCATGCTCACAGACTGAATCTAAAATATGTTAAGCCTGACTGAGAAGTCCCCTGCCCCCTAATTACACCCTGTCCTTGGAACTAATAACGGAAAAAATGACAGCTAATTACACTACAAATGAAATCCTAATTGAGCTTTCTGGTCTGTGTAAGGGGTTTGTTAAACAGATAATTTATTCCATTGTGTTGTATTCCGTTTCACACGCATTTCTACTTACAGTAAACATGGGAATTCACAAAATCTGATTTAAAATTCAAGGTAGCTGCTCATTTTATGTCCAACATGCTTATTTAATATTATCAAGCTATGGCAGGTTGACAAAATACTGACCGTACTGAATCTACTCTGTAGAAGAAAAAAATTGTCATTCGGGTTTGGAGCAACATGAGAGTGAGTAAATAATGGCATAATTTTCATATTATGGATAAACTATACTTTTAAGAAGACATTCACAGCTGCTTTATCCAAAATGCAAGTGTTTTTAAAACAGAGAGAGACTCTGATATCCCAGAACACCCTGAACATGATGTCTTTTGTTTATAATGTCCATTCCTCCTCACAGTAGTAAATGAACTGACACTTTGTTTAAACACTGGGTTCTCTCTGCGCTCTGGTGCTAAGAAAAGATTAATATTCTACAATATGTTTTACAGTAATACTCCCAAATACTGACACGTCTACAAATTTGTCATGCTGTAGGGATTGTTAGTTTAGAACAATACAAAATAATCACAAAAATGTGTTGTTGGGAGTACATTTTTGCAGATAGATTGCTTGTTGCCCCATCAGAATAACCTAAATATATCCCATTCAGTCAAAAATGAGTCTGAAAGAAATAATGGCTAAAACATAAAGCGCCGCTCAAATTTTTGGGGTCTTTAAGAACTTTTAATGTTTTGAAAAAAGTCTCTTTCAAATGCAGAAGGCTGCATTTATTTGACTTAAAATATACAGTAATACAGTGAATTATCATTACAGTTTAGAAGAACTGTTTACTATTTTAATATATTTTATGTTATTTATTAATGTAATTTATTCCTGTGATGGCAAAGCTGAATTTTCAGCATCATTATTCCAGTCTTCAGTGTCACATGATCCTTCAGATATCAATCTAACATGCTGATTTGCGGCTTAAGAAACATTTCTTATCAATGTTGAAAACAGATGTTCAGCACTTGTGGAAACAGTGATGCGTTTTTTTTTCTTTGATAAATAGAAAGTTCAAAAGAACAGACTTTATTTGAAATATCATCTTTTTTTGTAACAACAAAAATTTGATCAATTTAAAGCATCTATGCTAAATACAGATATTAATTTCTTTAAAAAATCTTACTGACCCCAGTATTTTGAATGGAATCGTAGGTCTCACAAAGTTAAATACATGATGGTTTTGCATTTTGTTACACGCTAGATTATATTACCCCAGCAGCCAGTTCCTCCTTATGAAAATCATGTTAAAATAATTTACATGAACTTTTGTCACACATATCTCACCACATGAGGTTTTACCACAGGTTTACATACTGGCACAATGAATGCATGTAATGAATATCTGTTATCAATTAGAGTAAACATGTTTTTCAATAGCTTATTATGAAGTCTTTCTTTTATCTACCAGTTGCATTACTAAAGAGTCTGTTCATATTGAGTTTCTTCGAATTAGTTTTTGATTTATGGTATTAGATATTCATTCATCTACCTTCATTCATTCATTCATCTACATCTAGACCACATGGTGCTGCACACGGCAGCCACGGTGCTTTGCTCTCCAGTTGTTTTAGTGTTTTTGTTAGTTTTTCCTGTTTTTTGTTTTTCAAACACGATCAGTTTCACCAAGGATGAACTGCTGAACATTCGGTAGAACACACCACAAAATCTCCTCCCGGTTTTCGATTATTCGGACGTTTTGCTGAACATAGTAGTTGGCGGAGCAGCGGCGCTGATCAAACGCTTCAGGACGTGCAGACGGGAGAAGTGAGCCGACGTGCTAGTGAAGCTCAGACAGTGCGGATTTCGAATGGCATTGACTAGCATCCATCTGGCAAATCTCTGCTCTCTATTCAACAAAACGGACGAACAACTTCTGCTCTCCCAGACAAATAAGGATTTCTCATACTCTGCTGCACTGTGTTTCACGGAAACCTGGCTGAATGACGGCATTCCGGACAGCGCGTTAAGTCTGCCAGGTTTTCAGCTGTTTAGAGTGGACCGCGACACAGAATCAACGGGGAAATCGCGTAGCGGCGGGACATGCTTCTACATCAATGAGAGGTGATGTGCAGATGTAACAGTGTTAAAGAAGATGTGCTGTCCCGATCTAGAAGCGCTCTTCATTAACTGTAAGCCTTTTTATTCTCCGCGGGAGTTTTGCTCGTTCATTCTTGTGATTATTTACATTCCTCCTCAAGCGCACATGAGCTCAGCTTTACAGAAACTCACTGATCAGATCACAGAGACAGAGCAACAACACCCAGACTCTGTTTTAATCATTCTTGGGGACTTTAATAAAGCCAATCTCTCCCGTGAACTGCCAAAATACAAACAGCATGTTAAATGTTCCACCAGAGACAGTAATATACTGGACCATTGTTACACCACAATAAAGAATGCATAACAATCTGTCCCACGGGCAGCTTTAGGGCTCTCTGACCACTGCCTGGTTCATCTTATACCAACCTACAGGCAAAAACTTAAATCTGCTAAACCTGTAGTAAAGACTGTAAAGAGATGGACCAATGAAACAGAGTGTGTTTTACAAGCCTGTTTGGACTGCACTGATTGGAGCGTTTTTGAAGCTGCTACTACCGATCTGGACGAGCTCACAGAGACTGTAACATCCTATATTAGTTTCTGTGAGAATATATGCATTCCTACCAGGACTTTTAACATTCAACAATGATAAGCCATGGTTTACAGCAAAACTCAGCATTTTCGTCAGGCCAAAGAGGATGCCTACAGAAATGGGAACAGAGTCTTGTACAATCAGGCCAGGAACACACTGAATAAGGAGATTAGAGTGGCTAAAAGGACCTACGCTAAAAAGTTGGAAGATCAGTTCACTTCCAATGACTCAGCTTCAATGTGGAAAGGTCTGAAAGCCATCACCAACTACAAGACACCATCCCCCAGCACTGAGGCGAATCAACAACTTGCTGAAGACCTGAATGAGTTTTATTGTAGATTTGAAACCCCCCACACCCATCCTGACCATCTCTCTACACAACCGCTAACACCTCCTGTAACCCCCCTCTCCCCACTCCTGCACTTCAGATCAGTGAAGAAGATGTGCGCCAGGTCTTCAGAAAGAACAAGAGAAGAAAGGCACCAGGCCCAGACGGTGTGACACCAGCCTGTCTGAAAACCTTTGCTGACCAGCTGGCCCCCATCTTTTCACAGATCTTCAACAGATCACTGGAGCTATGTGAAGTCCCTTCCTGCTTCAAACGCTCCATCATCATCCCCGTCCCAAAAAAACCCAAGATAACAGAACTTAACGACTACAGACCTGTGGCACTAACGTCTGTCATCATGAAGTCATTCGAAAAACTGGTTCTGGCTTATATGAAGGACATCACTGGACCCCCTGCAGTTTGCTTACCGAGCAAACAGGTCCGTGGATGATGCAGTCAACATGGGACTGCACTTCATCCTGGCAGCATCTGGACAAATCAGGGACTTATTATTACTGGTGCAGTCTTAACAACCTGGAGCTGAACACGCTCAAAACTGTAGAGATGATAGTGGACTTCAGGAGAACCCCCCTGCACTCTCCCCACTCACCATCACAGACAGCACTGTGGCTGCAGTGGAGACATTCAAGCTCCTGGGATCCGTCATCTCTCAGGACCTGAAGTGGGACACTCACATCGACTCCATTGTAAAAAAGGCCCAACAAAGGTTGTACTTCCTTCGCCAGCTGAGGAAGTTTAACCTGCCACAGGAGCTGCTGAAACAGTTCTACACAGCCACCATCGAGTCTGTTCTGTACACATCAATAACTGTCTGGGTTGGTTCAGCTACAAAATCAGACATCAGAAGACTACAGAGAACGGTTTGAACTGCTAAAAGGATTATTGGTGCTCCCCTACCCACCCTCCAAGAACAATACATCCAGAGTGAGGAAAAGGGCTCAGAAAATCACTCTGGATCCCTCACATCCAAGTCATCCCCTTTTTGAACTTTTGCCATCTGGTCGGCGCTACAGAGCCCCAAATACCAGAACAGCCAGGCACAAGAACAGTTTCTTCCCCCAGGCAATCTACCTTATGAACTGTTAAATGTTCCCCACATTATGCAATAAAAATGTGCAATAACCTTATAATTATTTGTTACCACCTCCCTGTATCTCATTCTATTCTATTCCATTCTTTCATCTATAGCACAACTGTACATACAATTTATTTATTTTTCAATTTATTTTTCGATTTTTGCCTATTTATATTTACATATGTGTATTTTTTATTCTCATCTTATTTTTATTGTCTGTGTGTTGTTGTCTCTGTGTACTGGAAGCTTATGTCACTAAAACAAATTCCTTGTATGCGCAAGCATACTTGGCATAAAACTCTTTCTGATTCTGATTCTTCATTAATCATGTCTTGCTTATGGATTGTAAACTATAATGTATATCAGCTTTGTTATAGTTATGTGGCCAGTTAGATGAATTCTAAACAATGGGCCTCATTCATGAAACATTCGTAAATATAGGAGTAAATTCTGAGTAATTTGTGGGTAAAACGGACCTTCCTGAAACTCTCCTCCGGATTCAAAAACTCTTCGTAAACATCCGATTTGATAGTTAAACATGTGTATGTTAATGAATTCCAATCATTCGTAAATAGGGCGCTCGTGCACGCTCCTACACAATTAGCATAATCCCCGCCTATGAATTACAGCTACGCAAATTGCATGTCCAGGAACGCAGTGGAATATTCTGGTCTACTTTCTCAGGTTTGGCTCCAGTATATTGCATAAATGCAAAAAAAGACTAATAGGCCATATGGCTAACAATAAATATTCAATAACGTGTTTCCACCAAAGCGTTTTTAGCCACCTGAAAAATGTCAGGTGCTCTTCTGAAAACGACCACCTGTTGGCTCTTGAGAACGCTTTGGTGGCACAGCGTTTTTCCAGCTGAGACGCTTTGGATTCTATGATTAGGAATATCCATGGCAGTAACGTATTACTAGTTTCTCATTTTGAAGAATATCACTGACTATAAAAATGTAGTAACCAGTAATATTAACTTCTCTATTGTTGTTCAGTTGTTGTACAAGTAGGATGATTGGTCGGTGTGGTATTTGTCCCGCCCCTCCTCCTGATTGGACAGCTGGGTAAGTGACAGTGACAAGCGCTGCGTTCTACCCAAAGCTAAACCGCAGCTAAACAGTTTATCAACTCTCTGCTACAAAAAATTTAATAAAATAAAATAAAAAAATAAAAATAAAAATAAAAAAACAGAGCAAACAAACTTGTAAAATATTATAATGGCAGTGCATCAAAATTCAGTGTCATCAGTTTGCCAAAAAGAACACAGAACGTTTTACGCACCATTTACACGTGGTAAGGAGCAGGTGTACATTTCTTTCGTACCAACTAACATTTTGAAAATAAGAACACTTTCATGAATCTGAAAATTTACGTCAGAACAGCTTTACGAACGATTTACACAAAAATTCGTTCTGCTTGTGTTTCATGAATGAGGCCCATTGTGTGGAAAAGTTACTTAATTGTTTACTTCAAAAATCGAATTGTTTTGATCCTGTGGCAAAAGCCTGCTGAAATGGGCCAAAAGTATTATACATTACAGCAGGCAAAATCTTGCTTATCCAGCTCCTAGTTTGGATATTTGAAGAGGTTCACTGAATATGGATAATAACATGCCAATATGAAACAGTAATGAGGCAGTGTTATCTTTAACAAAAAATAAAAAATAAATAAAATAAAAAATAAATAGTAACTTATAATAAAGCTGAAATAAAATAAAATATAAAATCTTGAAGTAAAATATTTCCTTGGCAACAAATTTAAAATATTAATACAAACTATAGTAGTATATAAATAATAAAATGACATTGGATTGACAGCATTTTATATTTCCAGTATTGTTTGAATGTTTATTCCATTCTCAAAACGCAACCCAAGGAAAAGAATTTCTGTCATTGTTTCTTTAAACGAATCTTCTAGATTCAAAACAAAATAGATTTTGTCTGCAAGAGCATAACTGTAGATTTTTGCTTGTAGATTTTTGCTATTCATCAGCATGTCACAGATGCTTTCTAAAGAGCTTAACATTGATTGAATCCAGTTACAAATAGGATTTTTTAAAATACAGCTATTGAAGTTTTATATAAGCTGCAATTCTCATTGCATAACACCGCAATTCTCCCGAACTGACTACAACTTTACATTTTTTGAGTTAAAGGTCAAATCCCTGTGTTTCCTTTAACCTTGCACTCATGCACAGCTATGTCGTCATCTTACAGGCCTATGTTGCGTCTCTAGTGTGTGGCCATCTACAGGATCACCTTGACATACTGCTGACAGATTTGGACACTATAAAATTTTTGCCAAGTGTTTCTTGGTAAAGGCACAATTTAATTAGACCACAGACTGTGTTTCTGCCAAGCAAAGACAACTTGTGACCTGAGTGATTCAGCGGAGTGGGAGCAAGTGTTCAAACTGGCAATAATAATAACCTGAGGTGTGATCAGGTCTTCAGCCCCTGTCAGTCACTGAAATCCCACATCAGACTGATATCCTCTTAGTTAAGACTGCTTAAGCCTGCAGCTCGAGTGCAGATAGTGTTAACAGACAGGATTAGGACTGATTACATTGCTGAAGAGCTGAACATGAACAGTTTTATCGAGGAGTAGTGCTGCTCTGCCATACTGGTGACACATGAACCTTATTACTGATGGAAATGACAGCATTTGAGGTAGGATATGGATGAGCTTAGAGTTGGTAATCAGAAGGAGAGAGCCGTGAACTATCACAATTGTGCACTTGAGCAAAGCATTTAACCCCAGGATGCTCCAGGGAGGATTGACGCTATGCAAGTTTACAGCAAAACCTCTGCACTTTTATAGGTCATCCTCTTATGTGTTTGGTAAATAAATCAAATAAGGGAAGATGCCCTCTTTAAAAACAATGTGCATTTACTTTTTAATTGTAACACATTTAGATATACATGTGCAGGATGATGATGCATCATCCAGTGCGTTATTATAGGAAATAAATAGAAAAATTTGCTAATTTAGTTGTCATAGAACAAAATGTAAAAATATTTAAAGAGGCCATTTTACCCAGGTATAAGACAAGAGTGTCATTAATGTAAAATACTAAATCAACTATTCTATTTAAATTTTTATTTTGACAATTTAGTTGAATAACTCAATAACCAATGTAGACAAAGAAGAATCCCAGTAAAAGTAATTCATCAGAAAGGTAAAATTATTCCATGACTTATATACAGGCATAAGAATATTTACATATTACCAACATTTTAATTAAAATATGTCATAATAGCAACACTATGAATGCAAATTGAATGATTTCAATCAATCTACGTAATTCATGAAAATACTGAACAATAACCCTTATTAATTACAATAAGTATTACATTTAAAAATAATAACACTTGTAACAATATGCCACTTTGGGTCTTCTGTGCCAATTCTGGGGGGCCATCTTACACCAAGGGTCTAAATTTATCCCTTTACTACAAAATAAAAACTATAATTTTTACTCCACAAATATAAAAACACTGATGTGTTCATAGATCCCTCACTAACAAACAGACACAGAAAAACTCTGATATTCAACATAATACAATGTCATATTTAACAGAGACACTAAATTACATCAGTTAACTTAAAAACTGTTTCGACTGACTAAATCTCACAAATGTTCATATTCAGATGAAACTACAAAATTAAAAATAGCACCACCAAAAATGATGAGATTTGGGGGGGGGGAGGGGGGGGGGGGGTGTCAATTTGGCCTGGGGTCATCTTACCTCATCTTACCCTATTAATATTGCAGTGATTAGCAGGACCATATATTATGGGTGATTATGAGTAAGCTACCTCCATAGCAGTTACTATAATGAGTATGTCACCGCAATGTGCCATGTTAAAAAAAAATCATCCACCAGAAGAGCATCATAAATAGTCTGATCCACAAATGCATACAGTGTTTAATTAATACATAAATGATATTGCCTACACCATTTGAATGCTAACTTGGTGACATTTAAAGGGTTTTAAACCGTGTTTATGGTTCACTACTGAGTTTACAAGTGAGCACTAATGCCCACTGGAATGATTCTCTGATGGAATGTGTGAGCTGGAATATACATGTAAGAAAGCTCTTATCTCTGTCATTAGCAGACCGTTTTGCCTCTGGTGAGCTAGATCAATCACTGTAGTGTCAAAACGGATGCATGTTGTTTGCTGTTTAATCCTCGACAGCTTCAGTGATTCAGTAACTCTCTCCATGACGCCCCATGGTGAATCTGGGGTTGGCTACAAGCATGCATGAAGCATTGTTTTCTGTGTTTAAAGCCTGTTAACCATTAGCTTAATTAAAATGACATCCTTCAATGTGAAACATTAGTAGGACTAACTGAGCCCTGTATTTGACAAAAAAAAAAAAAAAAAAAAGTGAAAAAAGGCAAAAAAGGTATTAAGGATCAAAAGTATCTTTGTGTCTAGAAACATTCAAATGGATTCTGATAAATATTTTAAATTAATATTTATATTTTAACATAATTAATATTAATTAGTATTTTAAAAACATAAATTTTAATAGCCACAAATGTATTCCACATTACATTTAAATCTCACTATTTAAAAAAAGAATATAATAGAGAGAGAGAGAGAGAGAGTGCGAGAGAGACTTGTACCTTGTATTTGTACCCTGTTCTTTGACCCTGTTCATGCAGTTGATTTGTATAAAAAAAGCAAATGTAATTACTGCCTTGTCAGTTCATTTTAAAGAGTTGTCAGTTAGGCAGGAACTCATTTTCCTTAGAAATAATTGCCTTGGATACAACTTTAAAACTAGTTAAAGCAAGTACGATAGCATAAACATGACATTTTTGCAAAAGAACATAATTCACCCCTGCACCATAGCAAATACATGTTAGCATTAGTTTCAACAAATGTAGAATTTCTTACCTGAATATACAAAGTATTACAATGGCAGTGATGAGAGACATGAGAGAAACACTGTGCCCGATGGTGTAGCCGATCTTCACCGACCTAAAGAAACTATCCTGCAAAAGAAAAGAAAGAATACACGTTTACTAAATAGCGCTGAACAGTTTAATTCTTTTTGAATCTTTAAATTACACTACTGTTGGTTTGAGGTCAAGATTTGTTTGTTTGAAAGAAGAAATTAATACTTTTATTCAGCAAGGACACATTACATTGAAAATATGTTTCAATCAATATTACAAAAGATTACATATTTTAAATAAATACTGTTCTTTTAAACTTTCTATTCATCAAAGATCCCTGAAAAAAAAAATTCATGGTTGACACAAAAATATGAAGCAGCACAACTGTTTTCAACTGTGATATTAATAAGAAATGTTTCTTGAGCAGCAAATCAGCGTATTAGAATGATTTCTGAAGGATCATGTCTTTATTGTATTTTTGATCAAATAAATGCAGCCTCTGTGACCACTGATGACTTTTTTCAAAAACATTAAAAAAAGTGTAATGACTTCAAACTTTTATAAAGCTTGATCGGTATATGGTATCATAAACTTTTTATATGGTATCATTAAACATGCTTTCTAACAAATCATTCTATTAAAAGCAAGAAATATAATTTTTTTGCGCTTTATGTGCAAATCTAAATTATTTTTAACAGCATACTGCTCTGAGGAAATATGACGACAGTAGGGTAATAACATGCATTCACAACCTTCATAAACACTACAGCTCAAAAAAAAAACAAAAAAACACGGTATGTGACTATGACTCAATGAGCTGCCTTTTGTGTCCTCTTATGGTATCCTGATGTCTGAAAAGAAAGTTTCTTTACTCAAGGCTGTCTTTTTGTAGTAAGAATGGGTACAGTGCTGTCTCTCCCACACAAAGGTTTGCTAAAAGACTCACCTGCGTAGAGTGTATTCAAATAAGCCCCTCTATAGTCTTTGACCGAAGTTAAATATTAAACCTGAACATGGCAAGAAGGAGCATCAGACACTCAACAAAAACATAAAATTCCTTTTAAGTCCAATGCCCACATATTCCCTGTGGGTGTGAGGACCGTGCGTGCTGATTACCCATCCTGTTGATGTGAACACATGCTGGGAAAGCTTTCATCAAAGGGCAAAGGTCATATGCTTTTCACTTAACTACACTCTGCTCAAAAGATCAAGGTGTTTCATGTTATATAATATCTGCTTCAGTGATGGATTATTAGTATGTTTACAAATGCATCCAAAGGCTGACACGACGTGCAACGCTAAATAAAGGAACTATTATGTTTGGACTTGTTCGTTTGCACTAGGCAATAAAAGGCAGGCTGGAAAAGGAGGCTAAAAGGTTGACTGAAAAAGGATGAATATTAAAGCTTGCTTTTTTTGGGGGGTGAGGAACACTCAATATGGCATGAGAACGATCACTTTCTGTGAGTTAAAAGTTCAATACGTCAAGAGTCGGAGCATCTCAGTGTTGTATAATGCCAGTGGAGCTGAAAACACCAGTTTGACATAACTTTACTAAGAAATTTTGCATGTATGGTACTTTCTAATGTCTCTTAACCACCTTCAGAGATGGTAAAAAAAACCCTGCGTTTTGTTAACTGATATAATATACCAACATACTGAAGTACTAAAATCTGCTTTGTACCTTTATAATACACTGACAACCATTAAAAACACAGGTGCATGGTAACGAGAAAACTATATGTAGAATCACAAGTAGATTTTTCACAATCTGAGGCAAAAATTAATATATAGAAGGTGCTCGGTGTCATAGACACAAATATAAAAAAAACATAATGTGACACTAAAATAACGAAATAAACATGAATTTTACAACATAAGATATAACATGAAACATATGTACATAACTGATCAGAAAAAGTAAGAAGAAACAGTTACATAAAGGATTCTGGGAATGTTTTTCACTATAAATTATAAGATGGCTTGTTCTTTTTCACTTTCAAAACTGTAAATTTAACTATGAATGAAATGTCCAATTATTTATTACACTATAGTAAAGGAATGGTTATTATACTATAGTTATTACACTATAAATTTATTACACTATAGTAAAGGAATGGTTATTACACTATAGTTATTACACTATAAATTTATTACACTATAGTGAAGGAAATGTTAACCAAGTAACAGATTTGTACAGTAGCATTTTACAGTATTTACAATTACAATTACAGGTACGCTCATTTTTATAGTGTACTTTGCACTTACGTCGTCTACAGTGCCATTCAGATTATAGCCACAATGTACTGCGATTTCCATCGCGTCCATCTCAGTCCAGCCATCAGCAGTGCAGGTCTTTGAGAGGTTACCTGTGTGAGAAATTTAAAGGTTATTAACCTCAAGATACACACACTGGCTGCTCTGTTTAGAAGCTGCATCTGTTTATTACGCTCTCGACTTTAACTGAAACGCCATGAGCCCCAAGTGCTGGCGTCCTGGAGTGTGTCCACACAATTAAAGTCAAACAGCTTTTTTGAACTAAAGTAGAGAAATACAAGCCACATCACCCCTCTCACTGAGGTGTTTCTTGGCCCTTCTCAATGCACAATGTCACGCTGAATGCAAAACTGCATCCAATCAATGCGCAAAGAGACCCAACTGGGGACTGTGGCTTACCGAGCGCATTATTTTGATCTGTGCTGTATACAAATATGAACAATGAATTTTTGAGATGCTTGGAGGAGAAAAACAACATTTCTTGGGTCATACGATTTACTCAGTGTTGAGGAAGCTAAGTGAAATTAGTGTAGAAACAATTTTCAATCAGAAATTGGTAGTAAATTTTACAGTTACGAAGAAACATCAATTCACACATTGAATTAAAAATGAAAGTTTGAAGCAGAAAAACAGAAATAGTATTTTCTTGTAAATCTTCAAAAATATTTTTTGAGTACTTTGAAACTGTAATCACTATTTGAATTAGTTAAATTACAGTAAAAATGCTGGTTGGAAAGATGGTACGCCGTAAGTTGTGAACAAAATTAATTGACTACATTGAAGGTTTATTTTGAGCATTGTTTTTATAAAAAAAATAAATAATATATATATATATATATATATATATATATATATATATATATATTTTTTTTTTTTTTTTTTTTTTTTTTTTTTTTTGTAATTTTAATTTTGTAATTTAATAAATAAATTAGCTTTACCATATCAAATTTGAACTGGTAAATCTTTACTAAATACAACAAACCATCCTAATTTATGTAACCAAATCAAAAACAGTAAATAGTATTTAAATTAGTAAATCATTTTTAAAATCATTTTTAATGTGTTCATTCAACGCAACCAATTTATAACAATGAGTATTTTTCAATGCTACATACGAGAGAGAGAACAATTTGAACCAGTTGAACCAATTCACAAGACTGAATCACACCTTCCAACTCTTCATATGAGAAAGAGAATCGTTTAGGAACCATTTCACTTATTTAATCAGACCATCCAACTACACATTATGAGAGAGAGAGAACCATTTAAGATAAACTGATTCATTAAAATGAATCTGACTTTCCAATTCTACATGTCAGAGAGAACTGTTTAGGATGAATCGATTCACTAGAATGAATCAGACTTTACAATTCCATATATAGCACGAGAGAGTAAACCGTTTTATAAGAACTGATTCATTAGAATGAACCTGACTTATGCATTTGCACTAGATGAAAAAGATTAGCTTGTTACTGGAAAAGCAAGTAAAATACTAGGGAACCAGCTACTGTTACACTACTGAAAATATAGTTGAGACCAAAAAATAGTGTTCAATTAATTCTGAGAGAGTTTAGATTATACCACAATCTGACTCATTCAAAAACCTTTTGTATAAGAATAAGGGAGATATTCAAGGACTAGGTGTAGGTATCCCTCGAGGATGATTCATTTAGAGACAGCATTGTCTTACGGTCCACAGAGTTTGAAAAATATGATGTATTCTTCAGGAGGAAGGACACTTAGTTCCTCCTCAGTGCATTCATAGCAGGTCCCATGTTACAATGCCATGTATTGATCCAAAACAAACCAATCAATTTCACTCAGGCTTGAATTAAAAAGACTAGGTGAATGAGTTCCCGTGTGGTTTCTCTTCAGTGTGCTTGTTATGTGAACGCTGAAAGAAGCTGTTTCATAAATGAGCACTGAATAGAGCTATACAACAATGTTCTCAAATGGAAACACTCTGTTAAAAAACAAAAAATTACTTTCCAAAGGAACAAATGCCAGCAGAAACAACTTAAATGTGTCAAATCTATGCACAAAGACCACCTGTGCCTGCCCCGACAGGAAGTGACCTCCACCTATATAACAACGATGTCTACTGCTGAATAAATCATACTCGCAGGTACAGTACAACCCATTTACCAAAAGTTAAAAGGGTTTTTGGCCAGTTACAATAATTTTTTTTACTTTTTCCCCACTAATATCTTAATGCACATAGCAACTCACACTTTGGACTAAATTTGAAGGTGGCAAAAAAAGGAAAATGACAATAAGGTTTGCTTTACTATCTACTTGTTAAAAATTAATTGGCCATTGTTTTGTCTTGTTTTGGCCTCCGACTTGCCCTGGGAACAATCAAGTAAACGACATGAATCTGTACCATTATTATCAAAAAATAAAACAACATTTCGCTGATCTTTTCCCCTTATTACATTCAGTGCATGTGTCAGAATTGGAAAAAAAAAAAGAAAAAAAGAAAAAAGATTTCTTAATTGGAAAACATGGACTCTCTGTTTCTTAAACCTTTAACTCTAGACATAAGAAATTAAGAAAAGTATGTATTATCTCCCCTATAATTACCCAAAGACAATATATTTGTCATTATTATATTGTCGCTTTAATAAGCTGTTGAGAGTTTTATTGTTCATTTAATGGGTATTGATCTGTTCATTCATCATTTGGAAGATGCACCATAAAAAGTCAATAATGGTAAGTACTAAACACAGCTGGAGTATGTCAAGGCTACAAAAGCAGCACTTCTCTGGTACTGTACGTGAAGGTTTCTGTGTCTGCAAGTTAACTGACTGAATGGCTCATTAAGAAAATAAACCAAAATAAACTAATTGATGGAAAGCACAAACATTAAATTAATCTATATATATATATATATATATATATATATATATATATATATATATATATATGAAAAAAATGAAATGGCATGCATCAAATAAATTTTCTTTCTCTTTTACAATCTTGCAAGCAAAATGCAAAAAATCACAAGACAAGATGACAACATTATCAGAAGAGACAAGACAAAAAAACAGGATTAAATTTTCCTTTGCAAGAGTGTAAAAATCTGATAAGATAATCCCGGCAAAATAATAAAATGCTAAATGATCCCATCTAAAACAATTTGAAAACTGTCATCTGCTTGAAATCCAGTTGACTTTTGACTTCTAGGTGCCTTACGGAAAATCTCATTCCCATAATCCAACAGCACACAACATCTGAATCCTGCAGTAATTATTGCTCACATGAAAAACAACATTTTAGCCTTGATTTGAATAAATTATAAGATTAATAATGAAAGGTACAACATGCGTATCAAGCAGGATTAAGATTCTTTTTCACTCGCTATAAACAAATCCATCTAATACCTGATGCTACTCCCTACTTTATCTGATATGCATATTTTTGTGATTATCAGAAAGACGTGGATTAAAATCAGCTAAATTTAAAACATTGCATTTAACATGTTACTTCAACAAAAACCAGCACCTGAAAGCTTGTGTAAATTTATTGAAGAGGATGTTTACTCTTGGCTTTTAGTGTATGCTTTGTTTGTCATGTAAGGTTGACACCAACCCTCTCACATTTATCAACGTGTGCAAACACCCACATACAATATATCTATCCTCACACATTATTCCAGTGGACCTTCGGCTTTGTCATAAACCACAGAGATCCCATGAAGCAAATCCAGAATGCCACATTAATCCTTGGTATTGAACTACGGACAGACTTTTATCATTCTGAAAAGCATAATCTGTCCTTTCCCATTCAGAGAGAGCATTGTACTGTGCTTGTATGCTTTAACTGAAAATCCATCAGAAATGTGTGGGACTTAAGGAAAAGAAATTGCTCCAGAATGGTATTTCACCATCAGCACCGGTACATTATGTTTCATTTGCGATAGTGCCATTTGAAATGAACTATATAGGATGTTCAACTATGTTAATCTTTCCAATCATAGAGAAGCTTCATTTGAAAAGACACTGCAAATGGCATAGGAAATAATGTATCACCTCACAGGAAGTGAAGATTAAGTCAGTGGTCACTTCAGTCCACCTGAGTAGAACATGAAATCTGGATATAATAAATGTGATAAAAAAAGTTGAATTGACCTTCATTGACTTTACTTGCATTGACATCACCTCAAATTCATACTGTAAATATACCTGATTACATTTATTTTAATATTAATCACTGCAAACATCAAATATTTAACTAATTTGTTTAATTCTGAAAAATTAATTATACTATAAGGTTACACTGTATTTTAAGGTACCCTTGTTACAGTGTAATTATACAAATATTATAAAATAAGTACTGAGTAATATTAATTGACAGCAAGTACTTACTATATAAATAGGGTTCGACTGTTAGACTTGGGTTTAGTTTCTTGTATTTAAGCATAATTTACTGCTATTACTGTAGTACATGTAACATCTGTAACAAGCACACTGTAAAAAAATGTACCTAATATAACCTTATGTAAATTTCATTGGTCATACTTTACCTCAATAAACTCCTTATTTGCTGCTTATTAATAGTTTGTAAGGTAGTTGTTAAATTTAGGTATGGGGTTGGGTTAAGGGATCTAAAATAAGGCATTAATATGTACTTTATAGGTACTACTAAACAGCCAATATGCTAGTAATAAAATTACCAGTGCTGGGTAGCGATTAATCGCATCCAAAATAAAAGTTTTTGTATGCATAATATATGTGTGTGTACTGTGTATATTTATTATGTATATATAAATACACACACATGCATGTATATATTTAAGAAAAATAAGTTATGTTTATATATTAAATATATTTATATATAATATAAATTATATAAATATATACATGTAAATACAGTGCCCTCCACTAATATTGACACCCTTGGTAAATATGAGCAAAGGCAGCTGTGAAAATAAATCTGCATTGTTTATCCTTTTTATCTTTCATTAAAAAAAAATCACAAAATTCCAACCTATCATTGAAGTAAAACAATTGAAAGTGGGGGGAAAATCTCATTGTGAAATAAATGCTTTCTCTAGTTCATGTTGGTCACAATTATTGGCACCCAATTATTGCAACATTCTTTTCCCAGGGTAACAGCTCTGCGTTTTCTCCTATAATGCCTGAAGAGTTTGGAGAACACCTGATAAGAGATCGGAGACCATTTTCTTCATTCAGAATCTCTCCAGATCCTTCAGATTCACAGCTCCATGTTGGTGCTTCTCTTCAGTTCACCCCACTCATTTTCTGTAGGGTTCAGGTCAGAGGACAGGGACAGCCATGGTAAAAGATTCATTTTGTCCTCAGTGACCCATTTTTGTGTTTATTTTGATGTTTGTTTTGGATTTGTCCTGGTGAAAGATCCAAACATGGTCCATTGTAAGATTTCTAACAGAGACAGTCAGGTTTTGATTTTTTATCTGTTGGTATTTGATAGAATCCATGATGCCATGCATCTGAACAAGATGTTCAGGACCTCTTGTAGAAAAACAGGCCCACAACATTAAAGATCCAGCAGTATATTTAACCGTGGACTTGGGGTACTTTTTTATCCCTGTTTGTACTAAACTCATCTGGTGGGTTTGCTGCCAAAAAGCTCTTTTTTTCAGTTTCATCTGACCACAGAAGCCAGTGCCATTTGAAGTTCCAGTCGTGTCTGACAACTGAATTTGCTGGAGTTTGTTTTTGGATGAGTGAGGAGAATTTTCCTTGAAACCCTCCCGAACAACATGTGGTGATGTAGGGGATGTTTGATATATATTGTTTTTAGGTTTCTGACCCCAAGACTCAACTAATCTCTACAATTCTCCAGCTGTGATCCTTGGAGAGTCTTTGGCCACTCAAACTCTCCTCCTCATCGTGCATTAAGACGATATAGACACGTCCTCTTCCAGGCAGATATTTGACATCTTTAGTTGACTGGAACCTCTTAATTATTACCCTGATGGTGGAAATAGGGATTTTCAATGCTTTAACTCTTTTCGTACAGCCACTTTCTATTTTGTGATGCTCAACAATCTTGTTCTGCACATCAGAACCATATTCTTTGGTTTTACTTCTTGTGATGGATGATTAAGGAAATTTGGCCTTTGTGTTCCTCATATTTATAATCCTGTGGAACAGGAAGTCATGGCTGGACAATCTCATGCTCCTAGTCACCCTGGTGTGCTAAAAAATGTAAATATGAATGGGAATATACTTCAGAGATATTTTACTCATAAGAATTTCTAGGGGTGCCAAAAATTGTGGCCAACTTTCATTGGAAAAAAAACATTTATTTCATCATGAGATTTTCTCCCCACTTTCAATTGTTTTACTTCAATGATAGGTTAGAATTTTGTAAATTTTTGAGTGAAAGATCAAAAGGATAAACAATGCAGATTTATTTTCACAGCTGCCTTTGCTCATATTTATCAAGGGTGAGAATATTAGTGGAGGGCACTGTACATAATAAATATACACAGCACACACACATACACTCACTGGCCACTTTATTAGGTACACTTTACCGGGTTGGACCCCCTTTTCCTTCAGAACTGCCTTAATTCTTCGTGGCATAGATTCAACAAGGTGTTGGAAACATTCCTCAGAGATTTTGGTCCATATTGACATGATAGCATCACGCAGTTGCTGCAGATTTGTCGGCTGCACATCCATGATGCGAATCTCCCATTCCACCACATCCCAAAGGTGCTCTATTGGATTGAGATCTGGTGACTGTGGGCCATTTGAGTAAAATGAACTCATTGTCATGTTCAAGAAACCAGTCTGAGATGATTTGAGCTTTGTGACATGGTGCATTATCCTGCTGGAAGTAGCCATCAGAAGATGGGTACACTATAGTCATAAAGGGATGAACATGGTCAGCAACAATACTCAGGTAGGCTGTGGCATTTAAACGATGCTCAATTGGTACTAAGGGGCCCAAAGTGTGCCAAGAATATATCCCCCACACCATTACACCACCACCAGCCTGAACCGTTGAGACAAGGCAGGGTGGATCCATGCTTTCATGTTCTTTACGCCAAATTCTGACCCTACCATCTGAATGTCGCAGCAGAAATCGAGACTCATCAGACCAGGCAACGTTTTTCCAGTCTTCCATTGTCCAATTTTGGTGAGCCTGTGCGAATTGTAGCCTCCATTTCCTGTTCTTAGCTGACAGGAGCGGCACCCGGTGTGGTCTTCTGCTGCTGTAGCCCATCTGCTTCAGGGTTCAACGTGTTGTGCGTTCAGAGATGGTGTTCTGCATACCTTGGTTGTAATGAGTGGTTATTTGAGTTACTGTTGCCTTTCTATCATCTCTAACCAGTCTGCCCATTCTCCTCTGACCTCTGACATCAACAAGGCATTTTCGTCCACACAACTGCCGCTCACTGGATATTTTCTGGATACCATTCTCTGTAAACCCTAGAGATGGTTGTGCGTGAAAATCTCAGTAGATCAGCAGTTTTTGAAATCTGACTCAAGTTCCATGCCTTTTCTGGCCATTCCAAATAAACAGATTTTATCAACTGACAAATATCCCCTGTGCAGTGTGTAGGGAGCCGTGAACACAGCATTTAGGAATCCAGTCAATCAGAATGCAGTTATATTATCCTTGTACTAGAACCAGTGCGGTGAGAGTTGATACGCTGCTCAGAATAGCAGAGCTAAATGTCTACAAACCAGGGCTCAGATGGTAACTCTGTTCTTTTTCATTTAACTGAACTCTGTTGCTAAAAAAAACACTTGCTCATCAAATGATGAGGAAGCACCAGAGGGGCTTCAGTATTTGGCTGTGGGAAGTCATATAAGTTATGGAATGCATGACTGATCTACTTTCAGTGAAAGATCATTGAATATGATTACATTTATATTCAGCACTCAAATTTGGCCACCTTCACACTCGGCTGCATATGAAACAAGCAGCTTTGATAGATGATTGAATGAACTAATGCTTTGTGATATATACAATCCCCAGGCACTAAAAAAATAACAACAGTGAAATACTGTGACTCATTAATCAAACGCTCATTAATTAAGCACTACTGAGAGGACTGAATGACATAACAAGAGTAAGACTAAAGTCTACACTTTAATTAAACGCTGAGGTTGAGCACCTTCATGAGTACTTCAGTAATACACCTTACACATAAGCAGACTATGACTTTACTTGTTTATTCTTATGAGAGAACAACAGGTGATCAGGTGATAAAAAATACTTTTATATACAGGTGCATCTCAATGAATTAGAATGTTGTGGAAAAGTTCATTTCACTAACTCAACTCAACTTGAGAAACTTGTGTATTAAATAAATTCAATGCACACAGACTGAAGTAGTTTAAGTCGTTGGTTCTTTTAATTGTGATGATTTTGGCTCACATTTAACAAAACCCACCAATTCACTATCTCAACAAATTAGAATATGGTGACATGCCAATCAGCTAATCAACTCAAAACACCTGCAAAGGTTTCCTGAGCCTTCAAAATGGTTACACAATAGCCTATACAATCATGGGGAAGACTGCTGATCTGACAGTTGTCCAGAAGACAATCATTGACACCCTCCACAAAGAGGGTAAGTCACAGAAGGTCATTACTGAATGGTTGGCTGTTCACAGAGTGCTGTATCAAAGCATATTAAGTGAAAAGTTGACTGGAAGGAAGAAATGGGGTAGGAAAAGGTGCACGAGTAACAGGGATGACCACAAGCTTGAGAATACTGTCAAACAAAGCTGATTCAAACACTTGGGAGAGCTTCACAAGGAGTGGACTGAAGCTGGAGTCAGTGATCAAGAGTCACCACGCTCAGACGTCTTCAGGAAAAGGGCTACCAAGCCACTTCTGAAACAGAAACGATGTCAGAAGCATCTTACCTGGGCTAAGGAGAAAAAAACTGGACTGTTGCTCAGTGGTCCAAAGTCCTCTTTTCAGATAAAAGTAAATTTTGCATTTCATTTGGAAATCAAGGTCCCAGAGTCTGGAGGAAGACTGGAGAGGCACAGAATCCAAGCTGCTTGAAGCCCAGTGTGAAGTTTCCACAGTCAGTGATGAATTTCATCTGCTGGTGTTGGTCCATTGTGTTTTCTGAAGTCCACAGTCAACACAGCCATCTACCAGGACATTTTAGAGCACTTCATGCTTCCTTCTGCTGACAAGCTTTATGGAGATGCTGATTTCATTTTCCAGTAGGACTTGGCACCTGCCCACACTGCCAAAAACACCAAAAGTTGGTTAAATGACCATGGTGTTGGTGTGCTTGACTGGCCAGCAAACTCACCAGACCTGAACCTCATAGAGAGTCTACGGGGTACTGTCAAGAGGAAGATGAGAGACACCAGACCCAACAATGCAGATGAGCTGAAGGCCACTGTCAAAGAAACCTGGGCTTCCATACCACCTCAGCAGTGCCATAGACTGATCACTTCCATGCCACGCTAAATTGAGGCAGTAATTAAAGCAAAAGGAGCCCCTACCAAGTATTGAGTGCATATACAGTAAATGAACATACTTTCCAGAAGGCCAACAATTCACTAAAATGTTTTTTTTATTGGTCTTATGAAGTATTCTAATTTGTTGAGATAGTGAATTGGTGGGTTTTTGTTAAATGTGAGCCAAAATCATCACAATTAAAAGAACCAAAGACTTAAACTACTTCAGTCTGTGTGCATTGAATTTATTTAATACACGAGTTTCACAATTTGAGTTGAATTACTGAAATAAATGAACTTTTCCACGACATTCTAATTCATGGAGATGCACCTGTATATATATAAACTTAAAACTTAAAAGTCTAGATCTGAGAAAAGGACAAAACCTATAAATAAAAGACATTTGCAAAATTAGTAAAAAATAAAGTGACCTCATTAAAGTGAACTTTACCTAACAAAAAGAAAAAGGTTGAAATCTGTTTGAGATAAAAGTGTCCATTTCCCAGAGAAGTAACACTGTTATCTGTCTCTTGATTGCTAACAACACAGATTTATGTTTGAGTCATCAGCACCAGCTCTTCATCTTCACAACACTTTCAAACTCATTTCTCCAATGTTCTTTCAGCCTAGAAATGTTGCTGGTGTGAAAACTCTCTCACACAGCAGCGATTTTAAACCTCTGTGCTAAACGAATGGGCTGCATCTTCTATCCAGACTGCTAGCTAGGAACCACTATGACCAGAATCATCCACAGTTCCATATAAATAGCATGAATGAGCAGTTGAAAAAAAATGAAAAAGGACATTTCAAAGAAAAATTACAAAATCTTACATTATCACAGCTGGTCATTCCTAAAGTATTCAGTGTGTTCAGAAATAACTGCTTGAAATCCAGTGCTCCTCAAAGCAGATGTGCTCTCTTTTTCAGCCCTCTTTCATCACTGAAGAAACACTTTTCATCCTCCAACACAGAGGCTGTATTTCCATTATATGGAATCAACATTGGTTTCCATTAGATTGTACCTGAATGCGCATTGCATGTGGACATTTTTGCAAATTTAGACGTATCTACAACATTGCAGATTTTGATGAATGTTACCGAGTGCATTTAAAAAGTTAATGTACAATAGAACTGCAGTTTACATTTACAGTGGAATTCAGAAGTCTGAGGCTACTGGTATAAATAAAATGCTTTTATTTTGCCTTTACAAATTATAATGCAAATTATAACTATGAAAATATCTTTTACATTTTATATTTATATTTTTGTTTTTAATTTTTAAAATTTATTAATATCATAATTTCAGAAGAAGAATGATTTTCATTACATTCATTCTGCTGTGCATTATCTCGCTGTCCTTTTTCACATTAATATTTTTTTAAAATATTATTATTATTTATTTTATCATGCCTGTTGTGTTAACCTCTGTTTGTGTTGAATTTATTTTATGTATAAGGAAACTCAATAAAAAAAAAAAACACAATAAATAGTGCCAGGCAAACAGTTTAATCTAAATGTGTAAAGTAGTAGTAAAGTAGTAAAAATTAAGGTATTTAATGTTTGTAACATGTAATAACATTTTCTATGGAATTTAAAATCAAGTATTTTATAATTTTTTAAAGATAAGAAATTCATTTTATGATCATAAGAAAACTGTAGTAACTGATTCTTGATTAATATCTTTTAAAAATATTAATCAAAAGTTAAAGTGACAAAATTAATAAATTAGTATGTATGTAAATATAATTTTTTAAAAAATAAATATAAATTTATAGAACTTTGCACTAAGACATCCTTTGTATAACAGGTTAATGCAAGTCTGCTGAACTTGGTATGCTGCCAGACTTTTAATGAGTTTAATTAATAGTTTCTGGTGTGATGTGGCTGAGACAGAATCATCAGATAAACAAGTGTGACCTAATGGTAGTACATACTCAATCAATGTGTCTGATTTGCCTCCTAATGAATTACCCATTCCATGCACTCAAAGCAGCGGTTCTGCATGTAAAATGTAACCCCCAGTCAGTAGCTTCTGCAAACATGTTATTAATGTTGTCATACATCGATGACAACATACCATTAAAATGCTGTTCGCTAGAGGGGAAAATTTTGTTTTGTTTTACTTTCTGACAATTAAGGGCTTATTTTAGAGTTATCATTTTCCCAAGCTCATCACTTTGCCTTGAGAAGTGTGATATCAAAGAAACTACTCCAGTGAGTATGTGGGAGTTTCAGATTAGCTTCTGAACAACTTCATGCACTGAAGTGCCTCAAAACTTTTAGTTTTACAGCGATGTGACAGCCCATGACTGAGGCTGACAAAATGACAAAAGACACTCTACACTTTTCTTCAAGAGTTACAGCTGTTGCTTAATGCCTTGAAGTTCATCAAAGGTTTTTGATGGCGATTTCAACTTACCCTCATGATGATCAGAGAAGTGTCTGAAGTAATTTGGACAGGGAATAACCACATGTTCTCCAACTTTGGCTGATGGCCAGCAAGCAATAATATCCCACATCCCTTTGCAGCCTGGCAAAAGAATAAAGAACAATGCTTAGCATTAACCCAATATTTTATTAACTCAATATAACCCTCTATGTTGTACAAAAGCATAAAACATCATTAGGATTAGAGTATAATAATATCTTAAGACCACTATTAACTTCTTTTATTTTATTAATTATATATATACAGTGGTGGCCAAAATTGTTAGAACACCTGACAGATCTGAAAATACTGACCTTTTTTGCCTCCAAAACATGATTTCATTTCATAATGTTCATGAAATATGCAAATGGTTGCTCTGAACACAACAAATATCAGATGAAGTGAGTCGTACTGTTTTTATCCACTTTTAACTTTAATATTTGGTACGTTCACCTTTTGCAGCAATTACAGCAGCACATCTCTCTGGCATAATGTCAATACACAGTATTTCCTGAGAACTTCATCACTAATGTTATCCCATGCCTTCTGCAACTCAAGCCAAAGGCTTTCTTCTGAATGTACAATAGATCTGTCCAGTTTATTTTCCAATTCCCCCCAAATTTGCTCAATGGGGTTGAGGTCCGGACTTTGAGGGGACCAGTCCATCATTTTTAATGTTCCAGCAGATTCCTTCCGTTGCAGGTAGTTCTGGCAATAGCTTGTTTTATGGGTATTGTAATGGCCAATTCAACAAAAACAACTGAAACCTCTTAAATATGCAATTATTAGAACACTTGGCATATTTAAGAGTATTTTCACCAGCTAAAAAATGGTTTTAAGTCAGTTATTTCTATCTTTTGCTGTAGTGTGTCAGTAGGAAATTTCAGTTTACATTTCCAAACATTCTTTTTTGTCATTAATTGTAATAATCCAGTAAGATTTTTGTTTGCACAGAGATCTGATCTAATCATCATCCAGTCTGTCTGGAATGACATGAAGAAACAGAACAAACTGAGACGTCTCCAAGATGCTTCAAGAGACCTACCTGCAAAGCTACTTGAGAAACTATGTGCAAGTGCACCTATAGGTCAAAAGCTACGTTAAACGCAAAGGATGGTCACACCAAATGTTGATTTAATATAGTTAATAGAAGTTAAGTGATAAAGAAAATCTATTTATGACATTATTTTTGACAACATCCTCATTTTACAGCCTTTTTACACAAGTGCCTAAAACTTGTAACAGTACTGTAGCTTTGCAGGTAGGTTTCTTGAAGCATCTTGGAGACGTTGCCACAGTTCTATCTGTCTCAGTTTGTTCTGTTTCTTCATGTCATTCCAGACAGACTGGATGATGATGATGAGATCAGATCTCTGTGTGGAGCCCTGGCTGTTGTCAGACTCCTTGTGCAAACAAAAATCTCACTAGGTTATTACAATTAATGGCAAAATGAATGTTTGGAAATATAAACTGATATTTCCTACTGACACACTACAGCAAAAGATAGAAATAACTGACTTAAAACCTTTTTTTAGCTTGTGAAAATACTAGTGTTCTAATAATTTTGGCCACGACTCTATGTAATGATTAATTCATGACTTTGAGCATGAAAATTAAAATTTAATGTAGCAAATAATTGAAAAAAAAAAACATAATTTTGCATTTTTTATATATGTGTATATGTATGTACTGTATATATGTATATATTTTTTACTTTTTAGTGATTTTCTTGTACAAAAACTGTATACATATGTATTCCAGCATTTATTTGCTACATTAAAGTGTTATTTTCATGCACAAAAACACTGATTAATTATTATACAGAGAGATTCCTCCAATGGTCCAGCGAAATACTAATTTGACAGCACTAACTTCCTGCAGAAAAATTATACAAATGTGTCACTGGTTCATTTCCCTAGTGTTTTCATTAGTCTGAACTGTCTAAATTTAACTGGGGTTTATTTAAAAGTAACATGAGGGCTCTAAAACTCCCACTTCCCTCATCCTTCAGTTGGACACCTGTGAGCACAATAAACTGAGATATGGTATAAGCTTATTGCTTTACCCGTAATATTTTGAATATTTACAACGCTCCTCGTGACCCCAGAATGCATCTGTCTGATTCATGAGGCGAGGTGAGTTGGCTCTTGACTGTGAATGAGGAGAACTGACAGCTAGTTTATCTTATTCATCCTCTCCGAGCTGCAGAGGAATGTTCCAGAGGCAAGTGGCCTGTTTAAAAATCCACCTCATTCAGACACTAGGTATATGGATGTGACGATGGGTCAGCACACAAACTGTAGACATGTAAATTTAATCATTACAGGATTGCGGTTTAAACTGTAATCAGATAAAGTCCGGCTGCTGAAAGCTCTTTATAGTTAAACACACTGGCTAGGGAACTCTGAAAGGAAAATGTACTGTAGATTCCTTGACTACTAATACTAGACTAAATCCACAGCGGTTGGATTAAAAAAAAAATAATAATAACAGTACAGGTTAGCTCTACAGGTTTAGTTCAACTTCAAATGCAGTTGATGAATTGGACTGTTGTAAAAATGTTGAAAGAAAAACCATTTTACAAAAAAAACAAACAAAAAAAAACTCATTTTCTTTGAGGGATAAAGGAAATGGTAATCTGTGTCTCAATGTTTCAACTGAGTGATTGAAGCTCAGGGAAGTCATGTGATTGCATCCTGATGTTAATGAAACCAATCTTTAATGAGTTCGGCAGTGCATATGGAGGCATTTTCACCTAAAATATGGGGGAAGGGAAGACTTTTTGCACTATAGGATGCATTAGTTTTGCAAATTGCCCTCCTTGACCATTATACAACCCAAAGAAGAATCCTCCCACATAATGTCTACCAAAACATGGCTGCCAATACACTATATAGCTCATCTACCAGTGTGTAACAGTTACCTACAGATGGGTTGTGGGTTGAAGGCATCTTATTTCCCAAATAAACTCTTTCAGGTGTAGCAATTGCATTAGTTTACAGTACACTGTATACAGGTGCATCTCAATAAATTAGAATGTCGTGGAAAAGTTAATTTATTTCAATAATTCAAATCAAATTGTGAAACTCGTGTATTAAATAAATTCAGTGCACACAGACTGAAGTAATTTAAGTCTTTGGTTCTTTTAATTGTGATGATTTTGGCTCACATTTAACAAAAAAAGATACAGCTGTATCCAGTGCTTGGATACAACACTCTGTGAACAGCCAGCTTCTTTGGCAATGAATTTTTGTGGCTTACCCTCCTTTTGAATGGTGTCAATGATTGTCTTCTGGACAACTGTCAGATCAGCAGTCTTCCCCATGATTGTGTAGCCTAGTGAACCAAACTGAGAGACCATTTTGAAGGCTCAGGAAACCTTTGCAGGTGTTTTGAGTTGATTAGCTGATTGGCATGTCACCATATTCTAATTTGTTGAGATTGGTGGGTTTTTGTTAAATGTGAGCCAAAATCATCACAACTAAAATAACCAAAGACTTAAACTACTTCAGTCTGTGTGCACTGAATTTATTTAATACACGAGTTTCACAATTTGAGTTGAATTACTGTAATAAATGAACTTTTCTACGACATTTGCTTTGCAAATAAGTGGTTAGTGAATGACACCTATACTGTATACCATAAATGTCAGTTTTTCAGAGCTCACAATGTAAAACTTCTGATGCAGTTTGGTGGTAATTTTTAATGCTGGATTTTTGCACCATGCTCAACATTACACCAAATTCATGCTTTTGTTAGTTTCATGTTACTCAACATTCTACACGTCGAGACGGAATCCATTTCTGACTGCAATAACTACCAAAAAGTCCCAGCAGACCTTTAAAGATGTATATAGATTGTTTAAAAATTCCCTCTAGATTCATTAGCTACCAAGGTGCTTAAACCTTGAGAACCAGTCCTATCAATTAGTGCCGAAATGTTCTTTGTCTAAGAAAAAAATCTTAATCCACAGCTTTATTATTTTATTCTGTAGCTCAACTGATGCTAGCAACACCAAGGTCATTGGTTTCAATGCACAACCATAAATGCATTGTAAATCACTTTGAAAAGTGTCTGCCAAGTGTAAAAATAGTAATGTAAACTATTGATTAAATGTTTGGGGTTAGCAAGAAAAGAATAATACTTTTATTCAGCAAGGATAGCTTAAATTGATCAAAAGTGACAGTAAAGACATCTATAATGTTACAAAATAAATTAAATGTTGTTCTTTTGAATTTTCTAATCATCAAAGAATCCTGAAAAAATGTCACATTTTCCACAAAATGTTTACATTGATAATTCTAAGAAATGTTTATTGAGCAGCAAATCAGCACATTAGAATGATTTCTGTAGAAACAGGTGAAGACCGGAGTAATGATTCTGAAAATTCAGCTTTGCCGTCACAGGAATAAATTACATTTTAAAAATCTATTAAAATAGAGAACAGTTATAATAAATTATAATAATATTTCACAATTTTACTGTTTTAGTTTTGATCAAATAAATGCAGCCTTGGTGAACATCAGAAACTTCTTTTCCTAAAAATTTAAAAGAAATGGTACTGAAGTACTATTGAACTGCTCTGTGTTGACTTGTAAGGGTGTTTTGAGTGGTTTCTAGGGCTTGTTAAGAGGTTGCTACGCTATTCTGGGTGGTTATTGAGGTGTTTTGGGTGGTTACTAGAGAGCTGTTCTTAACTTGTAGTTTACTAACGATGATATAGGTTTCTAGTCCAGCCACAACGGTCCATCCCAATGCAAACAGACATCTGAGAAATGAAAAGCCTAGTTATATCACATCAAAAGACACTAAAAAAATGCAAGTAAAAAAGAGTTTTTTAAACTCTCAAGTCTATCTTAGAACAATACACATGGACACAACAGGGTTTTCATTTCAAACAGTTGCATGAAATGCTTGTGGGCACAACAGATCCTTTCATTCATCCCACTCTCTATCCAGGATGGGGGTCTGACTTTTACAGCTGCCTTCCACTTCAAAAAAAATTGTCTTTCATGCCTGATTGCCAGTTCACCTCGTCAACTTGAAGAATGAGTCAGTGGAGGATAACCTACTTCATACCTCAAAGGAGCTTCCGCATAATTGTAGATATCTATGTGCGGTGCAGTGGTCCCTCGACCCTTTGCTGAAAATCCAAAATAATCAGCTAGGCTGATGAATCAGTATTTTGTCAGAACGCTTGCAGTCTCATCAGCATGTGCATGATACATCTCATTGATGAGGATGATGGTAATCAGCCTTTGAAAACAGTGACTTTTTTTTTTTTTTTACATTTTCATATTCAAATCACTGGTTGGATGAAGTATTAGCATTTTGTTTTTATTGATATATTTATTTATTTTTCATAATAAAATGATTATATAATAAAATTGCATATTTCTAATTATATATATATATATATATGTCTTTTTTACATTTTATTGTTAATATTATATAATATTCAAATACATTCTAATACTTAAAGGGATAGTTCACCCAAAAATGAAAATTCTGTCGTCAATTAACCTCTAAGACCAAACCTGTAAGACCTTCATTCATCTTCAGAACACAAATTAAGATATTTTTGATGAAATCCGGGAGCTCTCTGACCCTGCATAGACAGCAACGTCACTACCACGTTCAAGGCCCAGAAAGGGCTGAAATTTCAACTGCTGTTACTCCAGTTTTCAGTGTCACATGATCCTTCAGAAATCATTCTGATATGTTGATTTGGTGCTTATCAATGTTAAGCAAATTCTGATTAATGTTGTTGTGGAAACTGTAATACATTTTTACTTTTCAAGATTTTTGATGAATAGAAAGTTTTCAGCATTTGTTTGAAATACCTAATTTTGTAACACTGCAAATGCCTTTACTCTCCCTTTAACAAATTTAATGCGTCCATGCTGAATAAAAGTATTGGTTTATTTCAGTATAACAGAGTTTTGTATGTATACAAATATACACACCTTTTTTCCACTGCTGTGTCATTTTCACCACATATCAAATTAAGTGTTGTATTTAACAGTATTCAGTAATGGATTTTTTATATTTATTTATATATTATTACTATGAAACTGCAGTTTACTAGATCTACTAGATTTTTTTCATTCAAACACATTCTAGATATGAATGTAAGTGCTTTTTGTTTTTGGCCTTGTCTCAACACCACATATTAGCTCTCTGTGATCTACAGTTACATCTATTTTCCCCATCAATGCAAAATTGTTTATTGACTGTGAAAATGGCACAGAGCAACGTTGTTTTGTGAATATCACCTGATGTGACGTTTCCTGCTGTTTTATTCTCGCACCTCGCTCTTGCCAGCTCAATCTCATTTACCACGTCACACATCTGAACAGCACCAACCTGCAAAATAGACAGAGAGAGAGAACATTTCAGTTGTTCAACCACAGCACAACCTTCAAAGCTTCAGTCTCTTTCGTCTCAGTGATTCACCACAATATTATTCTCAGGATAGTCTATTACTTTAAGGTATCAGCTTTCATCTCGTAAGGCTTTCATTTCATATGCATATTTATGGATTGCAGCGAAGTCTCATGGGTGCTTATTTTGGCTAAATATTTACAGTGAAGGCCTACAGGGAATTAGATCAACCACTACTTGAAAAATCCACAACTGAACTACTTATCGGACTTTTAGCGTGCCATACACCATTCTTATTGACAGTCCAATGTACGTCTGCATGCTAGTGGCACACGGACAAAAGACCATCGTTGCACTGTGGAGATGATATCATGCCTGTAGGGGAGAAAAGGCGCGTGGGGCCAGTGAGTAATCGTCGGATTGCTCACTGATGTCCACTGCTGATGACGAATTCATGCTGACAGTCAGTGACAGCCTGCAGGTCAATAAGAACGTGAAAGTCCAACGAACAGCTTGAGAAGGTCAATGAAGACATGATGCTGGGGAAGAGAGATGTAATGGACAGGGCCGACTGAGTCCCTATAGTGTTAATAATGCTGTATGTGTGTGGGTGATTGTGCCATGGTCTTTGGCTGTGCACTGTTTATTGTCATGAGTTAGCATCTGAGCGTGCTTCTGTTTGGTATGTTTGTGCGTGGCCCGCATTTGTGTGTGTGGGGGTACAGGTGTGTCTGAGCATTTCAATGTGAGAGACCTGAGATCAGCGACTTAGAACAACAGGTTAGTGAGAAATGGAAAGAGTTTGATTTCAAGTACTTCTGCTGAGTTCAGTACTAGCTGAGCAGTACTGCCACTCACATGAATGGAAATATAGCCAAGTTTTCTCCATGTATTATAGACCTTGTTGGGCCAAATCACACTTGAGCATGGACTGAAGCACTGAAAATAAATAAAAAATAAAAAAATATATTCCAGTCAATGCCTTTATAACCAGTTGATAGTGAGAAAAGAAGTATGGTGTTGGAAAGACTTTTTTTGTTTTTGAAAGGTCTGTTATACTCACTAAGGCTGAATGTATTTGATCAAAAAATACAGTAAAAACAGTCTAAAATCTAGAATAACTGTTTTCTATTTGAATATATTTTAAAATGTAATTTTTTTCAGTAATGGCAAAACTGGATTTTCAACAGTCATTCATGTTCCTTCAGAAATCATTCTAGTTTGCTGATTTATTTTTCTTATTATTAATACTGAAAGCTGTAATACAATTTTTTTCAGGATTTTTTTAAAGAAAGCTCAAAAGAGCAGCATTTATTTGAAATATAAAAACTGTGTAACATTGCAAATGCATTTACTGTCACTTTTAACCATTTTAATGCATTCATGCTGCATAAAAGTATTAATTTATTTCAATATAACAGAATTCTGTATGTATACAAATATATAGATACTTTTTTTCTAGATTTTCACTGCTGTCATTTTTACCACATATCAAATGAAGTGTTATATTTAACAGCATTCAGTAATGGAATTGACAATGGCGTAAATTATAATGCTAACATTTTGTAATAAATTGGCCAAACTTTTTGTGTATCAAATAATATTTTCACACGTTTTGCATATTTTTACAAAATTACAGCTTGACTGGAAATGGAGCAGAATGAAAAGATTCAATTCAATTCAATTCAATTCAAGTTTATTTGTATAGCGCTTTTCACAATACAAATCGTTGCAAAGCAGCTTTACAGGAAATTAAGTTTCTACAATATATTTATATATTGTAGAAACTTAATATATTTAACTTATGGCGAAATTTGGTAGTTCTGTATGTTGTCTGAGGGTATGCTTCATCTGAGGTCCTCTGAGGGGAAAAGATTCTGTAGGACAGTCATACAAATAAAAAACAAATTATTCAAAAATTCAAAATATGGCTTATTTCACTTTAAGATTTCCTTATTTTTAAAAATCTTTTTTCCATATATTTTCATTGTATGGGTCAATGAGAAGCATATACTGTTGGCATTTCACACTATAGGCATTTCAAAAGTATCAAAAGTATATAATGATTTCATGGACTTCGAAAAATCTTTAAGGAAAAATTGGAAAGGAAAGGGGAAAAAACAAGAGTCAATGTTGATTTCATGGGCTCTTTCAGATCTAGATGAATTCAACTGGCCATATCACAAACAGTTTTTGTGATATGGTAAAAATCCACAAAAAGTACACCACTGTTTTAAAATATTTTGAAGAGAAGCTCTGTAATGAAGTCTACCTGCTCTGTGACACTGTCAATAGTATTTAAATAATGGAGCTGCAATTTATGATAAATGTTTAGGAGAAGAGCAGCAGAAATGATGCTGAAAATATAGGCGCTATTTTTACTCAGTTTCAGCTGTCACTCTCCGGTACTTTGGTGCATGGATAATAGGGTCAGCTCAGTGAGAGGCTGCTTCACTGCCATAATCAGCCATGCGTGCACCTATAATCCCCACCAGTAGAAGATTCCATCACACTTTTTATTGCATCATCTGATCTTGTGTGGCTTAAAACACTGAAAAAGCAGGAGTGGAAAGGAAGAGTAGACAAAAAAAAAACACACTGAACAACTGTAGTTATCTTCAGTTAATAATTGCCTTCTTAGTCTAAAGTGTACTTGTCAAGGTTGTTAAAATCATTTGGTTCCTGGAAGCAAATAATAAAATGCTGGTTTACATTAAATAAGTTTCTACAGAGCTTCTCCATCTGAGGACAAAGAAGCCATTTAGAGGTTGTTTACAATGATTTCCCTAAATTACAATAACAGTGTGCTATTTGTCTGATAATAAATCTGCCAAATTTCCCCCAATATTTCCTCTCAGACTTATATTAGATAATGGAGGTACATTCCTCCTTACTTTGCATTGGCGTACTCATCAGGTACAGGGTCCATTGCGTGTGAAAGCGACCCAATAATGCAGCGGGTCAGGCATCGGGGCGATCGCTGATGCATTCCTGGCAAAGTGCAGACACTCAGCTTCACATATTTGTGTTTATGCTCAAATTATTTGTGAGAGTTCAACTATGTAAGTGGATTCCCTGCTGCAAAATCCAGTTTAGGCTGGATTGCTGTGTTTTGGAACATGATAGTGGGTCTAAACTGGTCATTAGCTGGTCTAAGCCTTGTGTTTTTACACTTTTTTTTCAAACAGCTTATTTCCAAAAATATCAGCTTGTAATCCACCTCTCACTGGATAAGCCTATGCTGGTTTAAGATGATCTAGCTGGTCTCCCAGCTTGGCCAAACAAGTGTTTAACTAGTTTAGTTGGTTGGCCATTAACCCTTGAAAACCAATAAACAAGACCAGCTTTGGAGACTAGAAAACCACTCTGAGTAGTTTAAGATGTTTCTTGTTTTTCCAGCAATGGAGATAGACCTTAGTAACACTAAAGAAGTCAGTCTGTAAAAGTGTCTCTGCAGTCAACACTTCTCTTTTAGCTTTGATAAAAGAGTATATTCTTCCTAAGAATCTTAAAACAGTCTTTATGGGTGGTATTGATCTATTTATTTAATGTCAGCCGTGCAGTGGCATTTGAGAGAAAGAGACAGAAGGGTGAGGGTTTGTTCCTTAAACAATGACCATGGTGACTCAGACCTAGACCTTGGCGACAGAACATCAACAGCGTCTCATTTACACACCAAATGAGAAGCACACAAGGAAAAAAGTACTGCAATTTTAGAGATCAGATCAGACTAGAGACCTGGTTCACTGCATACACTCTAAAAAATGCTGGGTTGTTTTAACCCAAGTTTAGGTCAAATATGGACTAACCCAACTTTTGGGTTAAAAATTTAATGTAAAAATTTAACCCAACAGCTGGGTTAGTCCATATTTGACCCGAGGCATCCTAGGTGTATATGACTTTCTTCTTTCAGACGAATTCAATCAGAGTTTTATTGAAAATTGTCCTGGCTCTTCCAAGCCCTATCATTGCAGTGGGGGGGTGTTTCTGTTCAACAGTCCGCAAGACGCCAAATAAAACATGCGCATCCATAATAAAATGTAATAAACACTTCTCTCTCACTTCATCTTATTCTCTCACTTTATCTATCTGTCATAAGCGGAAGTCGTTCCGGCGGATGACGTAGGACATCGGCGTAGCGTGATTAGTGACAAACGTGGAGAGAGAACAAAACAAAATGCCGGTCATGAATTAGAAGCACAAAACGAGGATTTGTAAAGAAAAATGTTGTAGGATTTCGAAATAAGCCAAGAAGAGAATGGTTTTCCTTTGCTCCTGTAAACAAACTCGCCAGACTAGCATATCTCAGAGGCGTGCGCGCGACGCCTATGTCCTACGTCATCTGCCGGAACGGCTTCCAGATAGCGGAAGTGAGAAAAAAGTGTTTATTACGTTTGAAATATGAATATTTTTCTTACAAAAATGCATGGATTCGCTATAGGAGGCCTTTATTCACCCCTCGGAGCCATGTGAGGCACGTTTTATTATGGATGCATGCGCTTTATTTGACGTCTTGTGGATTGTTGAACAGAAACACCCGCCGACTGCAATGATAACGTTTGGAATCGCCAGGACAATTTTTAATATAACTCCGATTGGATTCGTCTCAAAGAAGAAAGTCATATACACCTAGGATGCCTTGAGGGTGAATAAAACACAGGCTAATTTTCATTTTTGGGTGAACTGACCCTTTAATATTACAAAAATACATTAAAAATACATGCTGTTTTTATTGAGGATAATCTGGTCTTTATTTGCATTACTATTAGACAATCAAATTAATAAGATATTCTTGAGGTTGTATTGATTATGTAATCAACAATCAGTCATTATTAGATTAGTTAAAACAATTAAAAATGCTTTATTTTAAGATCCAATTCTCACCATTAACAAACCATTAACTATGAATTTTGCCTAAAAAAAACCCTCCTAATTAGCTGCTTATTAATAGTTAATAAGGTAGTTGTTAAATTTAGGTATTAGGGATGTAGAATGTTTAGGATTAGGGATGTAGAATATGGTCATGTGGAATATGGTGCTTAATAAGCATTAATAAACATCCACTATAGTAATAGGCATGCTAATAAGCAACTAGTTAATAGTGAGAATTAACCAGTTGACTCCTTGATTCTGATTGGTCAAACCCAGCATTCTACAGTTTAATATAATGGTGACTAAACCGCATAATGGACCAATTTCTTACAATTTCTTTTGCTCATTCCTCTCATATCATTCTGTAGTTTCTTATAAATAAAATAATTCAACTCAAATCAACATTTTATAACCCTTTTTTCAGAAAGCAGATGTGAAATAAGCAAGATAAAATATAGTCAGCAGGTCATTTTCGCAAAATAAACCCCTTCAGGGTGGTACAAGACCTGATCAGTTTATTTTTGCGATAATGGCCAGCTGGGTGCACATTATCCCTTACATATTAACTGTTTAGTTTGTCAGCATCAAAATAATAAGACAGTAGGTCTGTGCATGCTTTGATCCAGCTCAAATCCTCAAATAATACCACTAAACACAGCACGCAGGGCTGATACACACACACAGCGGAGCTGAATAATAAAGTCCTGTGCCTCAGCTGACTTATCTGAACATCTGCTGACCTCTGGGATGAACCTGCTACGCTTGTTCCTGAGCCAGATAACAGCACCGTTCTGCTCAAGCCTGTTAGTGTAAGTGCAGACAGCAGCAGCAGATTCTGCACATAGTGAGAAAGTAACAAATGGCAAACTGGCAAGCAGATGTTCCCTAAAACTGTCTAGCGTAGTGTTACAGAGCTGGCTGAGGAACACAGATTCTTTTACAACTTAAAGGTGATGTGTGTAACTGTTTGGATGTTAAAATACTTTCTGGATTGATGCTTCACTTTTGGTGAGAGAAAGTACAAACAGGCCATATGCCATCCATATGGATGATCTGCAGTATTTATAAACTCCAGTTTTATGCATCCACTGACAATTCAGTTTATTGCTTTGCTTACGGCAGAGAAGCCACGGCACACTGCATATTTCAAAATCATGACTATTTGGGAATATTTAACAGTGTTTTGGCAGCAGTAATGTGCTGCCAGTGAACTATTTCTTATAAGTACTACGAGAACAGAAATATCAAATTACATAGGGATTACATCAAATTACATTTCATTGCCTTTCACATTAAAGTGCACATAGACAGTTGACGTCATGTAATTTTACTCCTCAAAGAAAAGGGTAATTTTCTTCTTTTATATTTTCAACATTTAGATGGACTGATTTTGTCAACAGCATGATCATACAGTTATCTGTTTTAATTGTTTTAATTTCTGAGCAATATCAAGTGAAGGTGGTAATTGTCCTGTGGTGTCACTGTTCTCTTCGTGAACTGTGAAATATGTTTAAATGAACACTGGATTGAAATACTTGTATTTCTACTTTCATGACTGGTCATTGAATTCAAAGCCAGACAGACACACACACACACACACACACACACACACACACACACACACCAATATATTAAATTAATCCAAAAAAAAACTACATGAAATATGTTAAATTAATTTGTCAAGACCATTTAAAAATGTTGAAATAAAAAAAAAAACAACAACTGTTCTTGACCAATGTCCGTATATCAAGTATAAATCAACCATCTATCAAATATGAAGGGTCTTATAACCTGCAATTAACATTACAGTCTCCGTTAGTCAGACCTTAATCAAGAGGAAACAGCTCTATAACCATAAATGTGATTAACAATGAGCACTTGAAAAACTTTGTCTGATAAAAGAAAAAGAAAAAAACTTCCTTCTTCTATAGTTAGTTTGGGGTCCAGTCTTTTTCAAGCAACTCCTTTCATACTGCTTTTGAGTAAAAGTGCAATCAGTAATTTTTTTAAATAAAAATGTTGGTCCCACTTTATATTAGGTGGCCGTAACTACTACTTACTTACATCAAAAATAAGTACAATGTATTTATTGTTTTCATATTGTATTGCAAAACACTTTTGCTGCTATTGAGGTGGGATACGGGTAAGGTTAGGGACAGGTTTGGTGGTATGGGTAGGTTTAGGTATAATGGATGGGTCAACAGTGTAATTATAAATGTAATTACAGAAATTAATTACAGATGTAATTGCATGCAGGTATTTTTTAAAAATATAAGTACAATGTAAAAATATGTATGTACACAATAAGTGCATTGTATCAAATGATTAATGTAAATGTAATGTAAGTACATAAGGCCATATCAAGTGGGACCAAAATGTTTTACACATAAAGAAATTAATAATACTTTTGAACAATATGTTTAAAAGTATATTACACTCACATGAGATGAGAACTCCAGTCCATCAATAGACTAATATATGCTATTTTGCATGATTTTTCTTTATAGTCCAAATGAAGTCATTAAAAAGCAATGATTTTCTGATAGTTTCAAAAGCTGAGAGAACTCTGATCTAATAAAGACCTCTGACAAATAGGAAAGCGAAGAGAAAGAAAATACCGTCTTGCAGACGATTCCTTTTTGTACTTTTGAGTATTTATTCATTCAGTTTTCATCCTCAAGGCTGAAAATTTTCTCCTGCCCACACGGAGATGTTTTTTTTTTTAAATACAGAAATCATGGACAAGAGCATCAAGGCCGCTCCATTACTTTAGTTAATGTTTTTGTCCTCTAATTTCTTAGATGATCTGCCAAATGTACATTTTGAGGGTGAGCACGCACTCCCACATGTCTCCACAGAAAAAAAAAAAAAAAAACATTTTAATGCGTAATCTTGCTTGCTGTCATTTATTATTTCTAAAAGAAAGAGTTGCAGGTTGTTGTTTTTTCATTCTCTGCAAGGTTCCATTTAGCATTTTTCAAGCAATTAAAATTCTTAAATAAATAATAAAATAAATACATAAATAAACTTCTACTAAAGACATGGGGCCCAAACTAAACTAAACTTTGATTTCTGCTGGATGGTTAACTGGAATGATTCTGATAAATCTCATGTCTCCATAACTCACAAGGGAAGCTAACAAAACAAGGCCAATGACATTTAAAGTATAACAACAGAAACACTGATCAGCCCATCTAGTAAGTGATCACAGCACAATCACTTGAAAATCAAAAGCCAACCTCAACTAATGCCGTTTCCTTAATTCTGCGCACTCACTGCGTGCTGAGATTCCCTCAATTAGGCTCTCCGTGATTTTTGACTCACGCGAGGGCTGCCGGTCTATCTAGTGCAGGTTTCTTTACAGGTATTTGGAGTGATTGTGGGCTTGTTATGTACTCTGTTGACCACAAAAATATTGTTGCTGGCAAGAAGCTCAGAGCTATACTATTTATGAGCAAAGAGGGAAGGGGAAGAGCATATAAAACCTGAATAAACAGGAAATACATCTGTTGCATACTCACACTACTGCTGTAAGAGAAAACCCCAAGTTAATCAGTCAGAAGACATAAATGACCACCCCATAAACAACCATAAACTTCCTGCAAGCACATCTGCTCTCTGTCACACCAATAATTTAGATAAGAGAAGATTTTGGGGATTTTTCTGCCACTCCATAACACTGAGGACCCTCGACCACAATGTAATAACAACATGTCAGGTTTTGTTATTATAAAACTTTTGTATATGACCAAAGCATGACACTAGTGTTCGGGGGAGTTTCCAGCAGCTGTTTAAATGACTTCACACTAACACAACCTTTATAGGCACAGAAAATATGTCAACAAAACAGTCTAGACAAGACCAAACCAGCATTGTCACATGTGGATGAAAGACAGACAGACAGACAGACAGACAGATAGATAGATAGATAGATACATAGATAGATAGATAGATAGATAGATAGATAGATAGATAGATAGATAGATAGATAGATAGATAGATAGATAGATAGATAATAGATAACAAACATGTGAAATGAAACATTTTATAATCAAAAAGTAATATATATGCATTTAAGGCATGTCCAAATCCACTTTTGCTAATTTAATGACGGGAAAACGGTCGGCGCGCACGGAGCATGGTCTAAAAGGGTTGTCCCTATTCTTTTAATGAGTAATGGGGGTGTTTTTTTTCATGCGGTCGTGGTTGTAGTGAACACGCACGAAAAAGGAATAAACAAAGAGACACTTTTAATGAACATCAACACACTTGGACCATTCAAAACAACATAAATCCCAGACAAAGAAACTCAGGAGAACACAGGGCTTAAATGGAGTGAGACAAATGAGATAATGAAAAATAACAGGTGAACAGAATGAACGATGATTAACTAATGAGAACAGGAACTAAACCAAATAAGGGCAAACAGGAACTAAATGGGAACACACATCTGATAGTACTCCCCCCTTCCAGAAGGCTCGTCCCGCTCCGTAACAGTACCACCGGGGAGGGGGCGGGCGCCCTGGAGGCTAGTGCAGGGCAAGAACAGGGAGGAAACTAGGCAGGCCTCCAGGGCGGATCAGGAGACTCAGGGACCATGGCAGATCAGGAGACTCGGGGGGCCACGGCGGATCAGAAGACTCGGGGGCCATGGCGGATCAGGAGACTCGGGGGCCATGGCGGGTCAGGCTCTGTGCACTTGAGGGCGCTCTGGAGGAGCGGGTACTTGAGGGCGCTCAGGAGGAGCAGGCACAGGAGGGCTCTCTGGAGGAGCGGAGCTGGCTGGGACCAGCGGAGACTCAGGAGACGATTGGGGCGATGGAGGGCTGGACGGGACCAGCGGAGATGAAGGAGATGAAGGAGATGAAGGTGGGCTGGACGGGACCAGCGGAGATGAAGGAGACTCAGGATAGCTTTCAGGAGTGAGCTCTGGGACTGGAGTCGACACGGGAGTGATCTCTGGGACTGGACCCGACATGGGAGCGAGCTCTGGGGCTGGAGCCGACACGGGAGCGAGCTCTGGGACTGGAGCCGACATGGGAGCGAGCTCTGGGGCTGAAGCCGACATGGGAGCGAGCTCTTGGACTGGAGCCAACACGGGAGCGAGCTCTGGGGCTGGAGCCGACACGGGAGCAAGCTCTGGGGCTGGAGCCGACACGGGAGCGAGCTCTGGGGCTGGAGCCGACACTGGAGCGGACTCAGGGGCTGGAGCCGACACGGGAGTGAGCTCTGGTGCTGGAGCCGACACGGAAAGCGGGCTCTGGGGCTGGAGCCGACACTGGAGCGGACTCAGGGGCTGGAGCCGACACTGGAGCGGAGTCAGAGGCTGGAGCCGACACTGAAGCGGACTCAGGGGAGCATTCTGGGCTCCAAGACATCCCATCATACTCCACAAGTAATCTCAGAAGCACAGGATGGGCGGTCATGACAGGATGGGCGGTCAGTGGGCCGAAGAACGGGGTCGCCGGCGGGCTTGACTTGGGATCGGCCGGCACTGGAGAAACCAATCAGAGTCTCATCTCCCATTCCCTTTAAGAGCCATTTGCTCTCGCGCCATGGTGGATTCGCTATTCACATGGAGGAATTTGCAAGTGCAAAGACTGAACGTGTCTCCAGAGAGGAAACGGAGCTGCTCGAGTGTGAGCAAATAGGTAGCCTAATTCTGATACATGCAATGATTATCCATTATGACATGTAGGCATTTTTATATTTATGTACCCTATACAATAATAATATTTTACATTGTAATCCTTTAATTTTTAATATCTGGCATGTTTGTGTGCTGCTGCGCATCCCTGTGTGTGTAATAAGCAAAGTGTTCATGCATTGTGGATCCGCCTATTGCTCATGTTACTAACGCGCTCTTTAAATAACAAAAAAAAAAAAATACTGCACCATTGACTTTAGACCAGGTTATAGTTGGTCAATGGCGTAGTCTATTTCAGTTGCCTCAAAATAGCAACCCACCAACAATGCGCCTGAACACACCTCGTTTTCAGACCAGCACGCCCATAGGCACACAAATGGGCGCAAATGCATTTGCTATTTAAACAACGTGATGCAGGATGTGAAAATGATAACTGCGTCAGGCTGAAACTAGCAAAAAACACTTGCGTTGCGCCTGTCGCCGCATTATGCCAGGTGTATGATAGGGCCCATAGTTATTTAGTTTTATCAGAAATTCTACATTTATGTGTTTTTATTCATTCATTCATTCATTTATTTTATTTATTTTTGATTATCAAATTATTGATTCTTTCATCTATTTATCCACTTTATAATTGATTGCTTGTTTGATTTATTATTTTCTCAAACTATCAAAAAAGATGATTGGCTGTGTCTAAAATCACCACATATACCCTGAATTAGGGTATTATTTGAGAGGACAGCCATTTGTAGCGGTATCTGAAACCATAATGGACATTATCAACTGAACTCATTCAATCCCATAATGCACTGCAATAATAAATGAACAATATATATTCAATGGTTAAAGAATACCAAAAATGCGCTGTGAGGGTCGTGCCGAATGAATTCCTGAATCTTGCCAAAAGATGGTGAAGAAGAAGGTGACCGCAGTTGAATTATACATTTTCCAAGTCACTGGTCCAATGTGATTACAGTGTGATATCACACAGGTCTCTTAATTGACGATTAAATAGTTTAATGGAGGTTTATACATGCTAGTTTTCATGACAGAGTTCAAGACAAATCTTTTCATTACTACTGGAGCTGCCAGCTTGCTAAGATTTTTAATGACAATTAAACAGCAAGCACAAACTGCAAAAGCGACACTCAGAGTCCGAATTCATTCACTCCTTTTCATTCACTCCTTCAACTGCACTGTATTAGTGGACTAATATAGGGAATAGTGAATGAGGGTATAGGGGGTGATTTCGAACACAGCAATTGCCTTGCACATATGGGTGCCCATACAGCAACTCAACAACCTGAGAAACATGAAACTCCAAGTGAGTGAAAGACACTAAGCTTTTTTATTTCACACCTGAACAGCGCTATAAATATAGTGGGTTATATGGAACACAGATGAAGGACGTTGTCATGGTGCTTGAGCAATAGGTGTCTCACATCTATTCTTCATGAGTAAGTGAGGTGGACAGAAGTGCATTATGGGGTTTGGGAGTTGGTGGGAGTGTTTTTGGGAGAGGGAGTGAACAGATGCTGCAGTCAGAGGACTTGAGATAATCTAAAGCTACTCTATGGAGTTTCTGCACTAGCTCTTCAGAAAGTGAGTAGCTTTTATAATCTGTGTGGAAAACTTTCTCCACACACACATTCTGCTGCCCCAAGCGTTTGTTTCCTACTGTGTGAAGAAACGACTGAATTGAAGTGCAAAAAAGCAACTCAACTTTTAGCAAAAAAATTACCTAAGAGAACACTTTTATCAAAATATGAATCTAGATCTTTTCATTATATCAAAACATTTTTTTGCAGCAAACAAGAAGGCATAGTTTTGCATCAGGAATGCTGCGTGCTGCAATAAAACCTCATTATCATGACGCATGCACATCTCCAGCTGTGAAACTCCTCGTTTGTTTCCTAACGGCCATTTTCCTGACAAAGGTGAGCAACTGCAATTGAAAGCAATAATATTTTTTGTACTTAAAAGCAATTGTGTTATAATGAGTTGATATTTTAGGTATAAAGTTTTTTAGAGACGTGCTGATAACTTTGCAGGGAAAGTCTTCTATCTTATTTTAGACCCAGTTTTACATGTTTGATTTAAGCAGAGTCCAATTCTTTGAGGAAAGTGGAAATTTCTTAATCTCACATTTTATTTTACATATCAATCTGGCGAGAAAAAAAATGTTGTACTAAACTAATTAAAACTGAAATAAAAAATTAATAAAAACTGTGTAAACATTAAAAAAAACTAATAAATATGACAAAATGCTAAAACTTTAACTAAAATTAAAATACTAATAAAGTAAATACTTCTAGAATAGCCCTGATTTAAGTAATTACAAGCCTGTAATTGTATTGCAGCAGATTATGCTACAATAGTTGCTTCTTAAACACAAGCTTATCTATATCTTAAACACATTCTTATCTACAGTTCAAAAATTGTCTCACGCATAATGATTGATTTCTTGTCTTTAAATGTTTTTCTCCAGGACCATTAGAATTCAGTGTAAGTGTGAACCACACATTCATTTATCTTCAATGAAGCTGAGTGTCAAGATTCTATCAGTTTGAAAACAAGCACCGTTAAAAGCTTCCTGACCTTAGAATAAAGAAAATTAGTGAAAAATGCAGTGGCAGATGCCATCCATACAAAGACAGCTCATTAAGTTTCATTTCAAATGTTAAACGTTACATCATTTGGAAAACTGCTGATAAGAACAGGAAGCTGAGGTGATGCCAACTATCTATAAAGCATAGCACAAATCTTAATCAAACAATATACAGTCCTCCAAAGGTTAACAGTATTTAAACTCAGCTTAAATACTTAAAAACAGTAAATCCACAGCTTCTTATACCACACAACTCAATGACATGCTTATAATGTGTCTAAATTGAAACAAATGCATTTAAAAATACACATTGACTCATCTACTGCACTGCAACCAGTTGCTCTCCATCAAGTGTGCTGCTTTTCTCCATTGTGAAACATCCTCTAACATGCTAGTCAACGTGAATTCCCATTTTTGCTGAAATAAATAGCAGCAGGAATGCTCCTAAAGGATGCTTTTAGCTGATGTTTGGTACATTTAATTCCTGAGTCAGTACCAAAATGTCTTTTCATTCAGCTTGTGACATCTAGTGATGCTGAGAGTGACAGACCACTGCGGCCTTTATCAGTAATTCAAGAGGGTGAAGTGTGCTAAAAGTGCAGATAAGAGGCTTTTGTGAACGCTGAAGTGTATGATTTACACTGTCAGCGAATGCTTAGGGTTACAATTGCCATTTGTGTCATAGATGAACCAGAACTGTACAACATTCTGGTTTTGCAAAGTAAAAAAAATGTTTTTTTTTTTTTTTTCTGGTTTCACAAAGTGCCTAAATTTTGTGTTACTAAGAAAATTTGTAAATCTCATGATTTTACATGGATTCTTTTGCATGCAGATAGATAGATAGATAGATAGATAGATAGATAGATAGATAGATAGATAGATAGATAGATAGATAGATTCAGCACAGAATCTGTTTAGATGGACATGAGAGAAATCAAATTAATTGAGCAATCAAGTATGTTAAACCTGTGGATTTAGCCATTTAATATTCAAAATTTAATAAATGAATAAAAATACAATTATTAAACACTTTGAAAATACATTAATATTAGATAACTAGAAAGATAGATGGCAATAATCAACTGGTCATAATAATAAAAAAAAAATCTCAGCATAAAGTTCCTGTGGGAACCCATTTGAGGACATTGAAAATGTGCAATGAATAAGCATTTGGATGAGATTATGTATGGAGAGGTGCTAGTGAATCAATAAAATGCTTAATAAATCAATAAAACAGATACAGAATGGGCAATTAATAATATGACCGTGGTTAAAAATGTTTTTATTGACGCCTAAATGATTTTAAATTAAATTTAACTCAAGTCATTTTCTATATTAGATGACTCCTTGCTATCTGGACAGGTGTTCTCACCCCTTCTAGGAGGTTAAAAGTAGCCTATTTTAACACATTTAACACAAAAAAATAATCACGGGTATCTTACATGTTATAGACATTATAGCTAAATAACTTGTTAAAGTCCACATTATCATGCATTTATAAAGTAAAAGACACTGCTCATTCACTCGTGCCGTGTGCGCGCGCTAATGCATTAGTCTCAGCATCCAACTTCTTGGTGGCATTGTAGTCACATTTATATGGTTTTTACTAAATATGCGCCAAGAGTTTCTCAAACTGACTGCAATGAAACAATAACTAACTGTATATGCTATTTAAAATAGCTACCATAACACAAAAACAAACACTTACCGGAGAAAACAAGGACCTCAATGTTGAAACCAATAAAACCAATTTTGGGGCGTCCATCGCAGCTGCTTTTTCTTCCGTAAATGTTCGTTTACCATGGAAATAAAAACTTTGCAATCCGTAAAGTTCTCTTGCTTTTCTCACAAGCGCGTAAAAGTGAACTCAGTCAAACTGTCTCGTGAGCCACGGTGCTGACAGAATAGCAGAACATAAGCTGAGATGAGAGAACATCACAAGAATCCTCCGGTGAGCGGCTCATCTCGTCGCTCGAGCTGCTGACAGTTCAGCGACCAATGAACGACTCACAGTCAGACCATGAGAGGAGCTTTACAGCTTCACTACTTGCGAGATATTGACAATACACTCAAGACTGCATCCCTCCTGTTCGTCATCGGCTTATGAGTGTCTTTGTTGCGTTAGTGAGAAAGCAATAGATGAAATCTCAAGGTCTCTGCTCTTTGTGAACACCTGGCTGCAGAAAATGACTCTTGTGCGAGCTTGTTTGGTTAGCAGGAGGATGCCATTTAATGAAATTGTTTAATTATCACAGTATACAAAATATAGAAGGTCCTCTGGTAAGAATGACTTATAATTAAGAAGAAAAATATATTTAATTTCATATTTCAAAATATGTTCTTGGGGATTGTGACATTTCCATTAATTCTATTCATTCTCATCATGTATTCATATTTCTGTGAAATTCAGGAAACATTTTTGTGTGAACTATTGCCTCAATGTTTATATATTATTTTAGCTTACCTGATGGTGTTGACTTTATAAGTTTAGCACTGTTTTGTCTATACTTTCAAATATTTTAGAATATTCATATTCTATCATTTTCTATGTCCTGGGATGATGTTCTTCGACTACAGAATTCTAAAAAAAAAAAAAAAATGCAAATTGTGCTTTCTTTGTCATTAGCAGGCGCATGTTATGCAAAGTGACTTTTAATTCTATAAATTAAATAATAATTGCTGGACCAACCTGAGGTTAAGTGCCATGCTCAAGGAAAGGGCACTGGTTTATTGGGAATAACATTTGATGAATATTCAGAGACAATATAATGTTTAATTAAAACACTGCTAGAATCCATTATTCTGGATACATGTTTATTATTTAAGTGCCCTGATTAATATGTTGTTACGTTCCATTTCACACAGTGATCCATCTCAATGCTGATTTATATAGCCTCTGTATTTTCAAGAAATTGCTGCAATTAGTTTAATAGAGCTTTTCAACAGGTACAATAACTAATTAACTAGCAAGAATTCAGGTTAATCAGTTTTGCTATTCATGTCTATTATGTGTGTGTGTGTGTGTGTGTGTGCGTGTGCGTGTGTGTGTGTGTGTGTGTGTGTGTGTGTGTGTGTGTTTGTGTGTTTGTGTGTGTATGCACACACTCACATAGCTGCCTATCTGGCCATGGTCATGTTTCTCAATTAAATTACATATATATATATATATATATATGCTGATATATTGATATAACAATGGTTTAGAGATAAGGTTATCTTTCAGCTGTGTGCATGTGAGGCTGGATGCAGCTTGTCACGTGATAAATAAGCTCATTTCTGTGTCTCAGAGCAGAGCTCATTCTAATCATTTTCCATTTAAACTAACTAAATCGCATTTGGTGAAAAATACTGTAATATCTGTGCTGACACCGCTGAGGATCAGCCACCCCACTTCTGATTGTTCAGTGATTGATATGCTCTCCTGTGCATGCAGTTATTGAGAAACTGCCATTCCGTGCATGCAGTGTTTTTCCTGAGGCTTATTATGCATGTGACATCTCATCAAACAGAATCAGGGGATCTATTTCCTGAGGATGAATATCTGTATGTATGCTCATTCATTAAAAGTGCAGAGTTAATGTGCCTGAGATCACATTATGTTTGCTTTGTTCATGAATACTTTACAACTACTGCTATCATTAAATTACTCAAATGTGCCTTTCAATGATGTACAGTATAATTTGTCATTGATTCAGTTACACAGCATTTCACATTTTATGAAGAAAAATAAATAAATAAATAAACAAACAAATAAAAGCACTGAAAATTTACTGGAAACTTACCCCAGATGTAGATGTAGTTTGTTTCTTCATCTGAACATATTTGGAGAAATTTAGCATTATATCATCAATGGATCCTCTGCAGTGAATGGGTGCCGTCAGAATGAGAGTCCAAACAGCTAATAAAAACATCACAATAGTCCACAAGTAAAACGTGTTTGTAATAAACAAATGCATTATTAAGACATTTTAACAATCCAGAATATTGCTTTCTCTCATCTGAATCAGGAGAGAAATATACACAGATCAAGCACAGTTTGCACACAAAAAACAGTCAAAAAGAGTTCTAAACAAATAAGTCTGTGAATTTTGATGTGAGAAGACATCCGGGGATAGACTTTATTGTGGATTGGAGATGGAAGCATTATTATAGATTATAGACTGGTATATTTTTAGCCAGAAGCTAGTTTAAAGTTAAAACAGAGTTATGTTTTTATCAGCTGTTTGGACTCTCATTCTGGTGGCACCCATTCACTGAGAGTATCCATTAGTGAGCAAGTGATGTAATGCTAAATTTTTTCAAATCTGTTCCAATGAAGAAACAAACTCATTCTGACTCAAACTGAGTAAATTTTCAGCAAATTTTCATTTTTGGGTGAACTATTCCTTTAACAGGAGTGACTGACACAACCACTCTGCATTGCGTTGCATTGTAGTGTTTAGTCACCATATAGTTTGTGCATTTATTGTTCTTCATTTAGTCTCATACTATATTTACTACTTTTCATATTTAGCTTTATACCAAGCAATTAAAAGGATAATACATGAACATGTTGCATTATAAGTTCTTACCTGGGTTTATGTGCAAGACACACATTCACTCTAGGGTTTTAAGATCTTAAGGTCACTTGAAAATGCGAAGCAAATGAGAATCTTAATTGCATAACCATTCAAGGGTTGGGTCGGCAAGGGCAGGTGTATTCTCATGCAGATTTTTACCTTTGGGTACCATTGTACTTATTCAGATCTGACTGAAATAGATAACCATTTTTTGGGCATAATTTCCCCTTCCTACTGAAAACCCTTGACGTTTATTTTTTTTACAGTGAATGCAAATATTGGTCCTGGCTTTGCGCTCATGGCTGTGAAGAAATTGCTATTTACAAACAAACATTTCAGCAACACTTTCAGGTGGTACACCTACAAAAGAGCTGTTTTAGAGCTTCAAATTTTGCTAATGGTATCTGATGTTGGTAGATTTTTATTTTACTGAGGCATCGCACTAAGTCACAAATGTCTGATTTTACCTCTTAAAACACAACTATAATAACAAATAAAAGCCTGAATACAAATGATGTGACCCAGGCTGAAATCGGGAAAGCAGTGTTGTTCAATGGTAAGAAAAAGTATCTGAACTTTTTTCATTAGAATGGACTGCCACCACTAAAACCTGCTCACCTTAATAACCCAGAAGTGTTGTTTTCTGTTTGACGTCACAATCATTTCATCTGTTCAGAGGAACTAAGGGTGAGGTACTGTATGTCAAAAGCACTCACTCAAATTGGCATATATTGATAAATTATACCTCACTGGGCTCATGCTAAAGATATATGAGTCTGCCTTCTATTTCCTTGCATCAGTTTCCCAGAGCTCCTCAAACATAATGGCCCAAGAAGCCTAAAAAAGCTTTGTCACTAAGTCATTTTTTTCAGCACCTCTTCACTGAAAATAAGCATCTGTTTCCTTGGAGAGTGAGTGAAAATTAAGTTACTTTAGAAAAGATTAAATCTTGGATATGTCATTAGTGAGAATATTTCAAGGCTTCGGTAAAAAGTAACAAGCTTGTTATGCAAGTGTATATGTGTGGAGGAAAATGTGCCACTCAGTAATTAACAAAGTTTGTTGCGTTCAGGATGTCATTACTCATTGCTGTTTAAAATCACTCACTGAGACTTGTAAATGAGTTGTAATTTTGCAGTAGGCTCCAACATACTGCTTGGTTTTAACAATCACTTAATTGTTAAAGATGATTAGGCGTCAACTTAATGATCCTGGCTGAAGTAATCAGTAATAATGAACAAAAACTCTGTAAACAATCTGATGTAAAGCAGAGAATTATTCTTTACATACTGACCTTGTATAGCCTACATAGTTATATATTTTATGAGAAGAAAACATAGTGGATGGCAATTTGTGTAAGAACTTTAACGTGGGCAGCCTGTTCTCATTTTTTACAGTCATTTCACAGTACATTATTATGCACAAAAAATTCTGTGTTGGAAAACTGGCAAGCATAGATGACAAATTGTTCATAGAGTGAGGTGTGCAAATGACCAAGAGCTTATGAGTGGGTTAAGATTAATGTGAAATAAATAATGTATTTGTATTACATTTAACCATAAAATCAATTGAAAGTCTTCATTTAAGTTGCACTTTTACACTTAATTTGCAACTACATACCAACTACTTTCATTAAAGTATTAGTAGACTGTTAAGTTAGTTGAATAGTAGAAAAGTAGATTAGTAGAATAAGTTGACATGTACTTGCAAAGTTAGAATTTGTGTTGTGGGACCATCAAAATAAAGTCTTAGCAGATTAAGCAGACATTTTACTATTACTCTAATGATAGTTAGTTGATATGTAGTTACAAAGTTACTTATACAGTAGTTAGTATTTCTATAGAAATACTAACTATAAGGTTTGAAGTGAACTATCAAAATAAAGTGTTACCCAAATAGTTATCCTTATAAGAATATAAATCAATTTTTTCTTGTAAATATGTATGATAAACTGTTTTGAATTTTTCTGAGAGAGTCATAATTCAACTGATTTGTAAAAAAAAAAAAAAAGATTCATTAAGGGAACAAAACAAGTGTCTACTCTCCTTATGGTTTTATAAAAGTGAGTCATTGAAACATTAATTCGCACAGCAGTTTATTCTGCGGTGGCTTCATTTGCAATCATTTTTGTTGGTGGAGCAAAGTAGACAAAGTAACTGACAATCCTGTGTCAAAAATGTAAGTTGCTCAATATTAACTAAACATAGGTCTATCAAAGCAATATCATTGTGATATTGGTCTTGTTATTGGTTTCACAGGGATGTAAAAGAAGTTGCAAGCAATGAAATTTGTCAAACAACCACCATAAACCTCCCATCACACACAACTCGCACCTAAACACAATTAGACTGGTTACACACAGAGAAACAAACAACATAAAGGCCCAAAATTACCACAGAACTGCTGCTATAGCAGAACTTTCACCTTGTCTATTTATATCAGTCATTTTATGTGCAGTAAGCACACAGTTGGAGCTTAGTGGGCAATCAAGTAACCATAATAATATGTGTTTGTTTACAGAATGGGGCCGAGGAATGAGGAGCCACACAGGAGACACTATAAACTATGTGAAACAGGGTGCTTTGGAAAACACGACAACCTCGCACTTCACAGCGCCAGTGCGGTACTAAATAGCCTTGACGGCATAATGGACATTCAGAGGTGAATAGATATTTTTAGATCCACAGTGTTCACTAAATGTTACTTAGCCAAGTTTGTCTTTAAAAGTAAGGGTTGCATAGCTGGAATATTAAGTCTGTGAATGTTTGAAACGTTTTATAATATATTACATCTATTCATGGAGAAATATGCTCCTAATTTTACCAAAGTTATTCTCATTTGGTTCTCTTTAACACTGTCTAAGATTTTTTTTTTTTTTTTAAAAAAGTAGCACATTATGCATTAAAGAGTGTAGACTTTAAAATAGAACATGAAATGGTATTTGCAACCCATTTTACTCCTGTAATCTATTTATGAAACTATTTTCAATGAGAAAAAATGAAGGGCAAGACTAGATGTGTATTCTCTGTGAATAGTTTTAATTGTTAAAAGTGGGAATTATGTATCAAATAAAGAAAAAAAAGAATAGAAAAAAGTCAGAGGACTTGGAGATGTCAGTCAAAAATAAAAATTGTTTCTGAAGCAGAGAAGCCACTTACAATTTTGGCAGAATTTTCATGCAAGTTGCAATGTGTTGAGGCAGTATTGTTGGAAAAGTGGTTTCGGTTACTCTTACCCTAAACATTTTAATTTTTCGGATATATAGGCCTATTATAAACATCACTATTAACCAGGGGTTCTAACACACCTAAGAACCTTACTTTTTACTTTTTAAAACAATCCAAAGCAGATAGATGGGTTATCTCATGCAAGGATTGTGATTGAGAACGCATTTCATCCTGGTTTGAGGTCATCTGGTAAGACCTCAGTTCTTTTTGAAGTGACAGATGAGGTCAGAAGTGAGAATGATTTTATTCCATGTTGAGACTGTGACACCAAGGGAAGGACAATGTAGTGCTACCTTTCCTGAGAAATGACCAGTAAAAGTGTGATCTACGGAAGTCCAGGAGCCAGGGGTGCATCTATTTCTATCCTATACCACAAATGTATAAAAGATCTCAAGGGTATTATTTGGCAACATGTCTTTGATGTTGCTGTTAAATCATACATTGTGGATTGCAGTCATTTACCATCCATCTATTCGCTTCCCAGCGCCACTTCTGAATAAAACTGGCATCTGCTTTTGACTTTCAAAAGAAGCGACGGATCCTCCCAGAGGTCATTATCCTGCCTGCATGAGAGCAGGACCCCATAGCTGGCGTACTGCAGCTTATTGAGCTTTTCAAGGGTACAGGGACAGCATGGTCACAGACCGCACTCCTAAACAGCCTATTTATATGAGACTAATTAAACCACAAAGCCCTGAAGCAGACAGCACCTTTATTTCTCTCCTCTGTGCATAACCAGTGTGTTAAGGGTTAGAGCGGCTGTGTTAGGATTCACCACTATTAATGCTCTACCACCTGGTGTTAGAAATCCCATGGCACATGATACTGTTCCCTCTTGTTCATGGCAGATGCACTAGATTTTGAGTCATCTTTTTCTATTTTTAAAGGGTAAATTTGACAGGAAGCAACTGTCATATAAACTGTTTGCCAACATGCTCAAAGAAACTCAATTACAGTGGGACTTGTTACTTGTAGAATCGTGACAGTCAATATTGCAGCATTTCCGTAGCCTAAAAATACATCAGTGTAAACACGATGTTCGCTTTAGTTTCGCAACTATTGACTTCAAAAATCCATTGAATCTAACTAGCAGAGCCAAGTTTAGCTTAGATCCAATGGGCCACTTTAATAAAAAAAATAAATAAATAAAAATGATAAATTCTACTGTCTTGCTGACCAGAAAGCTGGTTCTCTTGGAGCTGCATTCATGACTCTGAGAACTGAGAAAGTGACAGTGTATGTAATTCTGCAGTACTGGCAACAAGACTTAAAAGATTTACTAGGACCCAATAAATCTTAAAAGCCGCCAATCCTGGAAAGGCTGATATCGACTGAGTGACTACTCCAAGATGACAGGCAGTAGTTTTTGAGGAATTTTGATTTTGATAACATTGGGCTCTTAATGCTGAATGTCAGTGGCCTTTAATCAGCTTTACTGCCACGAGATCGTACACTTGTGGTTCAGCAATTTTATATCCAGCTATAATTCTAGAGGTTAGGCTGTGGATTAACCACAAACTTTATATGATACCTAAAAGCTTTAATATTTAATGTTTAAGATATATAAAAATAGTGTTAAGTCTTAAATTTATCTTGTATTTGCTCTTTTTGAGTACATTTTGTTGTCACAATTTTTAATAAAATTGACTAATTTATTTGCCTGCTTATAATCTTTCTCTGTGCCTAAATTGTGAGAATTTGAATGCACTGAGAGTTTAAATTAATTTTAAAGATTAATTTTATGTAAATTCTAGATTTATAAAAAGTGCCACCAAAATTGCCAACTTATGCAGCTATTTATAACTTGCTACTTTTTAGTAATTTATAGCTATTAATCTGTTATACTTTAAATATCTAATATTATAAAAAGAGGTACAAAGATGGAACAGTATTTGTCAATATAAATTAATTAATTAATGCCATTTTGATGATCAAATGCTTGCTATACTTTTATTTTGACATTATTTAAATTACTAAAAAATGCAAGTTTTATAAGAGGGACAAACGCTTTTCTTTTCTCTACTAGACTTTATACTTCGTATTTTCAGTTTCTTAATAAATGTTTCTTCATTCTAACTGTGAGCCTGCTGCAAAATTTACAATTCTAATGAGCAACAACATTTTGAACTGTTCAGCGCTGCTATTGTTATAATAGATGCTGTTCAACATAAAAGCATGCTTTCCTGTTCCTGATAACACCTCAAGCACAAAATAGATGCAAATGCTCTTACCATGAGTTGTGTAAAAACATTTGCATCATTTTATACTAAGAAATGCTGACGAAGATGTTCATTGATCTGAATTGTTATATAGAAAGAGGTCAGAGCCTCCCACTGAGCAACTCCCTCATTTGTCAGTTCCTTGATGATCACAGCGCCTGTAGTTCAGCATTTGTAAGAAAATCTCTAAGAAAAAATATAAAAGGGAGAAACAAAACCAATGAGAAAAACTAAAATCATTTAATAGGCTTGTGCCTCAGTATGCAAATAACGTTTCCAGTACAAACCCGACTGAGAGGGTTGACACACTGAGACACATGGTGCATTTTCAATTCTTTAAAGAAATTTCACATGGGCCTCACATCAAAGCAAAGAAAACGCAATTAACCTTAGAACACACTGTTTCTTTTAACAAAACATGTTTCATCTAATATGAGGATATTTCCACGTAGGCCTGTGCAGAGAACTGATGAAGACAAGTGGATAAAAGAACGATAAAACGATTCAGTTTTTCAGTAAAATTAATTTCTACTAAAAGCCCCATTTGATTGCAGCAGACAATGGCTTTATACCCATTCTGGCTTTGATTTATGAACAGTTACCCCCTCCAGGCTAAACAAAGTCAGCATGCCCGCAACCTGTTCAGTCATTTGCTACACTAAAATGAAATCACTGCTGTCTAAGGGAACAAGAGACTTGACAGGAAGAGATTTCACAGCCCTTTTGACATTAATGGCCTTTGGCTCTGTAAACTCCATATGAGCATAATTCTCTATGGAATACAAACTCATTCGGGCTGTTGACTTTGATGATTATTTTTAACTTCCAAACAAATGCATAGTTCAGAGTGAAAAGGCAGTTTTTGCATTATGAAACATCCCTTTTTAGCAAATGTTGCAAAATGAATAGTTCACCAAAAAATGAATATTCTGTCATCATTTGCTCACTTTGATGTCATTGCATTTCTACAGCTTTTTTGTCCACTCAACGAAAGTCAGTGGGGTCCAAACAGCACTGATTGGACCCCATTGACTTTAATGTGTAAACAAACAACACTGAAACATTTTTAAAAATATTTCTGTGCTCCATTTTTAAGCAAGCTATCCTTTTAAAGTTAAAGCATGTCTTTCCTTTTCATATTTATTTTTTATTTAACTATGCATTTGAAGATATTTGGCAGTTTTTGTGGCTGGTTGACTTCACTGGAACAAAGACAATGACAGTAATGTTTCATGACTTTCCCATCATTTGCTCCAAGGACTGATATTAAAAAAATCATTAGCATTTCTTATGCAATGAAATGCAGTGTAGTCAGTTCAGACATAAGAGAAAAGTTTGGCATTATACTGTCCATTAATTAAAACAGGCAACTGTAAATAGAACAGAAAAGTGATATAACAGAATGTTATAAAAGCTCAAAAATTGTACATGTTTACACTAAACTATAGGCAAAATGCATTTAATTTGACGTCACTCATAACCAATCAATCACTTTTTATCTCTCACTGCAGACCTGGAGAGTTATTCAAATACAATTTCAATTTCACTCAAAACAGAAATCAGCATATAAATGAAAGACCAAAACGTCTGCGAGATCAGAAGGTTGAACATCAACAACATGCATGCATCATAACTTCCATGAAATAAGCACCTGATTCTGTCATGTGTTCCCTTTTGGAGTATGCAGCCTAAAAATATTTTCTAGACTCTCATATTTGACCCAACTCAACCTTGAGTTTTGACGCTGCTAGAAAATTTACATTAATTCTGACTCATACTAATATCTTTGGCCAGGAGAAGCTTTTAAAGAGATTAGAGATTTTTAGAGGAGAGCGAATTCCATCAAGCTGTCAGGAGTTTCTCCAGTTGTATTAAACCCTTTTATTAGGTCAAACAGACTCTGGATTTATTGATACAATGTGACACAATATGCACATGACAATCCAAATTAGCTTCATGATATTTGCCAGGACACTTTAATCTTACTCTCAGGAAAAAAATAAAACAGCATTGAAGTGTCCTTGTATCTGTCTTTGCTCAGTATTATCAGAGATTGTGCCAAGCTCTTAGACTGCCAACATGAAAGAGTCACTCACCCTCCACTGCGTACTTTTGCCGTTTGACTCCGCAGGGACCCCACGAAGACAATTATAGTATAGCCTGTGAAGTTTAGTAGTCACTTAGTATTTTTTGCAAAGCCTGTAAAGGATGATTCATACCAGGGTCAGTCATTGGTTGCACTAAAAGCACACTTTCTATGACTTTAAGTACTAAAAAAGCCATCGAAAAAGTATAGTGTAGTCAAAAATAAACACTGGACCCCAGTGATTTTCATTGTATGGACAGATATCAAAATATCTTCTTTTGTGTTCTAAAGAAGAGCAGGTTTGGAATGTATTGGCTGAACTACCCTTTTAAGCATGGTGGAGGGTCTCAGAATCAGTTGTCAGTGAGGGGGGCCTGGTTTATTACAGTATTTACAAATGGATTCATCTACAGGAAATGACATCATCGGTATGCTCGACATTGTGTGAGCATGTTTTCTAGCATTTCTGCAGCTGTTCTTCAGACTATTTAAGGCTGTATATTTTAGGTTATTGCAGGGACAGTGCAGCCCCATAAACAGAGGTCTTTATGTGTTCTCCTGAAACTGTCTAACAAAAAAAAAAGCTGTGATTTCTATTGAATCACGAGAATGTACGCACGTGAATCATCTGTTTGAAGGTCACATGTGTCCAGCACTTGTGTTTATTAAATAGCACCGTCTACGTTCCTTGGCCTCCATATGATTCATGTGGTCCTTGGCGGAGAGTCTTGAATGTCTCTTGTGCTCTTCCACCATTGACATGTCTAAGCACTTATCAGTCTTTTAGTGCAGCGCTTGCTAAATTAATTCAACCATTAATGTAAAACCGCAAAATAAAGGACAAAACAAATAAATGAATAGCTTACATCACTCTATTAGTTGCCAAATTCAGCATAGGAAAATTAAGGGACAAACTAAGCTTCTTTATTCCATTTGAGATTCAAGAAAAACATTGATGCCAGCATATAATTTACTATACAGTAAGCCTGCAGCTATGTCTACTAAAATAAGTGCTAAATGCGTATGAGATTGACTTGCTGACGTATAGCTTCATTGCTGTTGTAAAGATAAATAAATTTTAATGTCGTACCGAAGTGTCAGAGACCATTACACACATCTCAACTTAACTTCTGCAAATTATAATAGTGGAAAATGACTGTAAGGCAAGGCAAGGCAAGTTTATTTATATAACACATTTCATACACAATAGTAATTCAAAGTGCTTTACATAAAAGGAAGTAAAATAATCATAAAAAAATAATCACAACAATAAAACCAGAAATTTAAAAATGCTTAAAATTATTTAAAAATTTATTTAAAATGAATTTAGAACAGTTAGAAATAAAAATGATTATACATAAAATGCAGTGCAGTCAGTTCGGACGTAGCACAGTGCTAATTCAACAAATGCACAGCTAAACAGATTTTTTTTTTTTTTTTTTTGCAGTTTTGCAGTTTTGCAGTTTTGAGTCTTCATTTAAATGTGGCTAATGTTTTAGCACATCTGATCTCTTCTGGAAGCCGGTTCCAACTGCGAGCGGCATTATAGCTAAAAGCGGACTCCCCTTGTTTTGTGTGAACCCTTGGTATTTCTAACTGACTCGATCCTAATGATCTGAGTGGTCTGTTAGGTTTATATTCAGTGAGCATATCTGCAGTGTATTTAGGTCCTAGGCCATTGAGTGATTTATAAACGAGTAAAAGCACTTTAAAATCAATCCTAAATGTAACTGGAAGCCAGTGTAAGGACCTGAGGACTGGTGTGATATGCTCAGATTTTCTGGCTCTTGTCAGAATCCTGGCAGCAGTGTTCTGGATGAGCTGCAGCTGTCTAATGGTCTTCTTTGGAAAGCCGGTGAGGAGACCATTACAATAATCCACCCTGCTTGTGATAAAGACATGAACCAGTTTCTCCAAGTCTTGACTGGAGACAAAACATCTAATTCTTGCAATGTTTTTAAGATGAGAGTATGCTGATTTAGTTACTGCTTTGACATGACCACTGAAACTAAGGTCTATCTCCAGAATCAGCCCAAGAATCTTGACTTGATTTTTAATTGTTTGACCCCTAGAGTCAAGGTATGCATTCACCTTGAGAACTTTATCTTTGTTTCCAAATGCAATGACTTCAGTTTTCTCCTTGTTAAACTGAAGAAAGTTCTCACACATCCAACTGTTAATTTCATCAATGTAAATAAAATTTTTCCGGAAGAATGACTCACACTTTGAAATCTTGCTACCTTTCTGGGCCTTGAACGCGTCAGTTGCATTGCTGTCTATGCAGGTTCAGAAAGCTGTCGGATTTCATCAGAAATATCTCACAAATTAAGATATTTTTGATGAAATCAGACAGCTTTCTGAACCTGTATAGACAGCAATGCAACTGACACGTTCAAGGCCCAGAGAGGTAGCAAGGACATTGTTAAAATAGTCCATGTGACTATCCTTTTAATACAGAATGCAACTCTGGTTTATTAAATACAGGAAGATTCTGTATTATACAAAATGGTTAATAACTAAAATTCTCTTACAAATTCTTTAAAAAGTCAGGAAAAATAGGTAGCTGAAGAGAAATATAACTTCAGAACATATTATAATGGTTTGTTGTACAAATGACAAAAAATATTAGAATCATCTAATATTGCATTATTGTGATCTTTGAGATACTGGTGTACTTTCTAAAATATGGAGTTTCTTATTATAAGGCATTTCTCTCTTTTGCTGTAGGCTTGCTGGTGCACACACTGCCTATAGACAAAACTCTTTGAGATAAAAGGAGGGGGTTCATAGGGCAAACAGCTATGGCTGGAGTAAAAATAGGCCTTACATGTTTCAAAGAGACAAGTCCCTGGGCCAAATCGCAGGTCAGAGCAATCACTCAAGTTAGCTGTCAGAGCGATTAAAAGATGAAGAGAGATATGAACCTGTATCTGCTGTCCAGGCTGACTGCATCTGATAAGAGATCAGAGCATGTGACATATGAAGTGATATCAAGCCAAACTGACCAAAAAGGGTGGCATGTTTATATTGAATTGTAGGGTTTTTATCATTTTTTTCTAATTTTTTTTTAAAGACGTTTGGAAACCAGCATATGATTCTTAACAGTTAAAAGGATAGATCACCCAAAAATGAAATTTCTGTCTTTATTTACTCATGTCCTGTCTTAAAGATAAATATGGGGGCAGTCGTGGCCTAATGATTAGAGAGTCGGACTTGTAACCGAAAGGTCGCAGGTTCGAGTCTCAGATCCGGCAGAGATTGTCGGTGGGGGACGTGAATGACTCTCTCGCGCTCTCTCCACCCTCAATACCACGACTGAGGTGAGACCCTTGAGCAAGGCACCGAACCCCCAACTGCACCCTGGGAGCCGCAGCATTGGCTGCCCCCTGCTCCGGTGTGTGTTCACGTGTGTGTGCGTGTTTGTTCACTACTCACCGCTGTGTGTGCGTGCACTTGGATGGGTTAAATGCAGAGCACAAATTCCAAGTATGGAATACCACATGTCACGTCCTTTCCTTTTCTTTTCCTTTCCTTAAATCATCCAAAAAAATAATAATAATTTGTTTTTTCAAATCCATAGGACGGTGGAACACAAAAGAATATGATACGCAGGATGTTAATACTTTTAATGAAAGTGAATGATGTCCAAGGGATTTTAAGCTCCAAAAATGACAAAAAGCCCTATAAAATAATTATCATATAGGTTCATTATGTTTGCATATACTGTATACCTGCCAAATGTGATGTCACAACAGGTTTGAGAAAAATGCCAAATGTTATTGATTTTCATGTTTTGTAACTAAATAAAATGAACTAAACTATGGGGAAAAAATGCATATTTAAAATGTATTGTGGAAGAGGATTTTCAGTCAATAATGGATTAAAATGACTTAAAATACTTTGAAAATGACACACCAGTCTGTAATGGCACTTTTTGGATCTTGACAGTCCCTGGTCATCATTATATTGTGTGAAAAGAACATGAAGATGTTCTGTCTAACATCTCCTTTTATGTTTGACAGAAGAAAGTCAGTCATACAGGTTGGAACAACATGAGGATTAATAAAATTTTGGGGTGAAAGTCTGTTTTCCTTTAATTAACATTCTGAGAAACACCTGTGTAAACCATTGTTTGAATCAACATATTCTGCCCTTATTATAAAAAATAACACACAATAACAGCATCACAAGCAAACAGATGAGAAACAGCCACAACAAATTAAGATTATAAATCATGTTCGTTTGTTTTTTTCTTTTTAACAGATTTCATTTGTTCTTTCAAATGTTTTTGTTATTCTGAGACTGAGCTCTATTCCCGATCAATAAAAGCTCATACAGACTGTTGGCAGGTTTGGAAAAACATTCATTCATTTTCATGCAGTATGTCTGCTATTTTTGCTTATCTCTCAGTCCTCCTCTCCCTTGAAATCTCATGACATCACAGATGGCATCAGAGACATGTCTTGATATCACAAACCCAGATGCCAAGCAAGCGCCTTTCTGAAGGGGAACGTGTTTATATCACTGTTTACTAGATAACATCTGCAGCAGCTAAAATTACTCTAATCATCAAATGCTTTCTCTGTTGTATTTATAGCTTCAGCCTCCTACAGTGAGCAGCTCAAATGCAAAACTCTCTACGGGGATAAAATAGCAACCCGCGCAATAAGCAGTGGGGCTTATGAGCATGTGTAATTCATATTAATGCATCTCAGGTGCATTATGAAATACCTGTGTCGTTTGTGCAATATTGGGACGAGGTTTATCTCTTTGGCCTTATTAAGCCAAAACAGGGCCTGGATTTATCTGGTACCACCTGCAGAATGCTGACTTTTAAGTTTTTTTCCAGTTCAAAGCACTGGCCTTATTACTGTAGGCTTTTAGTCATATATGACCTTATACAGAAAAGAAACCAAACTACATGGTCAGTCATTTAAATAAAATATATTTACTTCTTGTTTCATAAGAAATACTTTTCATTACATATATATTTATCGTCATACAAAAAAAAAAAAAAACTGTACTACAGTATGTTCACATTGTGCATGCACATATAAACAACACCTCAGGCCACACAAAAGAGCAGCAGTAAATATAGGCACCTGAGGCCTGACAGCCTTATGTAATAGACAGTTACTTTTATCACTTTCACAGATTCTATTTTAAAGCCCCACGGCTCTTGTTCAATACTAAAACTGTTGCTGTGCCACACACTGGTTGAAAATGTCGCTGTCTTATTGATGATATCCCTGAAGCTTTTACATTAATTGGCTAGTTTACGACCGCAGTGAGTGGGGGACGATGGACATTGCATTCCGGAATCTGGAAAGCTCCCAAATCGAACATTGCATTAAACCAGGGCACTCAGCCAAGAATCCCAGTTAAGCAGCTCTGAAAGAAATTCAGTGTCTTTGCACTAAAAGTAGTTCAACAAAACACTTTAGAATGAAAAATGAGCTTAATGTACCTAAAAATGATAACTTACTTAAAAAATGTTAGATTTTAAACACTTATGCTAATGAAGACCTCACAGTTGCATGAGTTTCCATTTATCTTGATTCCCAGCAGAGTACAACTAGTTCCTCACTAGTACTCTTAAATAATTTCATGAGACAGCCTATGAAGTCTACTGAAGGTGTCAATATTGTTGAAAACCACATCTGATATTACTTCTGGTTCATGCATCACATTGGAAATGAATGTCAAGCACACTGCATTGTGAAAAACAGTAATCTGTGTAGTATTCTGACATATACAGCATATTTTGGCAAATAGATACAGTGCTGGGTAGTAACTGATTACATGTAATCTGGATTACATAATCGAGTTCCAAAAAATTAAGTACTCGTAATTAGATTATATTACATTTTAAAATGTTCACAATCAGATTACAGTTGCTTATTCACACAATGACAGTAAATTCTACATAATTTATTGATTTCCATAATTCTTATTTTTTTCAGTTTTAAAATTTCCTTTCTAAAAATGTAATACCATTTAGCTATGAAGGCTTTGGGCATGTAATGTCATTGTTGTTTTCATGTTCAAGTGTTTTTATTTTGTTTTTATTTTAAAATAATTTAATTTAATTTTAAATTTTTAAATGATTGAATTAATTATTAGCTTTTTATTAACTCAATTAAACCCACTGTGGTAATGTAGGTAATGTTTAATACCTTTTATGATAATATCAATACATATCAAATATTAAAGAGTGAAATATATTTTCTTTCTCTGTGCTTTTTTATATCAATGTGGTACATTTAATGGTAAATTTAAAACAAGTTAGGTAAAAAGTAATCTGAAAATAACCTAAAAATGTCATAATACATTACCTAAAAAGAGTAACCTAGATTGTTACTAACTACAATTTTCATGTAATCTGCAATCAGTAATGGTCTACAATTTGGATGTAATCTACCCAGCACTGTATGCTTGTGTGTGTGTGTGTGTGTGTGTGTGTGTGTGTGTGTGTAATACCAATCAAAAGTCTGGAATATTAAGAATTTGGAATATTTGGAATATCTCAAGCAGCAAATACTATTTTACACTGATAATAATAAGAACCATTATTAATAACTGAACACCAATAATAATTCAGCACCAAATCAGCACATTACAATGATTTCTGAAGGCTCATGTGATACTCAAAATTCAGCTTTGCCATCACAGGAATAAATTACAGTTATTTGAAATTGTAAGAATATTTCACAATATTACAGCCTTGATGACCATACACTGCAGCATACATTCCCATAGCTCAAATAGTAGCACATGCCACCAGCAATACCACGGTTGTGGGTTCGATTACCAGGCAGGGAATACAAGAATTGGTAAAATGTATATGCAATGTAAGATGCTTTGGATAAAAGCGTCTGCCGAATCCATATATGTAAATGCAGAAATATTAAAAGAAGTATGAGAGTTTGGGAGAATGCAAATACAGTATTCCAAACGTGTCTTTCTCTGGTATCCTCGCATGGATGCCAAGCCTTTTTAACTGCTTATGACGTGAATTGATAGATTAGATATAGTTTTGCACATTTAAATGTTATGGCATATATAAACAGTTGTGACTGTTGCTTATTTTAAATGTTTATTCACCCACTTGTCTGCCGGGCTGTGATTGTATTGCTGTCCTTGTGTTTCCATACTTTTTTCCAAACTGAGGGACAAGTCAGTAATTTGCAGATACTGTAAATAAATATTACTTTAAGTAAAAAAAACAATTAAGGCCAGCAAGACCTAAACTGTATTTAAAGTCTGACCATGTGGTTTAAATGTCATAGAACTTGTGTATGTGTTCTGTCAGTCTGTGACTTTCTTTCAGGCGATGTTCATTATAATATCCTTGGCTGAACTCTTCAGAGGCCTTGGGCAACTTGTTAATTAAATGTAGAGCTGCAATAACACAAGATAGTGAAGCTCATGTCACCATTCCATGTCATTCATTTTCAAAGCACCTATAAATGGTGACTTTTTTTTACAAATGTTTTTTCGTGAATGAGGTGCTACTGTGCATGAATATGCGGGAACTGGAAACATCTCAGCACACAGAACAGTTTGCGTTCGGATGAATCATGTGTCTAGAGATCTCTATAATAACTGACTTCCCTGTAGCAACATCGCACACAAGGGAAATGAAAGTCGTTTCACTGACTCTGGGATGTTCCCTATTAATAATGCAATAATCCTCGGTTAATTAATGCCTCAGACCGTCGACTTGCAAAGTCAAGCCAAAAGTAGGCATACAAGCTCAGACGACTGAGAACATTCTCAGCACGAAGAACCTTCTTGCATCTGGAAATATGCTGCTTGCATCTTAATAATGGTAATAATGATAATCAGGTTTATGTGGAATATTAAAAAAGCATTTCTGAGAGTGATTAATGGCTTAATTTCTATGCAATTTTACTTCATTTTATTTATTAATTTATATTAATTTATAAACAAAAGTTGTTGATTTTTTTGGAAAAAAATGAATACTTTTATTCAGAAATTGATCAAAAGTGACAGTAAATACTTAGTTGTTACAAAACAGTCAAATTTCAAATAAATGCTGCTCTTTTGAACATTTAATTAATCAAAGAATCCTGAAAAAATTAGCATATCAGAATGATTTCTGAAAGAAAGGAAACTACAGGCTGCTTTGCCATCGCAGGAATAAAGTACATTTTAAAATACTGTATATTACAATAGAACATTTTAAATTGTAATAATATTTCACAATATGACTGTTTTTACTGTATTTTTAATCAAATAAATGATAAGCTTAATAGACTTCTTTTAAAAACATCAAAATTGTACTGACCCCAACAGCTGTGAATATATATGTATATACAATTTTGATGTTTTTAAAAGAAGTCTATTAAGCTTATCATTTATTTGATTAAAAATACAGTAAAACAGTCATATTGTGAAATATTATTACAATTTAAAATTTAAAACTATATTATATAATGGGAAAATAAAATAAAACTATATTATATAATGGGACTTAAATATATCATCCCATGATATATAATTGATTTGATTTGATTAGTTTATCTTTTTTTTTAAATATATATATATATATGATTGCAAGACACTAAACACTAAATAACAGATTTATTGTACCATATTGTACTATATAATGAGATGACTCAAAGATTACTTCATGAACGCACAGCCCCAGTATGATAATTCAATGAAATGGCAATGTAGTAAACCCCAGGCTTTCTGTCTTTCTGCAAAAATGAGTTCTGACAGAAAAGGTCAGATTTTGCTGAAGCTCAGAGAAAGATGTGTTGGTAATCATGCATCTCTACCTTCCTACCACCTGCCCGCTTCATTCCCATGCTGCCACGCAGATGGGGATTAGCTATACCTGCTGCCTTAGATTAAATATATGAGAACAATTCCTACTAAACACAGACACATAAACATGACATAAACAGTTTTCTATATTATTCACCACACTTATCAAAAATAAATCTAAGAAGCAAATAAACACAAAGATAGGTGTAATTCCGTCTGTGGTGCGGGATCACACCTGCTGTCATTCACCCTGCGGGCAGTTGTACATCAGTGCAGGTCACGTGTGTGACAGAGCCATTGAAGCACGAAAGTGACTGTTTAGTCTGTCATCGGTTTTCTCAGCATCTCAGCCTGGGGATTCAAAAACAAAGTATGAGCGAATATATTCCAATCCTCAGTTGGGACCAAAGAGATTTCACATATAAGAATTTCAATTCATTGTCAGTCACGGAAGCTGTAAGCATGGTTATGCAGTGACACAAGTGCATATCCAGAGGAGAAAATAACACTATGAAGGAAAGATAATGCAACATGGTGAGGCTTTTTATAAGGCTTGTGTAACAAGATGAGGACAAAAAGGGTCAACTGAAGAAATGCAGGCAAGGTTGAGGTACAGCTGGGGTCAAATACCAATGCATTTCATTTCATTCCCATTTCAAAGTTTAATTTTTTTTTTTAAATGTTTTTGAAAGAAGCCTCTTATGCTCACCATGGTAGCATTTATTTGATTAAAAATACAGTAAAAATAGCAATATTGTAAAATATTATCACATTTTAAAATAAGTGTTTTCTATTTTAATACATTTCAAAATGTAATTTATTCCTGTGAGGACAAAGCTGAATATTCAGTAGCCATTACTCCAGTCTTCAGTGTCACATGATCCTTCAGAAATCATTCAAATATGCTGATTTGCTGCTTAAGATATTTTTTTTTGTGGAAATTGTGATGCATTTTATTTTAGGATTCTCTGATGAAATGTATCTTAAAATTATTTATTTGAAACGGATTTTTTTTTTTTGGTAACATTAATGTCTTTACTGTCACTTTTGATCATTTTAATGCATCCTTGTGCAGAACACACTTTTTTCATACAAAAAATTTTGTAATGTTGTTTTGGACTCCACAAAACAGACAGACAAAACAGTTGAAACATTCTTCAAAATATCTTATTTTATGAGACCAGTTAGATCAGTAACACGCATTAAGAAAATAAATAAGCTCAATTTTCATGAATGGTTTCATGCTGACATCAATAAAGTAATTTAGGAATAGACCCTAGAAGGCGTTTTTTAGTAATTAATTTTTTATTTTATTTTTTTAAAGGAAGGTTTGGCTACATCCCAGGCAGTTTAGATAGTCACCTATTATTGGAGCATTATTGGCGCTTCTGTGCTCTGCACAGTTTGATGTCTGTATTATTGATTGTGCACACGTGTGATAATCTCTCATTCACTGGGTGTCTAAGGGATTGAATGTTGCTGTGCTCTGTGATGATATGCAGTGAATTACATGTGTGCATGTAGCTCAGTAATTGACTCCTGTTTCCGATAAGGTGGGTAGGCTGTATCTTGTCAGCTGGCACAGACAAGTTATTAAATGAATTGAAATATTTTTGTCTTGTCTACAGAATTTAAAAAAAAAACATTTGCATACAACCTTGGAGTCCCCTTCAGCTCTAGGCTGAAACTGAGGGGTGGTATAGTTTGTGCACCACCACAGGGTGCAACAATCGACAAGGACAAGGCTCATGTCCACTTTGGTCCAATTTCAACTAACAGCTATAGGAAATCGATTGTCACTCTACAATACAAAGTTCAGCATTCACCAATGCCAAAAGATTGAAAACTCAAGTGGCCCTCGGATATAAGATAAACCAGAAACAATATGCATAATGGAAGTTTGTTTGTAAATATATGAGCCATTAAATTATTTCAGTGCCTGAAAAAAAATAAAAAATATAATATATATATGAAACTGTTTTCATATTGATGAGGGACTGAACTGGGAATGTTTACCACAACTCACATAGTGTATTGTTAACAATGCAGAATTAGTCTCCTGGAGTTAATGAGAATAAATGAGGCAGTTTCAGTATTGCCACTGATTCTGAGATTCAGATACATATTAAAGTCTGTCATAAATGTGAAGGGACTAATGGCAGATTATAATCATGATTTGGAGAAAAGATGGGACAGAGATGAGAGAGCTACACAGTATGAACACAAATTAGTCCATATTTAAATGATTATAACATTAGTAAGGAATCCCATTTCATTTAACAAAATTCTGTACAAAACTCTCTGGACTATGACTATACACACGGAGTGGATGATTTCCAGAGAGTTGCTATGCAGTTGCTTAGTGCTTTGAGTTGTGTGAGTGCTGGTTTGAGTGCCGTAAGCAATGTTTCCCGTTCTAGAACGTCTGATTTCAAGCGATTCGGTCCATTTAAACGGCAAAACAAAAGATCTTATACTTAAAAGATGCTGGTGTTATTATACATCTTATTGTGACGTAAATTTCATATATTTTTATAGTGTTTGAGAAGGAGGTAAAATGTGTAACAGATGTAATGTCAAAATCCATAAATAAGAAAGCAACTAAAACAGTTGTAATACATTTTCATATAAAAGGGTGCTATATGTTGCTGATTATGCAGCCTCCAATGTATGTTTTTCTATTGGCTAATAGAATTATATAATACTTTTTTAGTGTATAATTTGTAAATGATGGTCATTTACAGCCTCTTTCTGTTATATATTTATTTTTTACATACATATTACATTATGTTGTAATGTATGTACAACGTTCAACAGTTGTGTTATGATGAAATGTTGTATATATTATTCGTTGACAGACCTAATAAAAAAGTAAAAACAAACAAAAAAAAGACTTTTTTTAGTTTACATGGACAAACTGTCACAGAGATTAGCATATCTCAGTAAAGTTATCTCAATGGCATGTTTCATGGAGTAGGATCATTTTCTCCATAATATTTCATAAACAAAAATTGCCACAAAAAAGGCACATTTATGTGTTGTTATGTGATGTAGTGTGTTTCAGGTGGTTGCTAATACATTTCTAGGTGGTTATTATGGTGTTCTGGTGGTTACTTGCCTGACTAGTTCTCTACAAGTTAAGCATTTTATCATCCTCCAAAATAAAATCGTGATAGCTCCATCAAAGTTTAGAAAAAAGAAAAAAAAAAACGTGGTTCTAGAGTAGAAATAATAAATTCAACCCTGACGATTTAAGTCTTACTTTCCTGTTATTTCCCAACATGACAATTTTTTTGTCAGTGGCAAGCCTTTGTGATTTGAAGATCTGTATGTAAAAGAATGTCATAAACAGTTTGCAAAGCCATTTTCTGCAAAGGTGAAACTACTTGTGTATTGATCGTGTTCAAAAATAAACTTTGTTTTTTCAGACAGGAAGTGTCTTAGTCAGATCAAGATGTCTCAGTGGTTTTCTTCGGCCTTAGGCTTCCTGGAACGAAGCGGACAGCTGAACTTGACATTGCCCTACATACAGTATATAAACACAAACACATAAGTACAAACCGTCACACTTCGTAACACACTTCCTCTTGAACTTCATATTCACTGATTTTGATGTTTTGATCTACCAGTTAGATAATGCCATTGCAATACACACAATTATAAAAGACCCACATTCAAAAAACAATTCAAATCAGCAAAATTACATTTTTGCTACAAATTTTACTTTTTCTCTGTAAAAAAACAGCTGCAACACTAAAGAGCCGAGAGGATAAAAGGGATCAGCGTTCATCTATGTAACAGATTAGTCTTGTTAAGTGTCTGACATTGGGAATTTCCTTGATTTGTTTGATGCTACCAAGTCTGCCATCGAGTTCTACGCGACCGCTTTAGTAAAAGAGATGCATTGTTTAGCTGATTTGATTTTAATGGGCTTAGCTGAAACTAACAGATGTGTGCAGCACCAAGCAAACAGGTTTAGAGAAAATTTTCAACAATGGAAGGAAGTTACATTATACTCTGGAAATCCTTTGATAATGTTTGCTGCCAGAATACTGCTGTTCCTAAAACCTACACTGGGATTAGCGCCTTCGTAGAATCAGTTCTGATAGGAATATTACTCACATTGACATACAGAAAAGGAATATGTATGTTAAACCATTAAAATACACTCTACAAATGAAGGTTCCAACAACAAAGGAGTTTCACAATAAAGCCATAGAACCATTTTTGGTTCCCCCAAAGAACTATTTAAAAGAACCATTTTTCCACTATAAAGAACCATTTGAGCAACTGAAAGGTTCCATTGATGTTAAAGGTTCTTCATAGAACCATACCTACAAGATATATTTAAGATTGTAAAATGTTAAACTTACATGCCAGTGGGCATAGCATATAGCATACACAACAAGGCTTTTCAAAACTGTCATCTAATGATCCCTTTCTACAAATTTGTCAGGATTTTAATGTGCTCTACTCTTTTGGAAATGTTATTTGGGGAGCAGTGATTTGTCTTTCTCCACATTTATAATTCACCCCCAGTTTCCTAGTTTCGGTCGCCCTGTGTCTGGTACCCTTTTAGAGCTTCTCACAACCCTGAACCATGTCCTTCATCCATCTGCACTCAGATTCACTTAGCACCACAAATGTGAGAGCACAGTAATCAATGTTACCAAGCGAGGAAAAGGGTTGCAGTGTTTTAATGCATTAAGCCCGGAGTGCCTCCACAAGCTTATGAAGCTACTGAAAACTCACCAGTTTTGAGTTATTTCCCCCTTTTAACCCACTGCTAGTTGCTTTTGTGGAGAAAAGACCAACCTAAGAGGCTCTTCAGGAAAACCCTCAGTCCAGATTATATTTTTAATCATTATTTTGGGCAAGTACTGCACCTGACCTTTTTTACTATATCATTCAGCTACGCTTGTGGGTCTCTAGGCTTAACCTTAACAATGCATGGATGTATACGTCAACAGCAAGATAAAATAATCCATGATATATGTTGGCATTTTCCACAACATTCAATGGGAAATGTGGAAAGTCATTCCATTAAACACTGCTAATCGCTTGGTTTGACATATCTTTGGTCTCTAGTCGACATTAGTCAGCTCTCTGATGGGTTTTCCAGGGATCTGCTCATTTTTCTCAACCAATTGTCCTCTAAAAGTGGAATGACTGGATCCACAGGTGGGTTTGCATGATAAAGAGTGAATTATTGATGCCCGTAGCTACTGCTATTTCAGCACGATAACAAGTGAGAGACTGTATATTGTCGACTTTTTCACAGTTCTGCTCATGGGGGATTTACTGTGATTAAAGTGACACGCTCTGATTAATTGAAACATTTCCAACCTTTGCTAAAGTTTGACTGGCCAAAGTAATCCCAAATTTACTAGAATTTGTGGTAAACAAACCATTTCTCTTTTTAGGCACACAATGAAAGAGACTTTTGTGTGGATTGGTTTGAAAACCTCAGGAGAAGGATGGGGGTATATCTTAACTATAACCATATGCTGGTTAAAGCAAGAACATTTTATTATCTTTATAAACAAAACGTTATCTGTGTTATCACTGTCACTTGTTTAAAATATTCCTAGCACTGCCTTATGGCCAAGGGATAAACTTGTGTGTCACAGTGTGTTATGATTTGCTATGAAAAGCCATTTTAAGGTATTCTGGCTCATATTTTTCATGTTGTGTTTCCACTGCATGTCTGAGGTTAAAAGCATGCTGCATAATTAAACGATAGAGCGTCCCCTGGTCTTCACAAAAAGGATTTGTAAGTGACAAGGGAAAAATGGTATGCAGAAGTGAATGTCATTATTTTAAAATGTAAAGAGACAATAATGGATTAGAGTCTTAAGCATCTATCTATACACTTTACAAAAAAAAAAGGTAATGTCTGCTGTGTATATCTATTTTTCTTCTTTAACAAAAACATTTTTACTTTTTAAAAAAGCATATGCACAGTGGCTTCTGTACCTCTTTGCTCTTTCAGAACTGATGGAGTGTAAAACACAAAATTCAAAAAGTCTATACATAAATACATTTCCAAACAGGGTAGTAGAAGTAGAATTAATATTACAAACACAAATGCCGTGAAATCACTTACATGACAATACACTGATCAACTGTAAATGAAGTGGTTACTAATAAAATGGAGATTTTACTTTTTTACATGTACCTCAAATAAACAGCACTACTATTGAGCATAAAAAGAGGCAAAGTTGGACATGCGCAGCAATGTAATATAGCAGAGGATCTGCTGACCCCTGCTGAATACCTAGTCAGTTGCATTCTGAGGGAAAATCAAAGACAAAAATGTACGTTTATTGATAAGACCACAGTTTTGAAAAGCTTTTCATATAGCATCATAAAATCAAGTTTTTTTGTTTTCCAAGACTAACGTTTTCTTCAAGCTATTTACACAAAACAACTAGCATTTATGAGCTGTGCTAGACAACTATGCTTGTATTTTGAAACAATCATCTACAAATTTGTTTTTAAAAAATATACAGCTGAATACTTGAAAGAAATTGATGAAAGCCGCAATGTCAATCAGCTCTGTGTGTCATTTGACTGTGTCCTGTGGTAAATCAGCACTGCAGGCTCCTGACAGAGGTTTTGAATGCTATACATTTGTCCTGTCACAAAAATAAAATACAATAAAGTAATAAAATAAAATGTGGGAAATCAAGAACACATGCGTTATTAGTATTTAGTGGTAAGTAAAAATTAATTTCATTAAATCTTACCAGAGGGTATCATAAAAACTTGTCCAGAATTGTAGACTGACTTTACACCATCAATATCAACACGCACACAACTTGAGATAATGCTGAATACCTTAATAAAGAGAAACACAGTAAATGTAAAATGATGTTCATATATAATTTAAACAAATGCATTACAGAGTAAAGTGTAGTCCATTATTATTTAATAAAACATGCCAGCTTGGGATGAGGAATGCATCATATAGGCAAAAAGGGATAATAAAACAAATAACTGTCATGTAACCTTCTCATGAACTCATTTTTACAATTATAATCTCAAAACGGCTACAGGTCACTATTGTGGTTATGCAACAGAGATAAAAAAAAGATAAAACAGAGATAAAAAGACACTTTCTACTTACAGAAACCGTATCAAGGTCCACCTGTGAGGGTTTCTTCATGAACGACCCCAGCAGTATCTTTCCATGTGAGAAAGAGTGGCTCTGGAGGTCAACCACATGGCCCATTGCTCGGCCTCCATGGGAGTGCCAGTGGAAGTCATCAGGACTGATAACTCGCCCGTCTAGAATGGAGAACAGAAACACTACACATAAATAAGATATGTGAAAGAAGTCACAAGAAGGCAAAATACTTTTTTCAGCACTGAAAATAAGCTAAATTTTAGGCTGCTGAAGCACATGTAATTATATTTGATATTAACAACCACCCCCAATATGATTGTGTCTTCATCTCACGTTCTAGGCTTTTATGTGATAAGCGTTAAATGCTTTGCAACCAAACCTCACAGCTAGGACCAATTATCTGTGTGGTGCACTGTGACGCATTTGGATTTTCTACTTTAAAGCACTGTGGAAGTCAAACATCTCAAACTGTCACAGCATTACAAACAGGAACAAGGAAAACAGAAAGGGGAAAAAAGTCATGCACACACATACATCACTATATACACATCTATACATCACCCATATGAGAATTTTTCATGGCTTTACTGTGATAACACCAACAGTAATAACTTATTTTGACATAAATGTTGTAGATTCATGTTAAATATTCTGAGGGAATTAAGCATTTAATTTGCATTACAACGGTAGCAGTTGTACTTATAGTTTCTAAATGGGTTTCATAAATACTACAGTTGAATAGAATACCATTGAAACCATAATTACACTGACCTATCATATGTATCAATCCGCCATCCACGGTCTGTGCTTTTGGTTTTACTATTTCTATTGCCACAGTATGAAAAGAGTACTGTAAATATTCATTAGGGCAAGTACGCAGTAGTCAAAGAGTCCTTTTGACATAATTTTGTAGGATTGTTTTGGTTGAAAGAATGAAATAAGGTCTGTGGTTAACACTATCAGTAGTTAACTTCCATATCCTTGTGCTCCATTCTAACTCAAACTAAATTTGTGGAGATTATAATCATGACCAAAACGTGCAAGAATCTCAAATATTTTCTGCAATAATCTAAAAAGCCTAATGGGTTTTTGTCAAGGAAACCAGGGCAATGCTATCTTCTTCCAGGTTGGCCTACAAAAATATGTCATCTCTACAGCGCTCTATTAGGGGAGACCCATGAATTATGGACCAAGCTATCAGTTTTCCTCATTTGTTCTGTTTTAATGCTCCATATATGAAAAAAAAAAAAACATGTTGACCTTTAGACATTCCAAGAGATGATTTAAATCATTAATAAGCATGAAGAAAGGAGAACAATGTTAAGTGGTCAAAAACAAATATTTTCATTGGAAGCACATTCCCAACTCAGTGAAGTGATCCACTCATGGGTAAGTATAAGTCCTACATAAACAAGTCAAGTTAGTTCCCAGAAGTTTGTGCTTTAGCACTTTGAAGTAAAAGTCTATTGAATTCAAAAGGCTCCTGATGTTTTTATAATAAAAAATAATTAATATGTTATGTAAATATAAAGGCAAGGCAAGTTTATTTATATAGCACATTTCATACACAATGGTAATTCAAAGTGCTTTACAAAAAAGGAATTAAAATAATCACAATAAAAACAAGGATTTTAAAAACTTTAAAATGATGTAAAAATTTATTTAATAAAATAAAATAAAAAGCTATTATTGATTGTAATTAGGTAATTAGACCAACTTGTACATGCGAATGAATGTGTCCTTGAGAAAACCACTCAGGTAAAACTACTAACTACAAAACAACACTACTAACACAAAGGTTAAGGCCATGACAAGCCAAACCCATAATCAGTGAACGTTGGGCCACCGTTGAAGAGGACTTACAAAGAAGATTCTTCTAATTTTACATTGTCATAACAACATAGTCATCTGGAATGAAGTAAGTGATCAACGTGATTCATGTTCAAAACAGTAAGCAATCGCTGCTTTGTTTATGGTTTATATCTCTGCAGTCCTATTTCTGGTTTCTCTTTTTCCTTGCAGGGTCAAACCGTATGTGCTCGTTGGTTAAAGCTCAACTTTATAGCCCAGACTCATGCATCATGAGGTGACAACACAGCCGGCATTCACCACCACTAGCACTTTGTTGTCAGTTTGGTGTGTGACAGCCTTTATAGGTTCAGGCCCAAGTAGGGGGAACACCTTTCCTGTCATTATTGTGCCTATGAATAAGTCACTCAACAAAAGGCTGCTCGGGCAGAGTGTCCCCGTAACCTGGCTACTACACCTGATATGTAAAATATGTATATGTCTTGTGTGTTGATTTAATGCATTTTTAATGCATGTAATGTCATTACCTTTAGAGGCTGGGGGCCACAGGTGAGAGAACCACTCATGCAGGTTGTTCCAATCCTCTTCCTCCAGGACAATAGGCTGCAGTGGAGGCCCACAGAGATCGCACTGTGCCAACACCCGTGGAGCCTGTCGCACATGCGGCGTCACTCTCGACGACAGCATCACTCTAGACGACGGCAAGTCTGAAAATAAAAGTAGTGATAGTTACAAATATGCTGTTAAAGCTGCCATTTGTAGATTGATTTTCTCGATAGACACATGGTTCTGTGGTACATTCAAATAAATCACTATGTTTGAGAGGCCTGACAGAGTAAAACAGGCTCAAGCAGTCATATGAGTTTGAGTTTGATAAATTTATATTCACAATTCCACTTGGTGGCACAGAAATGACAGACTGCAGGTTTACAAGATTTTGCACATGAATACTTACCAACATCATCATCCTCTTCATGTCGCTGAAGCTCAAGCATTGATGAAGGCCCACTTCTGAAAGCAACGTCACTACACAAGCAGAATTGTAAACAGAGTGATTATTTGCACTGGCACACAACAGTTATTTTATCCTAATAGTCTGGTGCAGGGGTTAGACATAGGTAATAATATATGAAATAAGCACATGCACACCATACAAGGTGCAGGTCAGGAGACACCAAAATTGTGTGAAGCGGACATACGGCCACACACTCACTTGCAAATGAAATTACTTTATTTACTTAACCACCAGCGTTTCAGCAAGAAGCCTTTCACAAAGGCTTGACAAAGGCTTCTTGCTGAAACGTTGGTGGTTAAGTAAATAAAGTAGATTTATTTGCAAGTGAGTGTGCGGTCGTATGTCCTTTTCACGCAATAATATAATAACAATAAAAACAACTCTTCTATTTTAATATATTTTATCATGTATTTTAATATAGTTTATTCTTATGATGGCAAAGCTGAATTTTCAGAAGCCATTACTCTAGTCTTCAATGTCACATGACCCTTCAGAAATCATTCTAATATGCTGATTTGGTGCTCAAGAAACATTTCTTTTTATCATCACAGTTGATGTTGTGGAAATTGTGATATATCTTTTCTGGGTTCTTTAATTGATAGAAGGTTCAAAAGAACATACAGCATTACTTTAAAATATAGAAATCAGTTGTAATGTCAGAAATGTCGCTACTGTCACTTTTGATTAATGTGTCCTTGCTGAATTATTGAAATATCAAATTTCATTCATATAATTATAACATTATATTATAATTATTATTACTAGATATACTATATGGATACAAAAAAGATCTTGTATAAAATCTTAATATATATTAAAATATATATATATTATGCATTACAAGATAAACTGCAGATGTATTTCCAGTATTTACATTCATTTGTTTTGGACAGGCATCTGCCTTTAAAAACTCAACTTACACATCAGATATAGTGTTGGGTCCACTGGATACTCGGACACGTGTTTTGTTTCTGGTCCCTGACGGCTCCACAGTAACACCACTGGTGAAGCCAAAAGAGGCACGACCATTTCCCTGAAACTGATCATCACTTTGGGCCATATTCTCACTCGAGTGATCTGACTGGTCCTCAAGAGAGTGAAGGAGGTTTCTGCGTCCCTGTTTCCTGCACCTTAGTCCACTTTTTACCATGTTTTCAGGTTTTTCAGAAGCAAAAATGGCATTCATTGAGGCTAAAGATCGTTTGATTGATTTTGGCGTGTTGATAATGTTTCTTTTCAGGTTCCTGGTGTGATTCTTTGTTTTTTGTGATTTCATTGAATTTCCATCCTTATTAATCACACCACGAAGAGGAGTATTTGTTAGTTTGGACTTTTGTGGAGGACTGCGAGGTGTGGGAAGCCCATTGGCTGGTTCCTGAGACTGCGGCGCTTCCCACCAGTTCGAAGGAGCTTTTCTTTGTCTTTTCTGTGGAACATTGTCTGGGACAGAACTGTCCGGTCTACTAAGAGAAGATGAAGTCTGTTTCTGTGCAGATTCAGATTCACGTGAGTAGACCCATTCAAACACTCTCTTCTCACCTGTTTTATTTATAGGAAGAAACAGTAAGTACAAAAACTTAAATCAACAGAAGTAAAAGTTTGGGAATGAGTTTACCTCTAAGGAGGTTGTGCTGTCTGTTAGGACTACACAATTCTGGACTAATCTCTACATCATTCTCATTCGGACAAGCTTCCACTTCCTCTCCTGGTGATGCCACTTGAGGTTGAGTGGCTGCTGATTTTGGTTTCCTTCGACCCCCTGTTTTCTTAGCAGTCTTCTGCTCAGCTCCAGCATTATGTCCATCGTCACCTGCTATTGCCTTTTTAGCACTGCCCAACACATTGGGAGTCTTCTGCTTTTTCTGATTCCCCTGGGCAGGCCTGATAAACTGTGTTTCCTCAGAATCAACAGCAGCTGCTTGCTTTGTTGATGCTTTAGTACTAGCTTTCGGCTTTTGTGCTGTATCCAACGCTTGCTTTGGCTGAGGCTCTGTAGTATTTTCATTTGGGCTAGTGAGCCACCACTCTCCTGGAGGTCTCCTCTTCCTATTGCTACACATAGGACTATCTGAAGTAATGTCGGATGATATTGTTGGTGGATCCTGTGGTTTTGGTTCCACCCTTTTTGTATCTTTTCTCTTCTGTTTTTTGCCTGGATCCACAGCGTCTTCCTTGTGTGAAAATCGTTTATTCACAGCTACAGTACAAAAATTAAAAAGAAAAGAAAAGTAAGTTTTCGTCCGCTTTGCACTGATGGTTGATAAATGTGCCTAATCTCTAAGTTGGGAGTGTAACGGCCGTTCCACACTGAGCATGATGTGAAAAAGCGATGTGAAAAAGCAATGCGAAAAAGCGATGCGAAAAAGCGAGGCGAATCGCCAACGAATGGTGCTTTCACACCGAACGCGAAACAAATGTTCGCCTTCTGCTAACTCACGCCTGCACACTAGATGGCGGCGCCAACAATGCATTTTTCCTCAGGTATATATCTCAGGTATGGATTTAACGTCGTCCACTGCTCAATATACAGCATTAAATTAATATAGCTAAGTAAAGTTTGGTTCTATGCCAGAAACACAAACTAACTATAATGCTTACAAGAAAACATCTTAAAATATAAATAGAAGTACAATTAGCATCAAGCCACATTTGAACATTTATGCCCAATTATTAAGGTATTTGCTTAAAACCCACTTTAAACAATCATCAAGTGGTTGTAATAACTCCCGATTGTGATCTATAGTTGATTTTGATTCTATAATAGGCAGATATAAACTCTTTGTATGTTTAATAACGACATTGCTTATTGTCATAAACATCCTTTATTGTTATAAAAATACCATGAGCTATATACAAAACACATACAGAAAATATATTGTCATAATCATGTCTATTTGTTTTCATATTTCATGTGTAGAAAAATGTTTCACTCGATTTGTTTAAATACGGAAGATCTCTGAATCATAACACTTGCGCACATGGAAGAAAAAGGACAGTGCTCTCCAGATTACATAATTCAGTGGAGAATTAATAGAAATTATATTGAGAACATGTGAGAATAAATCTGTTCTCAGATACCAACGATAACAAGAACTCAGCATCCACTCTCTTCTCTCTCGGGATACTCTTCTTCTGTGTTTGTTAACACTGGTTTTCGAAACAGCGCCACCACTCTTGCCTTTTTGTGCAACAGCAGCTGCTCCGGTCACGTCATCTAAGCTCAAATCTTATTGGACGGCCCGTGTTTTCGCTTTGCGAAACTGAAAAGATTCGTCGGACTGGACGAAAAAAAACATTCGCATTTTCGGTGCGCGAATGTTCGCGGTCTATGTGGAAGCATCCATAGGAAGCTCTTGTTTTATTCCAGCGCGTCATCGCGTCCGATATTCGTTTCGCTTTTTCGCGCTCAGTGTGGAAAGGCTTTTAGATGTCTGTCGAACCAAAATAATAAAAATATGCTTTGTGTAATTACCAGTGCACTGAGGAACTAACCTGTCATTTGTTCCTCCTCTCGCTCATTGAGGGCAGGTGAAGGTTCATGCTCTTGCTCCTCACAGGAAGGATCTATCTGTTCCAAATCTATTTGTTGTTTAGAAGTTTGTTTCTTTGTCTTAGGGGCAGTTTCCTCCTTTTTGTTATTCTTTATTTTTTTGTTGGATTTCATGGAGCGGTGATCTGTTGCAGCAGTGTCTTTATTGGATTCCTTCTTAGCTTTTGGCCTGGGTCTCTCCTGTTTAGATGATTTTGAGGATTTCTTTGTGGTTCTAGACTCAGGAACTGGGATTTCTTGGCTGCCACCTGTATTTGTTTCATCTTTGTCAGAAAGATCAGCAGGCTCGGGTGGCTTGCTGTTTGCACATTTCTTTCCTGGAACCATCACACAAAGAAATATTTAAAATATAATCACATGAAACCTTTAAATATATCACATAATTTCTCATTTATGAACATACTATAAAAGTAAAAATAAATGTATTGCTAAGGTATATGCACTAATACAGTGCCCTCAAAAAGAAAAAAGGTATGAATGTTTAAATGTGTCAAAGAACTGACTTTATACATTCACTAAAAATAATTTTGGGATTAATTCATTAAAAATATTGGTATATGATTATTAAATATGATTCAGAAAAGGTAATAATACTGTTGAAAAGGTTTGGGGTCACAGTCAGACCTTTTTTTAAAAAAAAATTTCAGCAAGGATGCATTAAATTAAAATTAAAATGCTGTTCTTTTGAACTTTATCATAGAATACTGGGAAAAAAACGTATCATAGTTTTTACAAAAATATTGTTAATAATAAGAAATGTTTCCTGAGCATGATTTCTGAAAGACTATGTGACACTTTTTACTGGAGTAAAAAAAAAATCATTTTTATACACCATAAATCTAAGATTTAGTAAAAGCGTGATTTACCTGTTGACACAGTTTTGTGTCCCTGTACAGTTTGAGAAGAGGTCTGATCAGAAATTCTGTCCTCCAGCGTTTCAGTTACAAGGTTTGCTCCATCCTCAACACTATCATGAGTCACAGAGCCTTTGTCACTCTTTTTTGAGGCTTTTCCACGATTTCTTTTCCGTTTTTGTTTACCAGACTCAATTTGCGCTTTGTTTCTTTTAGCATCCTTCCCATGCTGATTAGTCGTATCTGTTTCACTCTGTGAGAGCCGATCTGTACAGTGTGGCTCTGTAAGAACATTCTCCTTTGCAGTGTCTGCTGGGGCAGGTCTTTTGTTCCTGCTGACCTCTGCCTTGCGAGGGATGACAAAAAGAACAGGAGCCTCGTCGTCTAGAATCATGAAATCCTCCTCTAAGTCTACAGGTGGAGGAGCTGGAACTGCTGCTGGTTTCCTGGAACTCACCAATGAAAACATGTTACAAAAAGACAAGACACGTGGTTTAAGAACAGAATGTCACATTTAAACTCACCGTAGGGATTTAGGCATCAATGCCTTTTTAAGCTTGTGCTGGAAAGACAATCCTTTGCCTTGATCCTCCACCACCTGATTCTTGCATTGCTCCACCTCTTGAAGTTTTGGTTCACTTTTCTGAACCAAAACAGGAGAAAGCTGACTTGGATTTTTTTCCCTTAATAATAAAAAATGAGACAATTTAATAAGAAATCTGCAACTCTAAAAAGAAAGAACAATTCAGTTATAGCATTACAAATGATAGCTTCCTTACATTGTTAAATCTTCCTTAGTTTCTGGAGGGGACTGTGTGGTTTGCTCTGACATTTTAGTGGTTTTCGCAGGCTTTATGCTGAAAATTAAAAATTTTAAAGCTTAATTTATTTTTATTATAATACAAGAAATGTGATTATATATTAAATCCTATTAATATAATTTACAAGAAAGTTAAATTAAATGTTGATGAACAATACTGTTGTTATACATTAATAACTGACCTTGACAGAGAACCAGCAGTTGCTTTAGTAGTTTTTCTAAACTCAAGCCTTTCAGGTGGTGAAGCCAGAGACCCGCTATCACTTCAGAGAAGAGAAAATAAGTGAACAGTTAGACAATGAAACAAAACAGTAACATTTATCAGACTCTTTTTATTCTTACCCATTAATGGATTCCTTGACCGGTTCTGACTGCTGAGTGCAGGACGCCTTGCTTAGGTCTCCATCAATGGGTTCCTCATCCTCAACAAAGAGAAGAGGATCAGCCACAGGTCTGACTCCATCCACCGTTTCATCCCTCTCTGTTGCCAAAGCAATAGGGCTGGACGTCTTTATGGGAGCAAGTTCTTTAAATGGACTCTCTTTGTTAGGATTGAAAGAAATATGACAATTATTTCAGATGCTAAGCAGGTATGAGACAGGTGAGATATGTTAAATTAACTCCTTTTTTCTGCTTTCATGGTCGGGCAAATAGTTTAAATTTCTACTTGCACTGCCAATACAAATTATACATTTCATTTAATTGCATAATTTTACATTTGCATTTAGAATTTTAAATTACAATTTAATTTCTGCATTTATTAATATTTAATTTCAAATGATCAAAATTATAATTGAACATTTTTTTACTGGTTTAATAAAATTTTAAGTTTACTTTAAAACTAAATGTGCAGTAATAGCTAGTAATTATACACAGTACAACTGATAAAAAAAAAACTGCGTCCAATAATACAATCAATTAAATGTAGGTTTACCTTTATCAATCATTTCGTCTTCTTGAATGCCATTTTCTTGGATTAAAGCATCCTTGGGCACCTGACAATCAGAGTCATCTGATTAACAATCAACATCACATTGTGGCACTAAGAAAGAACACACTGACTTCTAATGATTCACTTCATGTGTACCTGTTGAGATGATGCCTTTATCTTTTCCGGATCAGAAGAACTTTCACTTTTCTTCTGACTATTCATACCAGTGCTTTTGGGCAAAGGAGAAAGCAGAGGCATACCCAGCTCAGAGTCAGCATCTACCAATAACAACAACACGGGATATGGTTTCACACAATGAATAGCATGAAAAAGAGACAATGAAATGGATGTTTTAAGAAATGAGATGAATGTAAGAATATAATTACCAATGTCGTCAAAGAGATTGTCAATCTCACGCAGGGTCAAAACCTTATCGATCTTGAATTCAGAACTGACTCTGAAAATCAGCAGCAGCACATGATTAAATTACTCTTACTTGCGCTAGTTAAGATACTGAGCAATACAATAGGTTGTTATGAAAATGTAACATTACTTACATTTCATGTCCTTGATAATAATGCAGTTTCTTTTTGGCTTTGACCTGAAATAAATGATTCAAACATCACAAATTCATTTGAAGAATAAAATACGTAAAACTAACTCATAACTACATTTATCATATAACTCACACACACAACCATATCTACACATCTAGTTATCTATCTACACATCTATTTAGCTATCTATTACAGTTCAAAAATTTGGTAAGCTTTTTCTTTCTTAAAATTTATTTTGTTCACTCTGCATTTGTTTGATCAAAACTGCAGTAAAACTTTAATACTGTAATACTCTTATTACAATTTAAAATAACTGTTTTCTGTTTTAATATATTGAAAATGTAATTGATTAATTAATTCCTGAATCTTCAGCATCATTACTCCAGTCTTCAGTGTCACATGACCCTTCAGAAATCACTCTAATAATCTGATTTGATGCTCAAGAAACATTTCATCTTATCAATGTTAAAATAGTTGTGCTAATTAATATATTTTGTGGAAACAGTGACATATATTTTTTAGGATTCCTTGATAAATAGACAGTTCATAAGTACAGCACATATGTATAATAGAAACCACAGAAATCATGTTTAGCGTTACATTAATGTAAACAATGTGATGCTGTGTTGCTAACGTTACCTGACTGAACGGTGTCTAAACTCTCACTTTCAGAGACACTGGCTTTGTCCCAAAACACAGTGAGCTGACTACTCAGACAGGATTTTAAGCGCTTATAATGCCTAAAAATGCTGTCTAGGTAAGTTAGGGAGCTTGCTAGGTTTTGAGTGCACCCACTGACGGACTCTGCGCCACAAACGGTGCCTATAATGTAACAGAGGTTTTGTTTTTGTTCTTCACCCAACGATACACCCATAACTACTGACCTGGGACATCGTGTTCACCCCTGGTTAAAGAAAATGTGTGTCCGCCAGTGAAGCTCTTAAACGCGCAGATAGTCCGGTTCTCCGTTTCAATCCCAACATGCCCGTGACTGCTAGCTTACCGCCATTCGACGCTTACATTACACTCTTCTTTGTCTTGATGCTAATTTAGCATTTGCGATAGCTTTACTTTCAAAACAATAGTGAAATTAAGTATTAAAATATTAATATTTCACAGAAAACAATATCTTTCATAGAGACCGTCACTGTATTTGGCCCACAACAACAACACAAATTCTCCCGCTCATTTTTGTTCCTGTGCGGGAGAAAGACGCACAATGGAATGCTGCCACCTAGTGCTGCGGAGTGATTCCCAGCCACACTACAGCTGTACATTAGGAGAAAGTAAACCTACAGGGGGATACCGTGAAACTATTTAAAATAAATTACCAATTAAATTGCAACCAGGTTTATAATAGTTAACTATAACACCAAAAATGACGTTAATAAAAATAGACTTTAATTAAAAATATATAATTATTTTTAAAAATAAAATTATTAAAAATAAAATTTTAATTTAGTTTAACTTTATGTGTTAAAATAACTTAAACTAAAATTGAAATTAAAATATAAAATGACAAAAAAGCAAAAAAAAAAAATACTAAAACTTTAAAATTAAAATACAAAAATAAAATGGATTGTAAATATTAATAAAAATTAAATAAATGCATCTCAGTGATACTAAAATAACACTGATAGTAACTCAACTAGCCTATGATATATCATATTTCTCAGACTACATTTTAAATAAATGTTTACATTACTTACAATTATTACAAATAATAGTTTTCCTTTTGTATCCAATGCAATTTAATTAAAAGAAAATGATAACTTCAATTTAAAAAAGAGTTTAAATAAAAGATTTTTTTATTCATCATCATAATTTTAGCCACAATATACTGCAAGTAGTTCTTATACAAATCAATACACAGTTCATTAATTTGATTGACATTTGATATAATGGAATTGTGATCATGATTCTATTTTCAGTCAAAACTAGTTGGGATTGAGCCAACAACCTCTTGACTTCCCATCTAAAACTTAGTGAGTTTTATGATTTTATTGCTGGATAAAAATGGTACATAACAGTGCATAGATCATAGTCACTGTAAAGACACCCCCTGCCCTGATAAGAGCAATTCAGTTTGTGTAACTCATTTACAAACTTTGCATTTTAGTTTTTACTAAATCATTTATCAAAAGTACATATTTACACATTTTGAAAAATTACAAAAATAAATAGCATTGAAAAAGGAAGATGGAAAATATAAAATCAAATGATACAAACATTATTCAGTTTAAGTGAAGATCTTCTTCTGCTTTTCAGCTATTTCCATTGGTGATATCACTTCCTCGACATCCATGCCTTTGTAAAGAGGATGTTTAATATGCCTCCATATAACCAGCAACACTTTGATCGCAAATAGTGTACAAGTCAACCCCAGTAAAGCAGCTGTGGAATACAACAAAATATTGCTGTCATGAAATATGGCACAACAGATTAAGAACTCTACAGCAAAGACATTATCACATTCATGCTCACCTATGTAAATGCCGCTGCGGCTTGGATCTGCAGCTTTAAAGTTCTTTGTCATGTTTCCACTCAAGGCCACAATAACAACAGGGTAGACTGTCAGAATGTATCGCAGGTGCTTTTCAAACACAAAGTTCTCAACAATGAACCTGTAAAATAATAATGCATTAATCTCAAAATTAATGTCTTTCATTTATTTAACATCCTTCATTTATTCGAGTCCCATGGTCTTACCAAGAAATAGCTTCACCCAAAAGAATAGAGAGAGAGACTGTTGCTGCATCTGACTGGGTCATTCCAGCATCATATCTCAGCACAACAGTGAAGTTAATCAGTGTGGCAATTGTTGTCCATGTTGTGTATGTTGCAATGCCATTCTGAACCTGCAAGATTGAAGATGCAAAATTAAAAATGCATAATGTTATTAAAATGGTTTGAGATGCTATTAAGTAAAATTGTAATGGTCTCTCACCAATATCCGTATGCACCAGAGGTCTACTTTGTGATATTTGTTTAACCAGGCCCCATATTGTTTGAGTCCATGGCAGGAGAAGATTATCAGCAAATAGTTTGTGAAGGCAATCAAGGCAAGGATAATGAATGCAGCAATCATCACCCTTTAAAAAATGCAAAGAGGTTTATAAGGATTTTGCAAACAGTCAACAATAATGAGACAGGTAAGTATAATATAATTATAAAGTAAGTATTAATATATACATTATATATACATATTTTATGCACAAATTATTTCTTTTTCTGTACAAGTGCAATGTATTGTACATACAGTATATGTATATAATTATTTTCCTCAAATATTAGTAGAATTTCCTCTTTTAAAAATATGGTGAAAATATATTTCAATTTTATTACTTGAATATACACTGGAGGCCAAATGTTTCTGAAAACAGTAATATTGTGAAATATTATTACTACTTAAATTTATTTATTTATTTATTTAAAAAATATAAATTATTCCTGTGATTCAAAGCTGAATTTTCAGCAGCCATTATTCCAGTCTTCAGTGTCACATGATCCTTCAGAAATCATTATAATGTGCTGTTTAAGAAACATTTCTTATTTTTTATCAACTTTTTCGCAGTTTTTAAATATAACAAATAAATAACTAAATAAATACTGTTTAATGAACTTTCTATTCATCAAAGATCACGGTTTTATTACGGTTTCCACAAAAAGCAACACAATTTTAGATAATAAGAAATGCTTCAGCATATTACAATGATTTCTTAAAGATCATTCGACACTGAAGACAGGAGTAATGACTGCTGAAAATTCAGCTTTGCCATCACAGAAATAAATTACATTTTAAAATATACTAAAATTGAAAATAGTTATTTAAAATTGTAATAACATTTCATAATATTGCTGTATTTTTCGTTATATAAATGCAGCCATAAGAGACCAATAATATTTAAAAATCTTTAATATTACAAACTTTTGGCTGCCACAGTATATCAGAATTGTTTTTAAAAAGACATAAACTTACTGTCTGTCCCATAGAAGAAGCCAGATTATATTTAGCAGCATGTTTACAATCCAGGTTATGAAGAATCCATATGGCAGCACGGCGGGACTGCAGTACATTGGACCATAAACAGTCCTGTGAGAACAATATACATAATCGTCTCATTAACTGCAGCATGTTATTACAAAATCACATTTCATGCCACTTTATTTTTTGATTACCATTTGATTCTAGCTCACTGAGTTCTTACCTCCTGCAGGTAGTGGTGAGGATGTAAATATGCATGAGCGACAGCCAAGTGTAGATGACACCCCAGATTGAGAAGGTCCATCCCGAGGGAGTGATTTCTGTATTGTATTTATCTGATATCGCTCCAGTGTTGTTCCGAAAAGGACCTGCAAAAAGGAAAATCAATCTATTTAACCAAAATGTAATTTAGCACCTAATTCATACCGGAAACAGTATTATATTTATCTGCTGTACATACCAGTTCCCGGTCCAGCAAGTGCATTGAATATGATGCAGATGATGAAAATGACAACAGAAAGGACTATGAGTGCTAAACGGGCAATGCTGTGACCTTCCATTGTGAGCAGCTGAAATAAAGAGAATGTTCTGCTTGTTATTATCTGAATATATATATATATATATATATATATATATATATATATATATATATATATATATATATATATATTGATCAGCTCAAAACAGATGCACCCTCACATATGCATTATAAGTAATAAGTAAATGAAACATAAAGACACAAAACTTGTACCTTACCTACGTCTGAAACCAATTCCAGCGTCTGAAAGCAAGCTTTGTAGAGAGAGGGAAGTTACCGTAACACTCTGAGGACTGAATAACACAAATACAACACCCGTAGGACTGGTTTTATAAAGGGCAGGTTGTGTAACTGTATGACTACACGTGCTCAGTATGTCATTTGAATACAGGTGTACAATGGCTGTCACAGCTACCATTTTTTCTTCGCATGCACTTCCGATGGTTATGAAAAATCCTTACATAACTAACAGATCTCACACTTTGATTGAACAAAAATTGGTAGCAGATGGTGTAGGGTTTTTTCTTTTAAAATAGTTTCCTTTTTTTTTTTTTTTTTTTTTTTTATAAATAAATAAAAAGTTTTATAAAGTAAAAACTACACTTTTTTATCCACAGGTACATGTTTGATAACATGGCTTAGTCATTAACTGTGTGTGTAATAATGTCTTTAACAGTTAAGGAAGTAAATGTATGGACACATGATGAAGCATATATCTATTATGAAACACATCTGAACATGTGTTGAAGAAGTGATATTGCCATTTTAACAAAACATGTTAACAATCATGTTTTAGAAGGGTTGCTTAACCTGTTATACATTTTGCAAAGTTTGGTTTCATCTTAAAGATTTGCAGATTTCCTTAGAAAACCATGATTGACTGGTATGCGTGTTTGGTTTTTATTCAAATGTACTTAATAATTCGTGTATCTTCAAGGGCAACCTTTTGCATATTAAGTTTCAGTACAAGTTGTTCTTTACCAAACCACATAAAATTTAAAAAGTAAAACAACAACAACAACAAAACTATAATAATGTATACAATACATGACAAATATCGAAGTAGGCTATTTAAAAAAAAAAAAAAAGTTACAAAAATATGTTTAAGATTGAGTTCATTCAGTAGTCGCAGAAGCATCAGTAGTCACCTGCGTATGTAGAGTTTAGGGAAAAAACTGCGTGAATTGTTTACTAAATTTAAAATTATTATTATTATTTTTATCGCGTTAAACGATTATTTATATCAAAACTATCCACGCCCTAACATGTTACATATACGGCAGTACTTAGGATCAAACCACTTCGCAGGGGGAAGATGAAATATGAACAGAGATACATTACCGCAGGAAAGATCAATATTTCATGTTTAAACTTAAATATTCATCATATTTAGACATTAAGCACAACAGCCGAGCAGCTCTTCTCTGTTTATAAACTACAACACTCTTTGGTCTATTCCACAAAAATGGTCTGTTCCAATGTCTCGTGATCACCAGGAAATAAACTTTCCATTCAGTCAAGTTTATAGTGAGAAGACTCTCGAGTATTTTTGATACATCTCAGTATATAAAATGCCTTTACTTTGTGGCGGAACATCTGAGGCGAAAGATGCGAATGAAGAGGTGCAGAAAATATGCAATGAGGTTGGTAACTTTACATTGCAGATAAATAGAAATAGTGATGTGTCATACAACAACAGACTTACAGTTCCCGTTTTTCTACAGATAAAGCCTCATGCCGAGGATAAAGCTGGGCGCAAGTTTGACGTTTTCACCGCAAAAAAGTTTAAAACACAACTTGTTGCGGGGACAAATTATTTCATCAAGGTAAGAGTAAATCCCTGTGATTTTATGAATCAACTTATAGGAGTACCCTGTTAATGTACTGAATATGTATGTAAAAGCATGCCTCAGATATAGCCATCAACGGCTATAATATCTTATTAAAAGCATTGTTGTAAATGATCTGTTTCAGGTGCATGTAGGTGGGGATGAGTGCATTCATCTACGTGTCTATAAAACTCTGCCCCATGCTGGAGAAAAACTGGAGCTGCACAGCATACAGACATCCAAGACCCATCATGATCCTATTGAATACTTCTGAATGAAACTAAGCAAATCATCATAAATACTGCCCAAAATACCCATGCAGCTCAATGTTACCATTTTTACACGTTTACATTACCACCTGAAGATGAATATTAACTCATTTATTACATGCAATGACCTTACAAAATGTATTCATTGACTAGTGAGATCATGGGTAAACATTACCAGTGAAACTCACTGTGAATTAAGCAATCCTATAAATACATGCATCCATTATGTGTGTGGCATAGCTGTAAAATAAATAAGTTCATTTTCTCTCCCGCATACTAAAAACATCACTTAACTCACATCTAGTTACCTATGCCAGTAGTTTGGTCTTCATATTTTGGGCTTTGTAATTAGTGATACTAATGCAGTAAACACTTATTTTATACTTAACTCCCTGTAATGTACATTATTCACATAAAATGCATGGATGGACAGTTTTAAATTGTGTATTTGGACTTCTTATTCAAGTTAACATAAAAGTGCAGGATTATATGAGCTGGGTTTTATCAGTGTAAAAATAAATAACAAAAATAAAATTTAAATAAATTAAAATTATTCAAATAGAAACGTAAATAACATTTTATAATATATTTATGTTTTTGCTATGTATATAATATAAATGTTTAAATTTTAGGGTAACTAATATGTCTAAGATTACAGTACTAAAATATTAAGAATTTTTTTCACAGAATAAACTGGGTCTAAATTTTAGGATGGTCCCTCACACAAGGATCATCATATTTGGGAGTCTGTGCCATTTAAAAAAAAAAACCGTAAAACCCAAAACTATTTCATGGCAATTCTTAACTGTTTAAGTTTTGATGAATTGGTTAATTAGTAAATATTTATCATTCGTACCTTTGGCCTTCAATACTAATATTGTAATTTAAAAATCATATGTTTTCATAAAATTCAAATCGTATGAATTCATACGAAATAGCAAACTCGTATAAAAGTTATCTCCCACAGAAGAAGCCAGCCTATATTCAGCTGCGTGTTTACAATGAAGAATACATATGGCAACACAGCGGGACTACTGGACCATAAACAGCAGTGTCGGGCACATTACTTTAAATAATTAATTATAGTTACTAGTTACTTCTCACAAATAGTAACTGAGTTACATCATTATAAAAGTAACTAATTACCAGGGAAAGTAACTATTGCGTTACTTTAAAAAAAAAAAAAAAAGTTCAAATGTCAAATAACTTGGATGCCCCCAATAATTAAATATGTTAAATTAATGAAATGAACTCTAAATAGAATAAATTATTATTATAAAACGTACATTAATCTACACTATTTATCCACTGACACTTAGCATCAGTCAGTCAAGCATTATAATATGATATTATGATAATTTAGCATTATATGATGATAGAACTTTAGTAATTAGAATAACCAAGTATGAATGCATATTTGTCATGTTGACTGAACATGGGACTGGTGATGGTGCTTAAGATATTGTTTGTCATTTTGTGTTTCTATAAAAAAAAAAGGGGGAAAAATTGATAAGATAAAATTACTACGAATTCTACTACTAATAACAATATAAAAAGCGCTAAGGATTAATGAGCTGCTGGATTCATGAATATTAATCACGTAGTCTGCGTTCGCTCGAATTGATTTGCTGAAATCAAAACAGAGATGATAATAGGTGAGCGTCAGCCAATGAGATTGTCGTTTGCGCATTAGCTCCGCCCACTACCAGAGAACCCGGCAGTTCTTAAAAACTGAAGAATTCCAAAGGAACTCCGTTATTTTGACTGGAAAATACAACAAAGAATATCGTTTACATGTAGCGCGTCAATTCTGCATGTTATGAAAGACTTTCTTGCTCTGTATCTTTCTTTGTGTGTGTGAGACAAAGCGACGGAGAGCTGTGTGCCTTCACACTAGAGTTTATGGTACGTCAAATACAGCTACACTGCGCATCCATTCAGATGAACTGAAAAATAAAATTATAATAAATTGTAGTAACGCCGCATTTTATTGTCAGTAACGGTAACGGCGTTGTAACGGGGGAAACAGTAATTTGTTTGATTACTCGTTACTGAAAAAAAATAACGCCGTTTGTTTATAACGCCGTTATTCCCATCACTGATAAACAGTCATGTCATAACAATATACATAAATGTCTCATTGACTGCAGTGTCTTATTATTACAAATCACATTTCATACCACTTCATTTTTGATTATCATCTCGCTGAGTGAACTCCTGCAGGTAGCAGCGAAGATATAAATGTGCACGAGCGACAATTTTACTCAAATTTCAAATTTACTTAAAGTAGGCATTGATTAAACTATGCTTTACCAAACCATATGAAATCAAAAAGTCAAAAACAGTCAATATTAATGTATAAAATAAATGACAAGTACTGTTAAAAATGTTTTAAATTACGTTTATAATTCAGTTGATTCAGTAGTGACAGAACCACTACTCACCTGGGTGTCCAGAGTTATGATCTGTGCTGCAGCCAGCCATCAGATGGGGATCGAAATCTTTTGGTTTCAATTATCAGCGTACGCCTCTTTCAGGGCGGGTTTTGTGTGTACGCAACGGTTATAAATGAGGCCCCAGCACTTGTGAGGCACGCTTGTTTCAGTCAGTAGTGAGAAGACGTTCCTGAGTGTTTCTGTTTGCATTTAAAATGAAGGCGTGCTGTGGCGGAACATCTGAGGAGAAAGATGCCGATGAAGAGGTGCAGAAAATATGCGATGAGGTTGGTAACTTTACATTGCAGATAAATAGAAATAGTGAAGAGATGCATCACAGTCTAACAGTTCCCGTTTTTCCACAGATAAAGCCTCATGCCGAGGATAAAGCTGAGCGCAAGTTTGACGTTTTCACTGCCAAATCTTTTAAAACACAACTTGTTGCGGGGACAAATTACTTCATTAAGGTAAGAGAAAATCCCTGTGATTTTATGAATCAACTTATAGAAGTACCCTGTTAATGTACTGAATATGTCTGTGAAAGAAAGCCTCAGATTTAGTCATTAATCTGTATAAAAGTTTTTAAAAGCATTGTTGTAAATGATCTGTTTCAGGTGCATGTAGGTGGGGATGAGTACATTCATCTACGTGTCTATAAAACTCTGCCCCATGCTGGAGAAAAACTGGAGCTGCACAGCATACAGACATCCAAGACTCATCATGATCCTATTGAATACTTCTGAATGAAACTAAGCAATTCATAATAAATATTGCCTAAAATGCTTATGAATCTCACTGTTACCATTTTTACCAGATAGTGTGATCGCAGTAGAGCAGGGGTGTCAAACTCAGTTCCTGGAGGGCCGCAGCCCTGCAGAGTTTAGTTCAACACTCAAGCGTAAATGATTAGATTAGCTGGATCAGGTGTGTTTAATTAGGGTTATATCTAAACTGTGCAGGGCTGTGTAGTAATGGGAGAAACGAAACGCTTCGAACCAATTGCCTCGCAAAATGATTCACCGTTTCGAAGCGCTCGGAACACCACACGCTAGTGATCTCTGCTGACCAAAACTGTGTATGTGCAACAAACTCAGGCTAAAACATGCATAAAAACAGCTTTTAAAAACCCATTGCAAATGTTTAATTGAGAGTATATACATAAAATGCAAAAAAAAAAATAAAATTATAAAGTATATGTGGTTTTTAAAATTGTTCATTTGCAGGGCTTTGTTTGTTTTCCATCCTGCACACTCAAAACATCACTTTGCTCACATCTACTTACGCCAGTAGTTTGGTATTCACATTTTGGGCTTTTTACTTGGTGATACTGATGCGGTTGGTAGATATTTATACTTAACTGGATTTAATGTACATTATTTACATAAAGTACATGGATGGACGGGTTTTTTTTTTTTTTTTTTTTTTTTGGTGGTATAGTGGACTTTTTGCATTTAAGTCCTCATAAAAGTGCATGATTATGTCAGCTGGGTTCCATAAAATACACTTAAACCCAGGATTTTTCAAACTGGGGTCCAGGGATACCCAGGAGCGGCAAGGGAATGCTAGATGGAGCACGGAGAAGTTTAGAGAACAGTGGGGGGAAAAAATTAAAACAAAAATAAAATTAAATAAAAACGTGACTAAAAAACTGCCTAAAACGAGTAATGTAAGTTTATATAATATATTTCAATAACTTAAGATTTAAAAAAAAAAAAAAAAAACCTAACACATCTAACAGTACAGTTCTATAAGGAGTAGATTTTTTTCACAGTACAAGTTGGGTGTTTACATTACAAACTATATATGCCTTTTAAATTTTACGATAATCCCTCACACAAGGATCCTCATTTGGGGGTTTGTGGCATCTAAAAGACTTAAAATCCAAAACTATCTCATGGCAATTCATAACTATTTTAAGTTTTGATGAATTAGTGGCTAATTTCCATGAATTTCTCATTCATACAATCTGCTCATTCCCCAGTGATGTATATATTTAGGGACGGGCTTTCAAGCTTACTTTTTTCTAAAAATCACGGTTACACAATTCACATCGTACAAATTCATACGAAATCACCAACTCATGAAATAGTTTTCCCATGAGATCGGGTTGGAAAACCCCTGCTTTAACCTTTGACACAGGTGGCCACATCACCATCTGAGAACAGAAGTCTCCTTCGCTTCAAATGAACATTAATCACTATTCACTATATTGCAAAGCAAATAACAGACAACTTTTCATTAATTGGAAAAAATTTAATGGTTTATAAAATCTTTTGTACAATATTTATACGAAAAGGTTTACAGGACTCGGGCAACAGTAGTGTTTCCTCACTGTAGAAACACAAAGCCACAGAGCATACTGATGGAGGAGGATTTGTGGGGTCAGTGACAATGCCCAGGCTCAGCTCCAGGTGTTTTCCTCAGAACAACTGTCTAGTTGACAACAGAAGTATTATTCTTGATTTTGGGAGGGGTGTAGTGAATTCGGCACCTTTCATTGAAAACCTGGAGGTAAACGTGATCATTAACAAACACTTCTAAATGCAAACCACTTGTATTCAATAGGATCAATACAATAACTACAATACAATACGAGACACTCAATAACTCACCTTCAGACTCCGGTCATTGACCACTTCTTCAACATTTAGCTCAGACTGCATGAGTTTTAACTGTAGGGAAATGATAGAGAATTCAAATAAGATTTCAACTAATTACAGCCCAAGTACATATAAATAAAGACATTACCTTAGTTTGCTCTTTCCTAAGTTGCTTGATTATTGACAAGTTGTCGCTATCTTTTGCTCTCTCTTCATGTAACTGCCCGACGACAGCAGAGGTCTCTGTAATGCATGACTTTATTGCCTTATCTCTGGAAAGATGAGCTGAAAGGCATAGGCAGTACAGAAAAAGGGCTTGTAATTAATTAATACATTACAGAGTATGACAGTACACTTAAATCAATCATACATCAAGAACAAAATTAGGGGATCTCTAAAATAATCATTTTAGGTTATTCAAGAGGACTTTGCACTGTGATACATACAGATTCATAAAGTTCTTTGCAGGTCTGTGTGGCATCCACTTTGCCTGAAAAGGATGCAGTGGGCACAGTAGTATTGAGGGCATGGACAATTCTGTCATCTATGGTGCGCATCACTTTTAATACTTCCTACAGGAAAAAAGGAGAGATGTACAGCATGTGAGTCTAAATAAAAGTTCAACTTCAAGTTACTATTTGTTCTTGTATTGTAAGTAATGCAATTATTATGTTGTTCATATGCTTTTCATCCCTTGCTGTGCTGAAAATTCTTTACCTAATTTGCTGTAAAAATTGCTTGTAAATTCCTTATTATGTTATATTATCACAAAATCTTGGATTCAATCTCTTTTTTGTTGTTGTTGTTGTTGTTTTTAAGAAATACAAGACCTGTGCTTTATAAGTAATTTATAAGCATTTATAAGTAATTTTTGTAGGCTGGTCACTTGACCGGGAACGTTGCTACTGTAATAAGGTGGAGAAAATTTTTTTTTTTTTTTTTTTGATTATTAAACAAACAAAAAAAAAAAAAAAAAGAGATCAAAGTTTATTTTTTTGGGAAGTAGTTATATCTGTGTGAGCAAAGTCAGTATGTTTTAGTCCAAAAATGTCCGGAACATGTCAAGAGTGTTGGGATTTGACACCTTAATATTAAGAATACATCTTACCCTCCATTTAGGCATTACTAATAAAACTGATTATTAATTTCTCATAAGGTAAAAGAAAAAAAACCTTGATGACTATCACACGTTTAAAAAGTGTACAACATAACTATATACACTGTACATAGGTAGCTGACAACATTTCAAGCAGAGTACTGCAGTGTCACAAAATCAATTTCAAATAATATTTTCTAATTCTTGTGTAATTAAATGCATGCAAGGTAAGAGAAAATCCCTTTGATTTTATGAATGAACTTATAGGAGTACCCTGTTAATGTACTGAATATGTCTGTAAAAGCATGCCTCAGATATAGCCATTAACGGCTATAATATCTTATTAAAAGCATTGTTGTAAATGATCTGTTTCAGGTGCATGTAGGTGGGGATGATTGCATTCATCTACGTGTCTATAAAACTCTGCCCCATGCTGGAGAAAAACTGGAGCTGCACAGCATACAGACATCCAAGACTCATCATGATCCTATTGAATACTTCTGAATGAAACTAAGCAATTCATCATAAATACTGCCCAAAATACTCATGCAGCTAAATGTTACCATTTTTACACGTTTACATTACCACCTGAAGATGAATATTAACTCATTTATTACATGCAATGACCTTACAAAATGTATTCATTGACTAGTGAGATCATGGGTAAACATTACCAGTGAAACTCACTGTGAATTAAGCAATCCTATAAATACATGCATCCATTATGTGTGTGGCATAGCTGTAAAATAAATAAGCTCATTTTCTCTCCCGCATACTAAAAACATCACTTAACTCACATCTAGTTACCTATGCCAGTAGTTTGGTCTTCATATTTTGGGCTTTGTAATTAGTGATACTAATGCAGTAAACACTTATTTTATACTTAACTGCCTGTAATGTACATTATTCACATAAAATGCATGGATGGACAGTTTTAAATGGTGTATTTGGACTTGTTATTCAAGTTAACATAAAAGTGCAGGATTATATGAGCTGGGTTTTATCAGTGTAAAAATAACAAAAATAACATTTAAATAAATTAAAATGATTAAAATAGAAAAGTAAATAACTTATATTTTATAATATATTTATGTTTTTGCTATGTATATGTCTAAGATTACAATACTAAAATATTACGAATTTTTTCACAGAATAAACTAGGTCTAAATTTTAGGATGGTCCCTCACACAAGGATCATCATATTTGGGAGTCTGTGCCATTTAAAAAAAACGTAAAACTATTCATGGCAATTCTTAACTGTTTAAGTTTTGATTAATTGGTTAATTGTGGTTAATTAGTAAGTATTTATCATTCGTACCTTTGTCCTTCAATGCTAATATTTTAATTTAAAAATAAGTTTTCATAAAATTCAAATCGTATGAATTCATACAAAATAGCAAAGTCGTATAAAAGTTATCTCCCACAGAAGAAGCCAGCCTATATTCAGCTGCGTGTTTACAATGAAGAATCCATATGGCAACACAGCGGGATTGCAGTTGTCACGAATCCGGTCTGTGGCCTTCCGCCCGATAGCCACCAGAGGTAACCCTTCCATCATATTGACTCTCACATTGCACAGACTGTTTCACATTACCCCGGACTATATTTCTCAGCAGCCATTTCACTAATCACACGCTCACACCTGAGACCCATCACACAATCACACATCCTACATAAACCATGGACTTCCTCTCTGTCACTACCGAGTATTGTATAGCGTATATCACTCTCCTAGCGATAGCTACTCTACGGAGCCAACTTAGTAATCATAATCTTGCCTTGCCTGTTCTCTCGTGTTCTGATTCTTGCCCATGTTTCCTGGATTAACCCTTTGCCTTGCCATTCAGACTCTTTGCCCCTGCCTGGATTATTGCTGTGTACCTGGATTATCTCTCTGCCTTGCCCTGTAGGATATTGTTTGCCAATCGAAGACCCACGCTTGCCCTAGGATTACTCTTTGTCTTGCCTGTTTGCCATTGCATGAACCTTGCTTGTTTTGTGACCACGTCCCTGAATAAAAGCCTTGCAAATGGATCCGCTCGTCTCGCGTCTCGTCGGCTCCGTAACAGCAGTGGCCTACATTGGACCATAAACAGTCATGTCAGAACAATATACATAAATGTCTCATTAACTGCAGTGTCTTATTACAAATCACATTTCATACCACTTCATTTTTGATTATCATCTCGCTGAGTGAACTCCTGCAGGTAGTGGAGAGGATATAAATGTGCATGAGCGACAATTTTACTCAAATTTCAAATTTTCTTAAAGTAGGCTATATCTTCAAGGCAAGGGCAACCTTTTGCATGTCAAGTTTCATTGATTGAACTTGTGCGTTACCAAACCATATGAAATCAAAGAAGTCAAAAACAATCAATATTAATGTATAGAATAAATGACAAGTACTGTTAAAAATGTTTCATATTCCCATCCACGTGACACCGTGTTTAACACTATAGGTGTGTTCGACTTGAAGCGGCGCTGCGCAGAATGATCAGTGCACGATATCAAAGTACCGCCAGAGCGATTCGAATGCATAGCATCCGTCGGCTCTCATCGCTCTTGCGGTACTTTGATGTCATGCACTGATCATTCTGTGCACCGCCGCTTCAAGTCGAACACACCTAATGGTTTAACGCCGTCAAAGGTACAAAACGTTAAGGAAATATAAGACATACTATAAATGCCATTTGTGCCATACATTAATTTTTATTGCTAAAAATCATCAAATAGCATTATGTGGCCTCTTACCATCTACACCCCCTGACAAAAGTCTTGTCGCCTATCCAAGTTGTAGGAACAACAAATAATAACTTGACTTCTAGTTGATCATTTGGAATCAGAAGTGGCTTATATGAAAGGCAAAGGCCTCTAGATTACACTTATTTTACCAAAATAAAATCTTATCATGCCTTGATTTTTAATTATTTAATTAGGACAGAAAGGTCAGACTTTGCTTAGACAAAGTCTTGTCACTTAACAGAAATAATGTACAGTACAGAACATAAAGTCATGGTGCAGTGGAAAAATAATTAATATTGTGTATGACTCCCATGAGCTTGGAGGACTGGGCCCGTCATGAACTTCACCAGTTTCTTCAAATCTTTTTCTTATCCTCTCCACTTGACGTTTAGATACATTAAAGATGTCTGCCACCTCAGCAGGAGACTTGGTCTTCAGGCTCTTGATGATCAGCACTTTGGTCTGTGGTTGAATCTTTGGCATGCTGTCAGAGGTCAGGATGCATTTCAAATGAAGGTTGGGTGTGCTGGGGTTCTTCTTCTACACACCTGGGAATGTGTTAATTACAGTATTTGTCACAGGTGACGCTCTAATCTGTGATTGGTTGAATCCTTTAAAGATGTGACAAGACTTTTGTCTAAGCAAAGTCTGACCTTTCTGTCCTAATTAAATAATTAAAAATCAAGGCATGATAAGATTTTATTTTGGTAAAATAAGCATAATCTAGAGGCCTTTGCCTTTCATATAAGCCACTTATGATTCCAAATGATCAACTATTATTTGTTGTTCCTACAACTTGGATAGGTGACAAGACTTTTGTCAGGGAGTGTATGAGGTCCCAATCTCAAAGGTAGAAAAACTGGAGAGGTTGGTTACCTCGTTTGCCAAAAAGTGGTTGGGACTTCCCAGATGCTTTACTAACATCGGGCTGTATGGAAGAGGCATCCTGGAGATTCCTATTTCCAGCCTTGTACAGTGGCGGCGCTAGGGTGGGGCTTGACGGGGCTATAGCCTCGTCAGAAACTTGCTTAGCCCCGGCACGTATAGGCTCCTATAGTGAAAAACGGAAAAACATGAGAAGAAACATTTCGGGTTAAACAGCTTGTTTTCGAAAATCAGTGCATGAAATAAAACGGCTCTGAATTTTCATTGATGACTGCAGTGTTATTTTTTTAATTATAGGCCTTCAATTCATTGTATAAATTAACAGACCTGTTAAAAAAAAAAAAAAAATTTAAAAAACATTTTCACTGAAGAGTAATCTAATAGCGTAATCTTTTATTATCCTCACAGCGCATCATGCGGTTTTTATTATTATTAGATTACATTTACTGTATTATTAAAGTATTTAATAATAAATGTAATCTAATAATAATAATAGGCCTAATAAGAAGAAGAATGTAACAGACTTACATTAAATGGAAATGCTAAATCCTCTTAATATTGCCAATTTTTGATGCTTTTGACAATATCTTTGGCTATCATCGACACATGATACGATGCAACTCAGCACGGGAAGGTTATCACCCGCAATGTGTGCCCCTATGCCACTGTGTGGAAATAGTTTTATGAATTGTAGGCACTTTCTATTGTAAATGGTTAGAATTTACCATGTTTTCCTAACAGTTGGCATTGAGAGTTACTGACACTTGATGGTCAGAAAGAATTACTAGATATGTGTAAAACATAAATAAATAAATAAATAAATAAACAATAATACATTTTAAAAACTCCCTACCTTCTCTCTTTTCTATATGCGTTCGTAAATTGTATTACTTTGTAAGTGTCATATTTGGCAGTTGGCATTAGAAATTATATTACTAATAACAGTGGCATATGAGAAGTTTAATACCACAGAAAAAAAGTAAAATATGCTTTTTTTCAAAGCTGATGTATATAAAAAATCTCATAGCTAAAGTTTAGGCGTTCCTTACTTTCAATTTAATTAGTTTTTTAGCACCTCCTCTGAACTGTTAAGCCCACCCTTAGCACCCCCAACAAAAAAATCCTGGAGCCGCCACTGCTGTGCACCTATAGCACTACTTGCTGTCATTAAAAGAGGAAAAGTGATCAAGCGTATTACAAATATGTCTAAATTCATATGATTTTGGTTTAATTTTGTGTAATGACTATGCAATTTCAGTGCTTATCTCCATTAATGAGAGTGGAATATTTAATGTACTAAATGTGTATATTGACATGAAAACAGTTTAAAATCGTTGCTTGCTTCATTAATTTGCTCACTCCAGGAAAAAGACTTCGTACGGCATGGGTCAGAGTTTGCGTGCAGGCGCGCAAATTTTACCTTCAAGTTTTTTTTGTTTTTTTTTTGTATAAATTCCACCTTTTGCGTGGAAGTGGCGTACGCCTCTTTCAGGGCGGGTTTTGTGTGTACGCAACGGTTATAAATGAGGCCCCAGCACTTGTGAGGCACGCTTGTTTCAGTCAGTAGTGAGAAGACGTTCCTGAGTGTTTCTGTTTGCATTTAAAATGAAGGCGTGCTGTGGCGGAACATCTGAGGAGAAAGATGCCGATGAAGAGGTGCAGAAAATATGCGATGAGGTTGGTAACTTTACATTGCAGATAAATAGAAATAGCGAAGAGATGCATCACACAGTCTAACAGTTCCCGTTTTTCTACAGATAAAGCCTCATGCCGAGGATAAAGCTGAGCGCAAGTTTGACGTTTTCACTGCCAAATCTTTTAAAACACAACTTGTTGCTGGGACAAATTACTTCATTAAGGTAAGAGAAATTCCCTGTGATTTTATGAATCAACTTATAGGAGTACCCTGTTAATATACTGAATATGTCTGTGAAAGCAAGCCTCAGATTTAGCCATTAACCTGTATAAAAGTTTTTAAAAGCATTGTTGTAAATGATCTGTTTCAGGTGCATGTAGGTGGGGATGAGTACATTCATCTACGTGTCTATAAAACTCTGCCCCATGCTGGAGAAAAACTGGAGCTGCACAGCATACAGACATCCAAGACTCATCATGATCCTATTGAATACTTCTGAATGAAACTAAGCAAATCATAATAAATATTGCCTAAAATGCTTATGAATCTCACGGTTACCATTTTTACCAGATAGTGTGATCGCAGTAGAGCAGGGGTGTCAAACTCAGTTCCTGGAGGGCCGCAGCCCTGCAGAGTTTATTTCCAACACTCAAGCGTACATGATTAGATTAGCTGGATCAGGTGTGTTTAATTAGGGTTATATCTAAACCGTGCAGGGCTGTGTACACTGAAAATTATTCATTTTAATTTACTTTTTTTTTTTTTTTTTTTTTTTTTTTTTTTTTTTTTTTTAATTAAATGTAGCTAAAATTGCTTGCGACCGCTTACCTGTAAAAAAAAAAAAAAAAAAAAAAATTGACGCTTTTTATTTTTCAGTGTAGTGATGGGAGAAACGAACCTTTTCGAAGCTTCGAGCCAATTGCTTCGCAAAATGATTCACCGTTTCGAAGCGCTCGAAACACCACACGCTAGTGATCTCTGCTGACCAAAACTGTCGTGCAACACAAACTCGGGCTGAAACATGCATTAAAAACGGCTTTTAAAAACGCATTGCAAGTGTTTAATTGAGAGTATGTAAATAATGCAATAAGTTTTTTTCCCTATATTTGCATTGTCGTATGTTTCTTATGCTTAAAGGGGGGTACAATGTTGTTTCATGCATTGAGTTGTTTACACTGTTAAAGAGTTGGATTCTCATGCTAAGCATGGACAAAGTTTCAAAAAACAATTTGAAAGTATGACCGTATTTCTGTTCCAAAAATCTCACTTCCGGTTTCGTACAAGTTTCGGAGAGTTTTTTTTTTCGATCGTGTCTCTTGCTGACGTAGACGACGGTGAAACGCCTTATATGGGCATTTCTCCCAGAAGAACGCGCCCGTGCACCATCGACCAGCGCGAGAGCGCGCCCATCAACGCGCTTCATTCGGCTGAGATGCTGCACAGGACTCGCTCGGGAAGAATGTCTCTGAAGAAGTGTGTTTTTGGTTGTGAAGGAAATATAACCTTGTTCAGCTAACGAAAGAGCCCAGCGTTACGTGAACCGTGGATATAGTTTGTTTTTCCGGGTCAGCAACGGAGTTTCTCAAGTGTTTTGTTGACCAACGTTTTATAAACAAGGCCCAGTTCGACGCTGGATTTGCACATCGTTTGATACTGAAAGATGGAGCGGTCCCAGCTATAAAAGTTCCCGGTCATGATTCAGAACTACAGATGATAAGTGAAACGGCATCAAATGTCTGTGTTTTGTTGGCGATAGCCGCAAGTGCTCGTCACTCTTTAGCTCCGCCCACACGGCACGCCTCCAGGAGCTCGGCTTTTTCCGGAGAGAATCGTAAAGCTCTATCTTTCTTTTATAAATATGATAAAACTAAAGACTTTCTTGAGATATGAAGGATGCAGTACTACTCTATAGGTACTCAAGATTAACATGAGATTGGGTGAAACTGTGTGTGTTAGGTGTCCTCTAACTAGTATGTAGCACCGTGGTCCTGCGAGGCACGACATTTCGTTCCACTATATGTCCACACATGTAGCAGAATGACAATAAAGCTCAACTTGAACTTGAACTTTAAAATATTTTATATTAATTTGCAGGGCTTGCTTTGTTTGTTTTATGGACAGCTTCTATATAGAGGCCAGTAAGAAACTATTAAATACTTCTCATCCTTTTAATTACACAAATGTCTCATTAAAAATGTCTAAAACTGATGAAACTGATCCGAGATCAGGTAAAAACCATAGACGCTGGATTTTAATGAACTCGCCTGATTCACGGGTTCACAGAGATCGATTTTTTTTTTAAATTGCTGTATTTTTTTACAGTAAACTAATGTGTGTATGATGTAGCAGGTAAATTTTAAATTTAAGCTATTCATTAACTGCATAAGCGTTAAACAACATTTAACTGCATAAAATGTTGTATGATGCATAAATTAATTCATTTGTTATTTAACAAAACAAAAAAATGACACTTCTTAAACAGGTCAAAATTTATTTAAACTTTCAAATTTACATGAAAGGAATGGCATAAAACAGTGTATTTAGTAATACTTTGAATTCCAAAATAAATTGAGCATGAAATTTAATCATATTAAATTACTTGAAACATATATTACCATTCATAACTTTAAAACCACAAGTTAACCAACTTGGTCATAATTTAACAGTTCTAAAAACAACAAAGACTGATGAATTTTCACCATTTCATGAACAGTCCAACATGCCCAAACAAGAAGGCCCCAAGTGAGTCCAACAAAACTTCAGATCAAAAAAAGGAGAACAGGTAAGCTCCGGATGCTGTTCCATCCCAGGATGCAAAGGGCGGCTAGAAATATTAAAAAGAACAAAGAGGACAATACATGACATATTACAAAACATAATAATACAGTCAGAAACAGAGGGATGACAGGTACAGTCAAATAAAGATAGAGAGTAATAAAAGGGGAGAAAAAAAAAGATCTTGGGGTGTGTGTGTGTACTTACATTTCAGAAATTCCACTGAAAATCCTTCACTTTGCAAAGAGTGGCAACATGTGGGTTCACTTCAACCTGTTTCTAAGGCACCATTTGCCCTTTTGTTTTTCCGATACTTTCAACTTCTTTGTTCTTCTCTCTGGATTAATACCAACAAAGCACCTAAAGGGTCAGACAGACAATATGTAATTCACATTGGTTTTAGGTTTTGAAGCATGCAATCACGTTTTTGAAATCTGAAACACACACAGACTTTTTTTTTTTTTTTTTTTTAAATAATTCTCTTCTGCTCACAAGCCTGCGTATTTGATCCAAAATACAGCAAAAGCAGTAATATTGTGAAATATTTTTACTATTTATAATTGCTTTCTATATTTTAAAATGTAATTTATTCCTGTGATTTCAAAGCTGAATTTTAGCATCATTACTCCAGTCACATGATCCTTCAGAAACCATTCTAATATTCTGATTTGCTGCTCAAAAAACATTTATTATTATTATTATTATTATTGTTGTTATTATTATTATTATTATTATGTTGAACACAGCTGAGCAGAATTTTTTAGGTTTCTTTAATGAATAGAAAGTTCAGAAAAACAGCATTTATCTGAAATAGAAGTATTTTTTGTAACATGTCTTTATCATCAATTTTGATCAATTTAATGCATCCATGCTCAATAAAAGTATTAATTTCTTTAATTTCATAATTTAATAATTATATATAATGATTTAAATATACTGACCTCAAGCTTTTGCATAGTATAGCTTATTATTTCATATAAATGCTGATCTTTGGATCTTTATTAATCTAAGAATCCAAAAAAAAAAAAATGTACTCAACTGTTTTAAATATTGATAATAATAAAAATGTTTCTTGAACAGCAAATCAGAATATTATAATGATTTCTGTGTGACACTGAAGACTGGAGTAATGATGCTGAAAATTTTGCTTTGATTACAGGAATAAATTACATTTTAAAATATATTCAAATAGAGAGCAGTTATTTTAAATAGTAAAAATATTTCACAATATTACTGCTTTTGCTGTATTTTGGATCAAAACACCGAAGACTTGCTGAGCAGAAGAGAATTATTAAAAAAAAAAAAAAAAAACCTTAAAAAATCTTACGGTCCAAAAAATGTTGACTGGTATTACGCTATGTACTGTATATACAGTGTATACGTTACTGATACTGTTAGAATTCAACTATTACCTTTGAATGTCCAAGGCACCGGCTGTCTCCTCCTGGTACTCCAGACTGAATATGAAATATGCTGCGAACAGAGTGGCAAGGCAGGAAACTGGGCTGGATTAACTCATTAAAACAAAGTTTAAAAGAGGCATTACAAACAAACAATACGCAAATTAGCAAAGGACCTGCATACACATCTCGCTGCTTAGGTTAGCAGCGCAGCACCGTTCAGAATTTACACGGCACACACATCCTCCGTGAGCGGGCTGACCGCCAGACTTCAGCGCGTATTTTCATTTTTGCGCCCGTGTTAAGATGCAATTTTGATTTACACCATAAAATAATCACGACAAAGTATGCTGATCAACACGCGGTTAACTTACCGTGAATCACAACAGTTGTCTCTAAAGCATGCAATTCTTAACGTAGGAACCCAGAGATTTTCTACCCGTAGCCGCTATAAGGCCGGTAATGTGTGAAATCCTGCCGCGCCCGCGCTCCCGAAACCCCGCGCAAGTCTCATTCGCGACCCGCAGACGGAGGATGCTGAATCCGGGGATACCAATATGAACCGCGAATGTAGATACCTTCATATACTGCTACAGTTACCAAACATAAAAAATAAAAAACTGAAACAAGTCACTTACCAGTTGTGAATCACTCCTCTTGCGCTCCCGAATGTCGCCCATTGAAGATCCCGTAGATTTGAAATTTACAGCAATATGTTGTACATTTGGTCAAACGTCACACGACCCCAGAATGCATTGCAGTTTACAGAAATATGCTGTATTATTAGAAAAACAGTGCTGCTGTAAAATATTTCTGTATTTTTTACAGCAATTTGTTACAGTGAGTGCATGATTATGTCAGCTGGGTTCCATAAGATACACTTAAACCCAGAGTTTTTCAAACTGGGGTCCAGGGATACCCAGGAGCGGCAAGGGAATGCTAGATGGAGCACGGAGAAGTTTAGAGAACAGTGGGGGAAAAAAATTTTTAAAACAACAAAAATAAGATTAAATAAATACGTGACTAAAAAACTGCCTAAAAAGAGTAATGTAAGTTTATATAATATTTACATTTCAATAAATAACTTAATATTAAGATAAAAAAAATAAAAATAAAAACCTAATGCATCTAACAGTACAGTTCTATAATGAGTAGATTTTTTTTTTCACAGTACAAGTTGGGTGTTTACATTAGAAACTATATATGCCTTTTAAATTTTACGATAATCCCTCACACAAGGATCATCATTTGGGGGTTTGTGGCATCTAAAAGACTGAAAATCCAAAACTATCTCATGGCAAATAATAACTATTTTAAGTTTTGATGAATTAGTGGCTAATTTCCATGAAATTCTCATTCATACAATCTGCTCATGCCCCAGTGATGTATATATTTAGGGACGGGCTTTCAATCTTACTTTTTACCAAGTACATATAAATAAAGACATTACCTTAGTTTGCTCTTTCCTAAGTTGCTTGATTATTGACAAGTTGTCGCTATCTTTTGCTCTCTCTTCACGTAACTGCCCGACGACAGCAGAGGTCTCTGTAATGCATGATTTTATTGCCTTATCTCTGGAAAGATGAGCTTCAATGAGCTGAAAGGCATAGGCAGTACAGAAAAAGGGCTTGTAATTAATTAATACATTACAGAGTATGACAGTACACTTAAATCAATCATACATCAAGAACCAAATTAGGGGATCTCTAAAATAATCATTTTAGGTTATTAAAGAGGACTTTGCACTGTGATACATACAGATTCATAAAGTTCTTTGCAGGTCTGTGTGGCATCCACTTTGCCTGAAAAGGATGCAGTGGGCACAGTAGTATTGAGGGCATGGACAATTCTGTCACCTATGGTGCGCATCACTTTTAATACTTCCTACAGGAAAAGAGGAGAGATGTACAGCATGTGAATCTAAATAAAAGTTCAACTTCAAGTTACTATTTGTTCTTGTATTGTAAGTAATGCAATCATTATGTTGTTCATATGCTTTTCATCCCTTGCTGTGCTGAAAATTCTTTACCTAATTTCCTGTAAAAATTGCTTGTAAATTCCTTATGTTATATTATCACAAAATCTTGGATTCAATCTCTTTTGTTGTTATTTTTTTATTTATTTATTTTTTTGTTGTTGTTTTTAAGAAATACGAGACCTGTGCTTTATAAGTAATATATAAGTATTTATAAGTAATTTTTGTAGGCTGGTCACTTGACCGGGAACGTTGCTACTGTAATAAGGTGGAGAAAAAAAAAATCTAGAAAAAAAAAAGAGATTAAAGTTTATTTTTTGGAAAGTACTTATATCTTTTGGAAAGTAGTATATCTGTGTGAGCAAAGTCAGTATGTTTTAGTCCAAAAATGACCGGAACATGTCAAGAGTGTCGGGATTTGACACCTTAAATATTAAGAATACATCTTACCCTCCATTTAGACATTACTAATAGAACTGATTACTAATTTCTCATAAGGTAAAAAACCCTTGGTGACTATCACACTTTTAAAAAGTGTACAATATAACTATATATACATAGGTAGCTGACAACATTTCAAGCAGAGTACTGCAGTGTGACAAAATTAATTTCAAATTACATTTTCTAATTCTTGTGTAATTAATATGCATGCAAGATAAGAGAAAATCCCTGTGATTTTATGAATGAACTTATAGGAGTACCCTGTTAATGTACTGAATATGTCTGTAAAAGAAAGCCTCAAATATAGCCATTAACGGCTATAATATCTTTTTAAAAGCATTGTTGTAAATGATCTGTTTCAGGTGCATGTAGGTGGGGATGAGTGCATTCATCTACGTGTCTATAAAACTCTGCCCCATGCTGGAGAAAAACTGGAGCTGCACAGCATACAGACATCCAAGACTCATCATGATCCTATTGAATACTTCTGAATGAAACTAAACAATTCATCATAAATACTGCCCAAAATACTCATGCAGCTAAATGTTACCATTTTTACACGTTTACATTACCACCTGAAGATGAATATTAACTCATTTATTACATGCAGTGACCTTACAAAATGTATTCATTGACTAGTGAGATCATGGGTAAACATTACCAGTGAAACTCATTGTGAATTAAGCAATCCTATAAATACATGCACCCATTATGTGTGTGGCATAGCTGTAAAAGAAATAAGTTCATTTTCTCTCCCGCATACTAAAAACATCACTTAACTCACATCTAGTTACCTATGCCAGTAGTTTGGTCTTCATATTTTGGGCTTTGTAATTAGTGATACTAATGCAGTAAACACTTATTTTATACTTAACTGCCTGTAATGTACATTATTCACATAAAATGCATGGATGGACAGTTTTAAATGGTGTATTTGGACTTGTTATTCAAGTTAACATAAAAGTGCAGGATTATTTGAGCTGGGTTTTATCAGTGTAAAAATAACAAAAATAACATTTAAATAAATTAAAATGATTAAAATAGAAAAGTAAATAACTTATCTTTATAATATATTTATGTTTTTGCTGTGTATATAATATACAGGTGCATCTCAATGAATTAGAATGTTGTGGAAAAGTTCATTTATTTCACTAACTCAACTCAAATTGTGAAACTTGTGTATTAAATAAATTCAATGCACACAGACTGAAGTAGTTTAAGTCTTTGGTTCTTTTAATTGTGATGATTTTGGCTCACATTTAACAAAACCCACCAATCCACTATCTCAACAAATTAGAATGTGGTGACATGCCAATCAGCTAATCAACTCAAAACACCTGCAAAGGTTTCCTGAACCTTCAAAATGTTTACACAATAGCCTATACAATTATGGGGAAGACTGCTGATCTGACAGTTGTCCAGAAGACAATCATTGACACCCTCCACAAAGAGGGTAAGTCACAGAAGGTCATTACTGAATGGTTGGCTGTTCACAGAGTGCTGTATCAAAGCATATTAAGTGAAAAGTTGACTGGGAGGAAGAAATGGGGTAGGAAAAGGCGCACGAGTAACAGGGATGACCACAAGCTTGAGAATACTGTCAAACAAAGCTGATTCAAACACTTGGGAGAGCTTCACAAGGAGTGGACTGAAGCTGGAGTCAGTGATCAAGAGTCACCATGCTCAGACGTCTTCAGGAAAAGGGCTACCAAGCCACTTCTGAAACAGAAACAATGTCAGAAGCATCTTACCTGGGCTAAGGAGAAAAAACTTGACTGTTGCTCAGTGGTCCAAAGTCCTCTTTTCAGATAAAAGTAAATTTTGCATTTCATTTGGACATCAAGGTCCCAGAGTCTGGAGGAAGACTGAAGAGGCACAGAATCCAAGCTGCTTGAAGCCCAGTGTGAAGTTTCCACAGTCAGTGATGAATTGGGCTGCCATTTCATCTGCTGGTGTTGGTCCATTGTGTTTTCTGAAGTCCACAGTCAACGCAGCCATCTACCAGGACATTTTAGAGCACTTCATGCTTCCTTCTGCTGACAAGCTTTATGGAGATGCTGATTTCATTTTCCAGCAGGACTTGGCACCTGACCACACTGCCAAAAACACCAAAAGTTGGTTAAATGACCATGGTGTTGGTGTGCTTGACTGGCCAGCAAACTCACCAGACCTGAACCTCATAGAGAATCTACAGGGTATTGTCAAGAGGAAGATGAGAGACACCAGACCCAACAATGCAGATGAGCTGAAGGCCACTGTCAAAGAAACCTGGGCTTCCATACCACCTCAGCAGTGCCACAGACTGATCACCTCCATGCCACGCCGAATTGAGGCAGTAATTAAAGCAAAAGGAGCCCCTATCAAGTATTGAGTACATATACAGTAAATTAACATACTTTCCAGAAGGCCAACAATTCACTAAAAATGTTTTTTGATTGGTCTTATGAAGTATTCTAATTTGTTGGGATAGTGAATTGGTGGGTTTTTGTTAAATGTGAGCCAAAATCATCACAATTAAAAGAACCAAAGACTTAAACTACTTCAGTCTGTGTGCATTGAATTTATTTAATACACGAGTTTCACAATTTGAGTTGAATTACTGAAATAAAGGAACTTTTCCACGACATTCTAATTCATTGAGATGCACCTGTAAATGTTTCAATTTTAGGGTAACTAATATGTCTAAGATTACAATACTAAAATATTAAGAATTTTTTTTCACAGAATAAACTGGGTCTAAATTTTAGGATGGTCCCTCACACAAGCATCATCATATTTGGGAGTCTGTGCCATTTAAAAAAAAAAAAAAAAAAAAACGTAAAACCCAAAACTATTTCATGGAAATTCTTAACTGTTTAAGTTTTGATTAATTGGTTAATTGTGGTTAATTACTAAGTATTTATCATTCGTACCTTTGGCCTTCAATGCTAATATTTTAATTTAAAAATCATACGTTTTCATAAAATTCAAATCATGTAAATTCATACGAAATAGCAAAGTCGTATAAAAGTTATCTCCCACAGAAGAAGCCAGCCTATATTCAGCTGCGTGTTTACAATGAAGAATCCATATAGCAACACAGCGGGACTACTGGACCATAAACAGTCATGTCATAACAATATACATAAATGTCTCATTAACTGCAGTGTCTTATTGTTACAGATCACATTTCATACAACTTCATTTTTGATTATCATCTCGCTGAGTGAACTCCTGTAGGTAGCGGCGAAGATATAAATGTGCACGAGCGACAATTTTACTCAAATTTCAAATTTACTTAAAGTAGGCATTGATTAAACTATGCTTTACCAAACCATATGAAATCAAAAAAGTCAAAAATAATCAATATTAATGTATAAAATAAATGACAAGTACTGTTAAAAATGTTTCATATTCCCATCCACGTGACACCGTGTTTAACACTATATGTGCGTTTCAGTTTTCCAAGGATTTCCAAATGATTTTCCTGTTTTTAACTCTCCGTGTCACCTTCATAACATTGAAAAATAACATTAAAAACCTAAAAAAGTGCATAATATGTGGCCTATAAACAATTGATATTATGGGGGAGGGATCAAGCAACTCAAGCAAGCAACGCGCGAACTTTGCGCAAAAGTTATGCTGGTGAACATCAGTCAACTCACTACAGAGAAAGTGAAAGTAAAAATCTGACGGCTAACGCTGTATGAACGGCGCATATTCTCTCTACTTTAACATATGCTGATAACGGTATATAACTGTCTTAAATTATTGCCTAAATATTTCTCTTGTGGCTCGTATAGTGAAAAACGAAAAAACGAGAAGAAACATTTCGGGTTAAACAGGTTGTTTTCGAAAATCAGTGTGTGAAATAAAGCTGCTCTGAATTTTCATTGATGACTGCAGTGTTATTTTTTTAATTATAGGCCTTTAATTCATTGTATAAATTAATAGACCTGTTTAAAAAAAAAAAAAAAAAAAAAAAAAAACTTTCAGTGAGGAGTAATCTAATAGCCTAATCTTTTATTATCTTCATAGCGCATCATGCGGTTTTTATTATTATTAGATTACATTTATTATTAAAGTACTTGCAATTATTGCCCCGCAATAATTTCATGTAATTTAATAATAAATGTAATCTAATAATAATAATAATAATAATAGGCCTAATAATAAGAAGAATATAACAGACTTACATTAAATGGAAATGCTAAATCCTCTTAATATTGCCAATTTTTGATGCTTTTGACAATATCTCTGGCTATCATCGACACATGATACGATGCAACTCAGCACGGGGAGGTTATCGCCCGCAATGTGTGCCCCTATGCCACTGTGTGGAAATAGTTTTATGAATTGTAGGCAATATCTAGATTTTACCATGTTTTCCTAACATTTGGCATTGAGAGTTACTGACACTTGATGGTCAGAAAGAATTACTAGATATGTGTAAAAATAAATAAATAACCCAATAATAAATAAATAAATAAATAAAAAATCCCTACCTTCTCTCTTTTCTATATGCGTTCGTAAATTGTATTACTTTTTAAGTGTCATATTTGGCACTTGGCATTAGAAATTATATTACTAATAACAGTGGCATATGAGAAGTTTAATACCACAGAAAAAAAAAGTAAAATATGCTTTTTTTTTTCAAAGCTGCTGTATATAAAAAACCTCATAGCTAAAGTTTAGGCGTTCATTACTTTCTCTCAATTTAATTAGTTTTTTAGCACCTCCTCTGAACTGTTAAGCCTGTTTTTTTTTTTTTGTTTTTTTTTATAAATTCCACCTTTTGCGTGGAAGTGGCGTACGCCTCTTTCAGGGCGGGTTTTGTGTGTACGCAACGGTTATAAATGAGGCCCCAGCACTTGTGAGGCACGCTTGTTTCAGTCAGTAGTGAGAAGACGTTCCTGAGTGTTTCTGTTTGCATTTAAAATGAAGGCGTGCTGTGGCGGAACATCTGAGGAGAAAGATGCCGATGAAGAGGTGCAGAAAATATGCGATGAGGTTGGTAACTTTACATTAGAGATAAATAGAAATAGCGAAGAGATGCATCACACAGTCTAACAGTTCCCGTTTTTCTACAGATAAAGCCTCATGCCGAGGATAAAGCTGAGCGCAAGTTTGACGTTTTCACTGCCAAATCTTTTAAAACACAACTTGTTGCTGGGACAAATTACTTCATTAAGGTAAGAGAAAATCCCTGTGATTTTATGAATCAACTTATAGAAGTACCCTGTTAATGTACTGAATATGTCTGTGAAAGAAAGCCTCAGATTTAGTCATTAATCTGTATAAAAGTTTTTAAAAGCATTGTTGTAAATGATCTGTTTCAGGTGCATGTAGGTGGGGATGAGTACATTCATCTACGTGTCTATAAAACTCTGCCCCATGCTGGAGAAAAACTGGAGCTGCACAGCATACAGACATCCAAGACTCATCATGATCCTATTGAATACTTCTGAATGAAACTAAGCAAATCATAATAAATATTGCCTAAAATGCTTATGAATCTCACGGTTACCATTTTTACCAGATAGTGTGATCACAGTAGAGCAGGGGTGTCAAACTCAGTTCCTGGAGGGCCGCAGCCCTGCAGAGTTTAGTTCAACACTCATACCATTTAGATTTCAAATAAGCGTAAATGGTTAGATTAGCTGCATCAGGTGTGTTTAATTAGGGTTATATCCAAACTGTGCAGGGCTGTGTAGTAATGGGAGAAACGATCCTTTTCGAAGCTTCGACTCAATTGAACCAATTGCTTCGCAAAATGATTGTTTCGAAGCAATTGATTCACAAAAGTTTCGAAGCTTCGTGAAGCAGTGATTTGAAAGCGGCCATCACTAGGGCTGTGGCCCTCCAGGAACTGACCCTGCGTCCCAATGTGCCTACTTATACTACGCCCTTAAAGTATGTACTCTTTTGGTGAAGAAAAAGTACACACTTTTGAGTGTGTAGTAGAAGAGTAGGCAAGCTTTGGGACATCCTATCATGTCACACAACTGCGTCTTTAACTGAGCGCTCTGTCGCACCTGTTACACGCACCCTGTCACTGTAAACTGGCCTGTCAACCATCCTGTCACAGTTAACATCCTCCACATTTCATTTAACTTCCTACTGTATTGGAGAGAAAAGAAGTAGCTCATTGATCTTGCTGCAGAGAACTCTGCTCACATTTTCTGTATAATGATGCATTTAAAAGTTGGATGTTTATAAAAGTTCACATTGCTGTTGCAGATGAAATATAACACGGATTTTTTATTTTTTAACCAGGTTAAATGTTGATTTATTAGTAACTCAAACCCCTTTTAGTAAACCTCTCTACATAATCGTTGATCACGCACATCTGCCACGTTTGTAGTTTTTCTAACGCATTTTATTCGTGTTTGTAGTTCTGGACCGAATCCTTCGCCAAAGCACAATGGATTGTGGGCAGTTTTAGCCATTAGAGTATGCACAGATCCACACTTCAAAAATCAACCTGAAATAGTAGACCATCCGGGGACTTTTGGCATATTCTTTTCAACATACTATGCTTTGGGACGTACTTATTCTAATCTCACATACTATTTAGGATGGATAGTATGAACATTGGAACGCAGCTTGCAGTAGAGCAGAGGTGTCAGACTCAGTTCCTGGAGGGCCGGAGCCCTGCAGAGTTTAGATGCAACCCTAATTAAACACACCTGATCCAACTAATCAATTCCTTCAGGCTTATTTGAAAACTACATGGTTTGTGAGTTGGAGCAGGGTTGGAACTAAACACTGCAGGGCTGTGGCCCTCCAGGAACTGAGTTTGACACCCCTGCAGTAGAGTGACTAGTGGGATCACTACCTGCAATGACACTAATTGTGAATTAGGTAATCCTTTAAATACATGTTTCCATTGTGTTTGGCATAGCTGTAAAATAATAGTTTTCCATCCTGCACACTCAAAACATCACTTAGCTCACATCTAGTTAACTATGCCAGTAGTTTGGTATTCACATTTTGGGCTTTTTCTTAGTGATACTAATGCAGTTGGTAGATATTTATACTTAACTAGCTGTAATGTACATTATTTACATAAAGTACATGGATGGACAGTTTTTTTCTTTTTTTGTGGTATTGTGGACTTTTTGCCCTTGCACTTGTAATTTAAGTCCTCATAAAAGTGCATGATTACGTCAGCTGGGTTCCATAAGATACACTTAAACCCAGGATTTTTCAAACTGGGGTCCAGGGATACCCAGGAGCGGCAAGGGAATGCTAGATGGAGCACGGAGAAGTTTAGAAAACAGTGGGGGGGGAAAATTAAACACAACAAAAATAAGATGAAATAAAAACGTGACTATAAAACTGCCTAAAAAGAGTAATGTAAGTTTATATAATATTTACATTTCAATAAATAACTTTAATATTAAAGATTAAAAAAAAAACTAACACATCTAACAGTACAGTTCAATAATGAGTAGATTTTTTTCACAGTACAAGTTGGGTGTTTACATTAGAAACTATATATGCCTTTTAAATTTTATGATAATCCCTCACACAAAGATCATCATTTGGGGGTTTGTGACATCTAAAAGACTGAAAATTCAAAACTATCTCATGGCAATTCATAACTATTTTAAGTTTTGATGAATTAGTGGCTAATTTCCATGAAATTCTCATTCATACAATCTGCTCATGCCCCAGTGATGTATATATATTTAGGTAAGGGCTTTCAAGCTTACTTTTTTCTAAAAATCACGGTTACACAATTCACATCGTACAAATTCATACGAAATCGCCAACTCGTGAAATAGTTTTCCCATGAGATCGGGTTGGAAAACCCCTGCTTTAACCTTTGACACAGGTGGCCACATCACCATCTGAGAACAGAAGTCTCCTTCACTTCAAATGAACATTAATCACTATTCACTATATTGCAAAGCAAATAACAGACAACTTTTCATTAATTGGAAAACATTTCATGGTTTATAAAATCTTTTGTACAATATTTATACGAAAAGGTTTACAGGACTCGGGCAACAGTAGTGTTTCCTCACTGTAGAAACACAAAGCCACAGAGCATACTGATGGAGGAGGGTTTGTGAGGTCAGTGACAATGTCCAGGCTCAGCTCCAGGTGTTTTCCTCAGAACAACTGTCTAGTTGACAACAGAAGTATTATTCAAGTATTATTAAGTATTATTCTTGATTTTGGGAGGGGTGTAGTGAATTCGGCACCTTTCATTGAAAACCTGGAGGTAAACGTGATCATTAACAAACACTTCTAAATGCAAACCACTCGTATTCAATAGGATCAATAGGAGACACTCAATAACTCACCTTCAGACTCCGGTCATTAACCACTTCTTCAACATTTAGCTCTGACTGCATGAGTTTTAACTGTAGGGAAATGATAGAGAATTCAAATAAGATTTCAACCAATTACAGCCCAAGTACATATAAATAAAGACATTACCTTAGTTTGCTCTTTCCTAAGTTGCTTGATTATTGACAAGTTGTCGCTATCTTTTGCTCTCTCTTCACGTAACTGCCCGACGACAGCAGAGGTCTCTGTAATGCATGACTTTATTGCCTTATCTCTGGAAAGATGAGCTTCCATGAGCTGAAAGGCATAGGCAGTACAGAAAAAGGGCTTGTAATTAATTAATACATTACAGAGTATGACAGTACACTTAAATCAATCATACATCAAGAACAAAATTAGGGGATCTCTAAAATAATCATTTTAGGTTATTCAAGAGGACTTTGCACTGTGATACATACAGATTCATAAAGTTCTTTGCAGGTCTGTGTGGCATCCACTTTGCCTGAAAAGGATGCAGTGGGCACAGTAGTATTGAGGGCATGGACAATTCTGTCATCTATGGTGCGCATCACTTTTAATACTTCCTACAGGAAAAGAGGAGAGATGTACAGCATGTGAGTCTAAATAAAAGTTCAACTTCAAGTTATTATTTCTTCTTGTATTGTAAGTAATGCAATCATTATGTTGTTCATATGCTTTTCATCCCTTGCTGTGCTGAAAATTCTTTACCTAATTTCCTGTAAAAATTACTTGTAATTCCGTATGTTATATTATCACAAAATCTTGGATTCAATCTTTTTTTTTTTTTTTTTTAAAGAAATACGAGACCTGTGCTTTATAAGTAATTTATAAGTATTTATAAGCAATTTTTGTAGGCTGGTCACTTAACCGGGAACGTTGCTACTGTAATAAGGTGGAGAAAAAAAAACTCAAAAAAGAGATCAAAGTTTATTTTTTGGGAAGTAGTTATATCTGTGTGAGCAAAGTCAGTATGTTTTAGTTCAAAAATGTCCGGAACATGTCAAGAGTGTTGGGATTTGACACCCTAAATATTAAAAATACATCTTACCCTCCATTTAGGCATTACTAATAGAACTGATTACTAATTTCTCATAAGGTAAAAAAACCCTTGGTAACTATCACACGTTTAAAATTGTACAATATAACTATATACAGGTGCATCACAATAAATTAGAATGTCGTGGAAAAGTTCATTTATTTCAGTAATTCAACTCAAATTGTGAAACTCGTGTATTAAATAAATTCAATGCACACAGACTGAAGTAGTTTAAGTCTTTGGTTCTTTTAATTGTGATGATTTTGGCTCACATTTAACAAACCCACCAATTTACTATCTCAACAAATTAGAATACTTCATAAGACCAATAAAAAAAAATTTTTTTGTGAATTGTTGGCCTTCTGGAAATTATGTTCATTTACTGTATATGTACTCAATACTTGGTAGGGGCTCCTTTTGCTTTAATTACTGCCTCAATTCGGCGTGGCATGGAGGTGATCAGTTTGTGGCACTGCTGAGGTGGTATGGAAGCCCAGGTTTCTTTGACAGTGGCCTTCAGCTCATCTGCATTTCTTGGTCTCTTGTTTCTCATTTTCCTCTTGACAATACCCCATAGATTCTCTATGGGGTTCAGGTCTGGTGAGTTTGCTGGCCAGTCAAGCACACCAACACCATGGTCATTTAACCAACTTTTGGTGCTTTTGGCAGTGTGGGCAGGTGCCAAATCCTGCTGGAAAATGAAATCATCATCTTTAAAAAGCTGGTCAGCAGAAGGAAGCATGAAGTGCTCCAAAATTTCTTGGTAAACGGGTGCAGTGACTTTGGTTTTCAAAAAACACAATGGACCAACACCAGTAGATGACATTGCACCCCAAATCATCACAGACTGTGGAAACTTAACACTGGACTTCAAGCAACTTGGGCTATGAGCTTCTCCACCCTTCCTCCAGACTCTAGCACCTTGGTTTCCAAATGAAATACAAAACTTGCTCTCATCTGAAAAGAGGACTTTGGACCACTGGGCAACAGTCCAGTTCTTCTTCTCCTTAGCCCAGGTAAGACGCCTCTGACGTTGTCTGTGGTTCAGGAATGGCTTAACAAGAGGAATACGACAACTGTAGCCAAATTCCTTGACACGTCTGTATGTGTTCATTTAGATACAACCCTAAATTCCAACATGTGCGTGATTTCACATTGAGCAGCATTTACTACACAGAGCCGTTGTTCACTGATAAGCTGCGCAAAACCACGCTGACAATGAACATGGATTTGCGCAGCTTGTCAGTGAACAACAGCTCTGTGTAGTAAATGCTGCTCAATGTGAAATCACGCACATGTTGGAATTTACCGCTGATTAGAGAACCGGCTTTACTGACAAGATGCGCATTAATTATCGCCCGATATTTATCGTGCACCCCTAGTGTGGTGGCTCTTGATGGCTTGACCCCAGCCTCAGTCCATTCTTTGTGAAGTTCACCCAAATTCTTGAATTGATTTTGCTTGACAATCCTCATAAGGCTTCTCATTCTTCCACACTTTTTCCTTCCACTCAACTTTCTGTTAACATGCTTGGATACAGCACTCTGTGAACAGCCAGCTTCTTTGGCAATGAATGTTTGTGGCTTACCCTCCTTGTGAAGGGTGTCAATGATTGTCTTCTGGACAACTGTCAGATCAGCAGTCTTCCCCATGATTGTGTAGCCTAGTGAACCAAACTGAGAGACCATTTTGAAGGCTCAGGAAACCTTTGCAGGTGTTTTGAGTTGATTAGCTGATTGGCATGTCACCATATTCTAATTTGTTGAGATAGTGAATTGGTGGGTTTTTGTTAAATGTGAACCAAAATCATCACAATTAAAAGAACCAAAGACTTAAGCTACTTCAGTCTGTGTGCATTGAATTTATTTAATACACAAGTTTCACAATTTGAGTTGAATTACTGAAATAAATGAACTTTTCCACGACATTCTAATTTATTGAGATGCACCTGTGTGTGTGTGTGTATATATATATATATATATATATATATATATATATATATATATATATATATATATATGACCCTGGACCACAAAACCAGTCTTAAGTGTCAATTTTTCGAAATTGAGATTTATACAGCATCTGAAAGCTGGATAAATAAGCTTTCCATTGATGTATGGTTTGTTAGGATCGGACAATATTTGGCCGAGATACAACTATTTGAAAATCTGGAATCTAAGGGTGCAAAAAAAAATAAATAAATAAAATATTGAGAAAATCGCCTTTAAAGTTGTCCAAATGAAGTTCTTAGCAATGCATATTATTAATCAAAAATGAAGTTTTTATACATTTACAAAATATCTTCATGGAACATGATCTTTACTTAATATCCTAATGATTTTTGGCATAAAAGAAAAATTGATAATTTTGACCCATACAATGTATTTTTGGCTATTGCTACAAATATACCCCAGCGACTTAAGACTGGTTTTGTGGTCCAGGGTCACATATATACTTACATATATATACATATATATATATATGACGTAAAAAATAAAATAAAATAAAATAAAATAAAATAAAATAAAATAAAAACGTAAAAACACCTACATTATACACCTTTCCCTATAAGCTCAAATAAACTTTCACTGAAAATCCTGGTGCTGAAAAAAGTTCTTTAGTCCAACAACCTACATATTACACAATATACTTAGTGGCTTTAAAAAAAAATACAAAAAAAATAAATAAATTAAAAAAAAATTAATTCATTCTTTACTTTATATTGTGTGTAAATGATAGCTCGTCTAATGCATACATTTATATTTACAAAGAACATCCCAGTTGCTTAATCGCTCAATTTTGCTCTGCTGCTCATTGAACCTCACTACTGCATGCAACAGACCACCGAGGGTCAGTCATTCGCACAACCTTCCCGTTAACATCACAACAACGTGCTTATAAAAAATCTGTGTGAGCTTAAAAATCCTGCGTAATTTTATCCTGTCTGCTGACAACTTCGCACGTTTTACCTGAAACATTGAAAAGTCCTCACAGTTCAGAACTCCACCGGGCGCCGCCATAGTGGACTGAAGAGGTCCTGCGCGCTGAGGGTGTCCAAATACTGCCTGAATTACATTTACTATAAAAACTGTTGTTTTTGACACTTACTAATCAACGTTACAGGTAATTATTGAGTATTCCCTCAAGCTTTTATTATAGTGAGCCAACTTAACAGAGATAGTGTGACAGAATTATTTCTCACGATAAAAATAAGATTAAACTTGAGCAAGTGAAATCCACAGGTGATTTATGCGAACTGTTTTGTTGAAATGCAAATATTTTGTATTATATATTTTTATTTAACTTTACTTTTAGTTATACCATTTAACTACATTCGTGTTACGCTCGCTTTGCATGCGTAACTTATGTCCTTAACAGGCGCTCATGTGAGCAGAGCTGTTTTGGCTGCTCAGGGTCCTTCAGGGTGACACCAGCTCTGCGCTTGCACGTGAACTCGAACTGACTTTAAGGTAGTTAGAGGAGCTAAACCTGACATTGTCATTTGGGCACGATTTAATGTCTTAAAAAATGTCTTTTTCTTTCATCATATTCTTCTTCAGAAGTCATGATATTCAACATGATCAGAGGGCCTCGCGCCGCTTTTGGTACTTTAATAGGTCAGTATTTTCCGTGTGATGTTTGTTTGAGACGCAGCCAGGCTGCATATGATGAGCTTTGGCACTGGGCACACTGGGCACTCTTCAAACACTTGTCGGCATAAAACTAGCAGTGAAAACATGATTATAAATACATTGTGACGCAGTATCACTTTTCGAGACTGGCTTGAATGGATTCATGTTGCGTGGATTTTATTACTTTTAATTGAGATTTTATCTAATACGTGGACAAAGCCACACCTTTTGTTATAATGATTTTACAAGTCTGTGTGATCTCTTATAAAAATGTACCATAGTATAATTTCCTGTAAAATAATAAATCATAACGGAATTATATATTATTATATATCTTATCGAGTCATTATGTTAGTAATATCTTAAAGTATAATTGAGTTTGATTGTATGCATCACAATATATATAAATTATTAATGTTATAACATTTTTAATAACAGCCGTGGTACTGTATATATATATATATATATATATATATATATATATATATACATACATACATACATATACACACACACACACACACACATATATATATATATATATATATATATATATATATATATATATATATATATATATACACACACAGAGGGGAAAAACTATTTGATCCCCTGCTGATTTTGTACGTTTGCCCACTGACAAAGAAATGATCAGTCTATAATTTTAATGGTAGGTTTATTTAAACAGTGAGAGACAGAATAACAACAACAAAAATCCAGAAAAACGCATTTCAAAAAAGTTAGAAATTGATTTGCATTTTAATGAGTCAAATAAGTATTTGACCCCTTCACAAGGGCTTGATGTGTAATGAATATTATAAAAATAATTATTTCTAAAATCTGTGGTATTGCTCTCTATGTCATTTAAAAAAAAAAAACATTTTTACTGTATTTGTATTTTGGTGGAATCATGGTTGTGGTACATAATGGTACAATGATTGTACATAGTTTTTTTCTTCTTTATTTTTTGCCTAGCAAAAATCTAATGTTCAAATGATTGAATAATAAATAATTCTTAAACAGCTGCTAAAATATTAAATCAAAAGTTTAAATACAATGTCATTTCCTCATCTGGGAAAAAAAATAAATAAAAACAAACAAAAACCTTTTAAACTATCAGTGCAAATATAACAGGAAACAACACATTTGTGTTGTATAAACAATCATACAGCCATGATTTATCACCATGTCGGACTTAAAGTGACAATTCAGCTAAAAATGTTCCACTAAGGAATGAAAGTCAAACCATTTTAAAACAACATGAGGGTGAGTAAATAACAGAATTCTCACTTCTGAACTATCCCTTTAATGGTCAATTTCCTCCTATAGGGCAGGTGAGGAGAGGTGTGATGACCACAGGGAACAGAAGACTGTGCAACAAGCCTCAAGAGGGGGCATCCGCACCCCAGGGTCAGTACTCAAATATCCATTCACTTCTACCTAGCTGCATTAGGAGGCAGGGCATATGACATGACACAACACTTGACGTGACACTGCACTTCTACTTGCTGAATGAATCACATCATTCCAGCACGTTTTGTTTCCTAGAAGGTTTACAATTCAAAGAAGGAATTCAAAAGCAAGAAAAAACATGCACGTAACATGCAACAGCGTAATTATGATGTAGAGCAAGATAAGTTCCTGTTTTGGCTGATCTACAAGGATCAGATGGTACTAAAGGGAATTTCATGGTTTTCCCAGTGGACTAACTTCTCTTCATCTTGTTTCCTCTCTCCTTGTTTTCTCTAGCACAACGGCTTGGGTTTAAAGTTCCAGGTTACCGTCCATCAGAATGGGATAAAAAGATGCTGGTGTGGTCCGGGCGATTCAAAACCGCAGAACAGATTCCAGAGTTTGTGTCGTAAGTGGGTTATTCCTGTTTACATTGGGATAAACCCCCAGCTCCAGGCATACTACTGAGCATATAGTTGGTGTACGAGGTCATGTGGCTAAAGCTCCGCCAGAGTATTGGTGGAACACAAGAGACGTCCGCTGTGAGGTTCAAACAAGATTTACTCGCAGTGTACTGACAGGTAATAAGTGTAATTCGTGGTATCTGGAGGGAGATCGGAGTGGGCTCTGTTTGTGATGTTAGAAGCAAATCAGAGCAGGCATGTCCTCCCTGACCCCACCATACAGTTGCTTTTTACTAGGGATGAGTAAAAAATATGATTTAATGGTTAATAGCGATATTCATTTGTATAATCAAAGTGTCAATCCTTAAAATCCCATATATCAATCTTATTTTACTGGACGATTAAATTTCAGTAGCTGTGTGTAAATGTATTTGTAAAGGCCTGTTCACATTAACAACAATAACTATATTAGCATAATTGTTTAGTATAAAGGTGCTGCAGGCTGTCTTTAAGTGCTCAAGCTTGCATAATTCTGATTAGCTGTCAGGTTTTTTTTATCGTTCCTAAGCTGGAAAATTAGTTCTGAAAGTGATTCTAATATCTTTCCTCCGTATCATTATCGTTGTAGTTTTTGTGTGGACTTGCCTTTTCTCATTAAATTAGATTGATTCATTGATTATTAAAGCTTTATTGTTATAGTCTATAATAGTATAATATAGTTAATCGTTCTTGGTGTGAACGAGCATTTAAACGCTTTCTCTCTGCATTTAATATGTAAAACTAATATTTTCATAATGTAGAGTTTCTTACGTTGCTCCTCCATCGTTGAATCTTTAGCGCCAAAGCAAAGGAAATCGTATTTTCCATTAATTGTTTTGTGGGTTCTCAGTCTGTACTGGATATGTTGAAATAAAAAAATTACCTTGTATCTCGAAATAACGACAAGAAGCGTCTTTCTATCGAGTTGTCCTACACGCAAAAACAAAAACAAATCAGTGAAGCTCGATTCTAAAACAAACGACTCTTATGAACTGGTTCTTTTTAGTGGCAAAAGCACACAGCGCTTCCAGTGAAGTCCAATTCAAGAAGAAATGAATCTGAGCTAGTTCTTTTAACGATTCATTCAAAAAGATGATGTACCTGTTTGTTAGGCTTAAATCGAATGAGAAAATCTGTCGATACCCTACCCTACTCTTTAAAATGTTTTCTTTGTACAATTAGACTTGACTTGTTTCAGCATATCTTCATGGATGTATTATTTTATGAAATAGTAATTTCTATACTTATGAAAATACTTTTCAGATTTGAGATGATTGATGCTTCCAGGAACAGAGTGCGTGTGAAGGCCTGCTATGTGATGATGGCACTGACCATCTTGGCGTGCATTGCTGTGTCTGTCACTGGGAAACAGGTAATAAAAAGTGTGCTGCTGTATAAATGATAAGCTTGGGTAATATATGACTCATAATCCTTTAACCAATGCCCTGCAATGACAGGCGGCAGGTCGGCATGACAATCTGACCTCTCGTAACATGGAGAAGAAGGCTCGATTGAGAGAGGAAGCACAGAGAGAAAAGGAGGAGGCCATTGCACTTGCAGAGAAAGCCCAGTGAGATGCATCCATCTGAGCTCCCAATGCCCATGTCTCCGTGTCAGCTGGCATCATGCAACAGCCAGTTATTAAATGTCAAATTCCACACACCATGGAAACTCTGGTGGAGATTTTCCTTCACATAGTAAACAGATTTTTAGAGAGTAGTGTATAAAATAAATATGTGAGATTTTCCGTGTGATTTTTTTTTTTTTTTTTGTATGTATACATATATTAAGAAAAAATAAAATCGTGTTCCAGTTATTTGTCTTTACTATTATGAACTTTGTTTTTATAGCTGATTTTTAATAGTAATATAAATTTTATCAGCCATCACTCCAATCCATCAACTGACATCTTAAGAAGCAAAAAGCTGTTTGTAAGAAACCAATCCGTCATTAAGATGTTTTTAAATTCATACAAGTCCTCTATTCATAATATTGCTTTTTCTGCTGAAACAGTGATCTTGTCTGAATCAGAAGAGAAATATGAACACACTGTCTGTAAACAAAAGCTCTCCATAACAGTTCTGTGGATTCTGATGTGAGAGGATAACAGTGATGGACTTTTTCACTGGAGGAAGTTATTATGGATAATAATGGTTTGGTTTCTTACAAACACGCATCTTTTCAATTCACACAATGTTAATTGATGGACTGGTGTAATGTGGATTATCGTGATGTTTTTATCAGCTGTTTGGACTCTCATTCTGACGGCACCCATTCACTGTAGAGGATCCATTATTGAGCAAATGAGGTAATGCTGAATTTCTCCAAATCTGTTCAGATGAACAAACTCATCTACATCTTGGAGGACCCGAGGGTGAGTACATTTTCAGCAAATTGAAATTTCTGGGTGCACTATTCCTTTAAGGTTGTCCTAAAGCTGATGTTTATTGTCTGTACTTGATTAAAATGACCAACCATAAGTAAAATAGCATAGCTATTAGCACTGAATTACATAGGAAAAATTGAGAGCATAGTCAAAAAGGTTAAGCGTGCATAATGACTGGCCCTTCTGTGAATGAAGCAATGATGAATAAGAGTCTTATACAGATCTCAAATTAAATCACTTGACCACCGAGCTTCATGAAACAGCATTTATGCAAATGGCGTAACAGAGAACAGTTACACAATCTCAATACGACAGCAGTATTGAACACAAAGAGCTGGTCATCTCTTGGGAAGAATCTGACATTAAAATAAGAAAACCTAAGTAAACAATCATCTTGAGCTAATACCCAGTAAATCTTAAGTTTAAATTTGTTGATAAATTCTTTTAAAGTCCATTTGTTTGTCATTTTCCACCTCCATTTTTTAAAATGAGGATTATGGCACCTTCGGTATTAAGAGTTTCTAACCCTCGCAAAAATACAATAAAACCGAACTGAACAATTTTCTGCTCTGTATTTTTCCATATACAGTTCTAGTCACTCGGAAAATATGGTGTCTGAACGTATGTGCGCATTCAGCATGATTAGACATTAATATTTAAGTTTGTCTCACACAAGTCAGGAAGCTAAAGCCTTTTTAGCTCAATTTTAAACAGCTTGTTAAAATATGCTGGAAGCTTTGAAAGGGTTGGAATTTTCTCAGCCAGAATGAGGCAGCGCTCTTAAATACTTAGTGTATTCTGTAAGCACACCCCGTAATGCAGGTACGTGCCATTCCTCTTCACCTCAATATCCTGAGAAGCGCTTCGGGGGCCTAAAACGGACTACAGAGGTTCGAATCTAAACAAAGGGTGTCTGTTCTGAACGTAAAGTGCCAATGAAGATGACGCTCATGTGAAATTGTCTTCTTGAAGTATCAAATGGTCTAATGCACAGAATACAGGACCTGTCTTTTTGTCTCTCCAGCAGTCTCAGTGAGCAGGAAGACTCCAACTCCCATAATTCCAAAGGTGCAAATGTGTAACCCTAAAAGGAGAGGCGGAGCCTGTACAGTTCAGTCATTGTCGGAATGCATGTTCGATGCAAGAAACCGTCTGACTAGTGTCGTCAGTCGGAAAGCCCAGACCCCTCAGTCCGTCTTTCAGTTGTCTGGGTCAATTAAGAAGGTACAAGTGCTTTGCATTTATCAGATGTCCTTTTGAGTTTTTCAGCGCATGTTGGCTGCGACTTTTTTTGGGTGGGGGGGGATTTTAGAGACATGCAAACACAGTCACACGGTCAGTCCAGTGTTTTACAACAGATGGAAAGCAGATCCCTTGTCAAAGTCAATATTGCAGTCACGTCACACAAACTGTGCTTTCCCAGCTTCTGTTAAGTCATCGCTGGATGCAGATTTCCTGAATCGGGCTGAGGGACTAATGGGATATGCGTGCTTTGAAGGGCTGAATGACAGTTCAATGAAGGAAGTGGGATATTTAAGTCATATGAAAGATCTACTGCTCACGTTTTCCACATCAGGACAGGAAGTCACTATCGTTCTGGAGCCATCGTTCTGGACCGGGCCAGGGAAGTAGGACAAGAGGGGGGAAATGGGTTGACTGGCAACACACGCTCTTGTATATCACACCTTAACTGAAATTATTCATTCTTCGCTCTGCTGGGTCGAGGGGTGTTGCTCACCCTCCAGGGTGAATTGCTTGGAGAAGATGGGGGTGAAGGGAAGTGTTAAAGTTGGAAACCCTCCATGGGAGCCTCGCACTGCTGGAATAGGAACTGCTGCTGCTGGAGATCAACGGCAGGGGCCAGGGCCGGATCTTCATCCTCTGTGTTGAAGTAGCGCTCAATCAGGTCAAAAGCCTTCTGGTAGATCTCCTGGTTCTCATGACCCTGTAGAAACTCCAGTTTGTCCAACCCTGATGGAAAGCAACAGGAAAAGGTTTGTCTTTTTCTAGACAAATATATATTTTTTTATAGACAAAATATATTTTTGTCTACATTTTATGCCAATCCATTATTTTATAAGTCAGTTTTACTTAATTTTAGTTGTTGAGAGTAACATTTTAGTTCAAACTTAAAATTTAATCAAATATTTTATATATTAATATGAACATGAACATTAAAAAAAAAAAAAGTGAAAACTCGTGAAAATCTCTGACATTTATTTGACATATTTGAACATTTTTTGAAAAGGTAACACAATAGTTAATTTCCCTGGTAATTAGTTACTTTTATAATGATGTAATTCAGTTACTAACTCAAGTTACTATTTGTAAGAAATAACTAGTAATTATAATTAATTACTTTTGTAAAGTAACATGCCCAACACTGGTCAAAACTTTTGGTGAAATAGTGCAAATACTGGTAAAAAAATGAAACCTTCTAGTGCTCATATGTTTGTGCACGCTATAAATGTACTCTATTAAAAACAAGCTTTTGTGTCAGAATTGTACTTCATGTTTCTTTTCTTGACAACAGATTTATGATTCTCACTGCATTTTCACTAAACATAATTAAGTCACATGAGTATAATGAGTTAATTATGCTTATGAGTGCACATTATAATCGACCCAAACTCACAGTGCTTGCAGAGATGGTGTTTGTGTGGAGCATCAATTCGTTTTCAGTGAATTCACACAATTCACGTGGGTGGGTCATACTTCTCAGTTCAAAAAATATGGAAATGCTTACAAATATGGGAAAATCACATGCAAGTGTGATGACTAACATACCATACGCCTCTTCAATGAGGGCGCAGTAGGGGTTGATTCCTCCTCCTCGTTTAGCCTCCAGCTCACCCAGTCTTAGGATGTTCTCCAAGCCATTCAGTGCCACCTGTACGATCTTCGAATCCATCAGAGTCAGGAGGTCACACAAGGGCTTGATGCAACCAAGCTCAACAAGATGCCTGAGGAGAAGATTAAAGCATTAAAATATAAAGCCGTCTTGGTTGCTGATGCAGGAATTGATCTGATCACAAACTGTCACAGGAGACACATGGTTATACCAGGCTAAAGCAGTGATTTGTCTCACCTGATCTGCTCAGCAGAACCGCCAGATGTGGCGTTTGTGATGGCCCACGCCGCCTCCTTTCTTGTACGGAACTCGGCTACTTGCAGAATATTTATTAACGGGGGGAGCAAGTCTGCATCTATCACCATCTACAAAGATCAAAACAAAGATTGTGAGAGAGAAACAGACACTCAGGGCATTTTCAGACCTGTAGATTATTTTAACTTGTTCCGAAACAAGGACTTAAAATGTTTCAATGTTGCATTTTTTTGCATTGGTTCAGTTCCTTTTCACAAGGCAACATTTCAAAGTGTACCAAAAATGTCTTTATGCAAGTATGCAACTAAAGCAGAAAACATGCCAGGTTCCGAAATAAATGCTACAAATGAGCCTGGTGTGAAACCACCCCCAAACTAACATTCATGTGTTAACTGTGTAAACATGCATGTACCTGTATTTGTGCACGGTTTCCGGCTGTGATATTGGAGATGGTCCAACATGCCTCTTTTTTAATGGATTCTTTTGGGCTACTCAGCAGGTGAAGAAGACTTTGCAGGGCAGAGCAGTTAAGAATCACCTGTTCATGAGAAAACAAATAATGTTATACCCTAAGCATGTAATGGCTACATTACTGCAGAGGACAAAAAAAGTACAGTTGTTTTACCTGAGTCTGTAGGTCATCACCTGTGACTATGTTCCCCACGGCTCTTAGAGCAGGAGACACCACCTTATATTCTGCATGTCTGGAAAACATGAAAACAACAGCTCAGAAAACTGCTGTCATTCTAAGGATTTGAAGTAGCACCCATAAAAAATACAAAGGAGAAGCCGTTGGTTCTCAACATGGATAGGCTTGAGTCCAATAGGGGGCCTCAGCAAACTCAAAATGGCTTAAAAATCATTTTTAAAAATAGCTAAAACAACTAAAAATCAAGAAATTTCTTATTTTTATTCAACTATTTGTTTTCTTTACCGAACCAAGGTTTCCACAGTCTTGGAAATCCTGGATAATATGAGATGGACTAATTTTAAAAATGTGATTTTTAGACTTGGAAGGTCATATAAAATGTATGAAATTTTAGTCTGCATTTACATATACATTTTTATAGTTATGCCAAGCTCTATAAAATATTTTTTGGTGTCCAGTAAATTGACTGGAAGAGTCATGGGGCCTACAAATATTGTTGTCAATAACTGGGGCCTTGGAGTCATAATGATTGAGAATTACTGGCTTTAGCTATTCATTATTCTTTCTATATGTTTTGTCATGTCTTACAACAGCAGCTCCACTAGTCTGCGGCAGACTCCTGAGTCAATAACAGCCTGGATCTTCTCATTGGGACCATCAGACAGATAAGAAAGAGCCCAGCATGCATCAGCCAGAATGTCGGTATCATTCACAAAGAGCAGCCAGGACAGAACGCTGAGACACGGTGACACCTGCATTAAAAAACAAATACAACTCAGATCTCACTTTAAGTTTAAAAGTGTGTATACTCTTGTGACTTAATTAGATTTAATTCAATTACTTAATAATCAAGTTAATATTGATTGTTGGTTTAATAAAAAAAAATTTTTATTTAATTTTATTAAAAATTTTTGTTTATTATACATTAATCAATGTCATTGTATCGTAAACAAAAATGAACTCACATTATCATTAAATTATAAAATCAACATTAACTTAAGTAATTAAGCATAATTATTAATAACGTGCTAGCTTGAGCAAACATGACCATGATGACATGTGTGCATGCCACCCACAGCAATACCATTGAGGTTTGTGGCTAACGAAATGAAGCAAGAACTGACTATGGCTGTTTATGTGCTTGCTTGTCATTTATCAGGCACTTTTCATCTATCTTGCTCTCCTGATTTACATACACTAATTTGGTAGATGCTTTTATTCAAAGCAACATAAGAGTGTTTTGTACAATAACAGCTAATAGTCAAATGGATTCATCTGCTCTAACTGTAAAGATAGGCCTCTGGCTGTTAATAATTTAAGTGCTTTAGTCAAACGTCTCAAGATACAATAATGTAACTGTTGTTTGTGGATTGCCCCTTCCTGCAATGTTTTGATTTCTCAACTTGAGCCTCTGTCACTCCACAAACACACACTAAAAGACTTCTTTTATGCTTACCATGGCTACATTTATTTGATAAAAAAAATAAAGTTAGAAAGTAACGTGATGAAGTACATTTATAATTTAAAATTGCTATTTTCTATTTTAATATATTGTTAAATGTAATTTATTCCTGTGACAGCAAAGCTAAATTTTCAGCATCATTACTCCAGTCTTCAGTGTCACATGATCCTTCAGAAATCATTCTAATATGCTGATTTGGTGCTCAAGAAACATTTCTTATTATCAGTGTTGAAAACAGATGTGTTCTTTAATATATTTGCAGAAACTATTACACATTTTTTAGGATTCTTTGGTGAATTTAAATTTCAAAAGAACAGCATTTTTAGCAACAGAAATCTACTGCAACAATATAAATGTTTGTTTACATTTAACACGTCCTTGCTGAATAAAAGCATTGTTAAAAAAAAATCACAATGATTTTAAACTTTTGAATGGTAGGTTGTAAGGCATTGTTATTATTATTATTTTGCATTATTCAGTAATGTTACAAGTCTGATAACAACACACCAACATTTTTTTTTTTACCTAATCACGTAAAAAAATGGCATATTAAATAAAATTCAAAATTCTCAACTAATTGGTATAAATAAATTCAAAACTAAGGTCAATCTGTTTAAATTGCTACAAGTGAATCTGAGCATCACAACATTATAATGTACAATATGAAAAATGGATATTCCTTAAAAATTATATTCAACAGCGTAAATTATTAGTCTAAAATTAGCGGTAGATGATGGTAAAGGTAACCTAAATCTAAAAAAGGGGAAATGAGCTAGGCACAATTAAATATCCAATCCTGATCCTAATATATTATATATTTATACAATTAATTAATTAATTAATATATATATATATATATATATATATATATATATATATATATATATATTATTATTATTATTATTTTTTTTTTTTAATAATATATTTTATAGAACAGCTTTTAACAGATATATTGTTCACCCCTACTCTTACATTTCTAGAAATCTGTTTTGGAACAATGTATAATGTATACTTTACAAATAAATTGTACTGAACTGCATGGAAACAAAAGGAGGTGACTTTTACCTTGGCAAAATCTGGGGGTGGATTTTTCCCCCTGCACAGATTAGACAGAGCCCAAACTGCATTCCTCATCATAGTCAGACGGTTTTGTTTAGCCAACAACCTGAGAATGAGAATTTTACATCATTAGAACAACTACTGAACAGTACAGTTGTTCTAAAACAAATGGTTGCATGACTTACTGTACTAAAGAGGGTAGAATATTGCAGTCCAGAACATAGTCCCTGCACTCAGTGCTGTCACCTGCAATATTGCCTAAAGCCCACACCGCCTACAGTGGAAAAAGACAGTTTCAATTACAAAGTTAGTCCTATTTTTTTTTTATACCTGTCTGGGACTATTTTTGCCCCTTCAGCAAGACGCTCACCTGTTCCTGTACATCCTCGAAATCCGAGCAGAGCATCTCAATGAAAATGGGCACTGCCCCTGCCTGGATGACCACGCGCGTCTGGTGGGATGTTCCTGAGGCAATGTTAGTCAGAACCCACGCTGCTTCAAACTACACAGAGACAGAACGTCTGTCACCATACTGCAGAAAAGCATTCACTAATGCACCATTCAAGAGCCAAGGGGATTAAATAAAGACAGTGAGGAGACTTGCAGAATATACACATTCTAATAGTGTGAGCACGTGCTGGGAGACATCCATGCCGGATGATTCACTGCTGTGACTTCAGGGATATGTCTGCAGGCTGTTCTTCTGCTTCTACGCTGTATGGTTCATTTTAATTTCACTTAGATACAGCATGCTAGGCTCACCTGTAGCGTGCAGTTCTCTCTTCTTTTCAGGAACTCAACAAATCGCTCCACGACACCAGGGGTGGCAATAACCTCATCAATAGGGGGATTAGGCTCTAATGGAGGGTTAAAGATGGAATTAGCATCTTTTTATCATAAATATGATTATGCAAATGAATGAATTTCAGTCTTCGGGGTCTTTCACCTTTAGATAAGAGCTTTCTGAAGCGCTGTGTTCCTATGAGCTGTTGTTCTGGGGAGCTGGAGAAGATCATCTGTATCATGTCCTCAGAAATAACATTTCCCTGTGATGTTGGAAAGACAGAAGTAGTAATAATCTATATAGATCTTTTCACTGATAAGTAAAACACTATGATTAACTATTGTTTTATCTTTCTCACCGTGATTTGGTCCATATTGTTGGCCTGTGATTCCAGGTATCCACTGTCTGACATCCCATCATCCTCCAGTGTTCCATCCTCCTCCACTGTGGCCACATTTCTGCGCTTGAACAGCTGTAAGAACACAAACTCTCAGCTCACTGTTCTCAATAAAATACCAACATGTGCCACATATCAATACTAAGTTGCATTTCCTTCCTTGGAAGGAGTAAGCGAGTGATGTTTTCATTATTGTTACCATATTTTCTCCTGTAGAATTAGCTAGAAGTAAAGTATTTGTAGGCTGATTCTCTCAAACTTTTTTAATAAGATTTTAATAAGACGTTATTCTACTTGTTTGAGTATTTGTGTGTGTAGTGTACATATATAATATTTATGCGCGTACATAAACTAAACAACAACAACATCAGAGTAAAATAACAAGACACAAAGCAAAGATCCACAAAGCCACTCTTATATCTCCAATTCTCCTACTTGTTCATCTTTCTTTTGTTTGCGAAGTTGGAGGCCTTCTTCCTCCCTCCTCCTCCTCATCTCATCTGTGTTGAGCGATTTGTTTTTATAGCTTTTGAGACGTGCATTGTCCTTCCCCTGACTCATGATGTTGCCTGCTGGAAAGACATGATCAAAGCAAAATGAGCACAAGAGAAATCACCAAGACTCATTAAAATAGCTGTTTGATCTCAGCTAGATGACAGGCTTTGAAAGATCATTTAATGTCACTTGTTTCTATCAGCAGTGGACACATACACCAATCATAAAGTCAGATATGCATGCACATTCATCATTTGTGACATAACTAATCTGACAGCAGCAAAAATACAGAATACTAATGCAGTCAGAGCTGTAACCTACTCAAATGACCTTGTCAGTCACTTAAATCCTGGGCTAAACTAGAAACTAGAAAACAGACGTAAAAGTTGAGGTTTTGAAGCTTGGATACTTTCAGTCACTTGCAAATAAAATCAGTCGAGATCAAGAAGATGAAGACCCCATTATGAAACAGAAGTAGCAATAGGTTTTTTCTTCTATATTGTGACATATATCAGACTGTAAGGAATTATCAGAAAATAAAAAAAGTGTAGGCTGGTGACTTGGTTCTATCCATCGGTTGTTAATTGGATTTTGAGATGTGGGCGTTGCACTTAAAAGTGGAGGCAGATGATCATTGTACATCACCAGAGAGAAGTCTGTATTTCACCCAAATGTCTGTCTAGAATGTGTTTAAAACACAGATAAGGTTTCATTTTCATTTTCATGCCAAGTTTGGGGATTTTGGGTTATTTAGCTTCCATAACACTTTTTTTTTTAATTTGTTTGGTTTTGTTATTAAAGGGTTGTGTATGTGTTTGTTGTTTGTAGTTATGTGTTTTGTGAAATATGTGATTTAAGAAGAATGTTGTATATGTTTGTGTGGCTGAGACTGTTGTATAATAATGAAAATCAATAAAAATATTTGAATAATATTTTGCTTCCATAACACTTTTTCATACTAGTGGAAAGAAAACAGGCAAAATCCGAGCAGCTGAGTCCTTAGCCATCTTCAAGAATCAGCTAAAAACACATCTCTTCCATCTTTATTTGACCCTCTAACTCTAGCTCTCTCTATTCTAATTCTATTCTTTAAAAAAAACAAAAACAACTAACACTAGCTTTTCTAATATTTTTTGTATTCTATCTATTTGTTTTCTTTTTATTTATTATACAATTAACAAAAGCAAAAAAGGCTTCTAACACTAGCTTGCTCTATTCTTTTTCTATTCTATCTGTTTTCTTTTTATTTATTATATAATTAAAAACAAACCTTGTTACGTGTACTACATTAAGCTAACTGAGACTTGTTATAGCACTTGCATATCATTGCTCATTTGTTGATTTTGATTGCTTCCATTGTCCTCATTTTTAAGTCGCTTTGGATAAAAGCGTCTGCTAAATGACTAAATGTAAAATACATAGTTATTATTATTATTATTATTATTATTACACTTTTTCTATTTGCATCTGGAAATTTCAATTAATTTAAAGGCTGTTTTCTCAAAATGAGTTTTTTTTTTCTCATCCATCTCCACTTCAGTTGAACTTAAACCAAAGTTTCCAATTTATTCCTTTCTATATTCTGAAGGGTTTTTTTTTTTTTTTACATAGGGGTTTGTCCATATATCATTCACTTGATTTATATAAAATTTAATTCAACAAATTATATTCATTTCTGCCCGCCTGTTGATGTTATTTTTCTACTTATGGAGTAATAAAATAATTCAAAATTGTAAAAATGGTCAATTTCTGTGACCTAACAAAAAAAATCGAACCTGGTTTTATCTAATGTTCAGATTGCTGTTCTGGAAATGTATTCAAATTAGTGCATATTTAATTAGACATGGCCACATATGCATATTTAAGCATAATATTTCAGAAATACAAAGTGGTTGTTTTAATGTACTGTGATTAACCAACTCGGGAAGCACAGTGATATCTATTAGTTATAATTTTACTCTATTCACCTATGGCGTTTTGCCTTAAATGACTAAAAAGCATATTAAGACAGTAGCAAGAAACGGAGCCAGACTGGATCTGTCAGTGTCTTTAACCCGCTTCTCACGGCGCTTCAGCCCGCAGTGAAGGGGAGCGACCCATCCAACCGACCATCTCCACCTAAAAACACCCCGCAAACACACCAATCCAACCGTACATAGCGCCTGTGAAGCGGAGACGATCGATTCAAGTCAATAAAATGTCATTTTAGCTCCTCACATGGTAGCGATCATCGACTGAAGAGCAGGTTTGTCGGTAATATCGTCTTAACGCCAGACTCGCCTCCCCTCCCAGATCTGCGCAGCAGCCTCTGTTAGCTCCGCTGCTAACCCACCCAACAAGGTTGTCCGACTGCTCCCTTATATTTATGTTTTAACATTTTTATCTTTTGAATTTAACATCATATTGATGGAATAAAACCACTTAAACACAAATAATCCACAGTGGCGCACTGACCTGTCAAAACTGTCTCGTTTATCCCTGCGTCGTTTAAGCTGCTACCGTTCAGCCTCCGCCGGTATAGTGACTCTGCGCATGCGCACTGGGAGAGGACATCGTGTGCGAAGCGCATGTCTGGTTCTCGGTGTTGCCAGTTTTGTGTAACGAACCGTGTTGCCATGTCCACTTCTTATAATAAACCCGGTCGTTTTTTACCCTTTTTTTTATTATTATAAAGGAACTTATAAAGAGATGTTTTGAGCTTATGTAGGCCAACGAAAAACTTGTTTCTTTTTCTTTAGTCCCCTGCCCAAATGATGCATAAATGCACGAATGAAAGAGAGATTTTTTACAGAGAGAGAGAGAGAGAGAGACGAGTGCGTGTACACATACACATACACACATTACTATGATTGACTATGGTCTTATTTATTTATTTATTTCCGAGCAGGTGTTTTTCCAGCAAGATCTGGCAACACTTAGTAACGAGGTTTAGTCTTCCTCGCTGCACTGTATCATATGTTGAATATTTACACTACAAAGATTTTATTTAAATCTAGTAGTTTAAACAAAAGATATAAAGAAATAAATTGTCTAAAATAAAGTAAAAACTATATTTAAAGGAAGTATTCTTTAACATATATTTAAGATTTAGTATAATACAGAGTTTAAAATTTTATACTAATTTATTTTTTATATCTCACATTTTTGGAAAACATACAGTCAAAAATAATAGGGATCTGGCAACCTGAATGAGATAATGCGATGCGCAGCACTAGTATTGTTGTTTTATCTCATGAATCCCTTAAAGCAGATTGTAGACATAACATCAGATAATAGACCTATTTAATTACAAGGCAAAAAGTACCCTCATATCGTCTCATCCTTCCTGAAAATATCCTCCAGGTGTCCTTTACATGTCGCTAGAGGGCAGCAGATAATCTGTCTTGTCTTCACCCGTAAAAGCAGGTAACAGACAGAATGACTTTTCATTTGCACTGTCGTTGTGACTGCACCAGTGATGGTATCTTTTCAGGTTTTATGTCGTTTGTGCGTGTTTGCATTCAATAAACCGGTTTATCATGGTAGAGTTATCTCAGCATGTGGATTGAATTATTGCAGATAAAACTGATCATCTTTATCAAGGCATTATACCTTTTAGGGGCCGTATTTCAGTGAAGTCTGCAATGTCAGGTAAAGGGTGATTAATTACAGGAACTTTAGATTTTTTGTTCCAATTCCCAGTTAGCTTAATTAACCACAATATTCAAGAAAAACACACATCTAAGTACGCAATGTTTCAAGTGAATTGATTAATTAATATATTTATTTATTTATTTTACTGACTATTTATTTATTGTTTGTGTATGCATGCATTTATGTGTTTACTGTCTTTTTATTTATTCACTTATTTAGTAATTTATTCATTGTTATTGTATTTATTTTGCATATTATTTATAAATGTAAATCAGATATAAGTTACTTAAAATATCAGTCAAAAAGCTATATTGAAATGACCCATTTATTAACATATATAAAAGAGGCATATTTCAGTAAAGTCTGCTATGTCAGGTAAAGGGTCATTTATTACATAGGAACCTTGAATTTTGGTCCAATCCCCAATTATCTCTACTTGATAAATTGCCATGATATTCACAAAAACACATCAAAGTATGTGACATTTTAAGTGAATTCATTCATTCATTGTCATTTCTTTTACTTGTTGTTTAATTTAGAGGATGGGTGGGGTAAAAGAATATTATTACTAATATTTATACATAGTTATAATTAAGAAATACCAATGTTGATAATAATATTCATTAATTAATTGTCATTTTATGTATTTGTCATTTTATTTATAAATCGAGTCGAAATGCTATTGAAAGGAACCATTTATTAATATATAAACGATAAAGAGACTTAGTGAAGTCTGTGATGTCAGGTATAAAGGGCCATTTATTAGGCTAGGCTATATAGGAACTCTGGACTTTGGTCCAGTTCCCAATATTTGATAATTAACCATGATATTCATGAAAAACTCATGTCAAATGCACTCTTTTAAGTGAATGAATGTATTTCATGTGTGGTTAATTGTACTGACTAAACCACTTAGCAATTGTTTTGTTCTGTTTTTGTTTTTGCTTATTATAGCAAAACAATTATTTGACTTGTCTTTTGTATCCCACTAACCAAACACACAGCCTTTATGTGTCTATGAATAGCAGGATTTTTAGTAAAATGCTGTTTTTATGTTGCATGATTTTTACTGGTATTAATTAATGAACATTAATTGGCAATAATTAGAGTATTAACTCTATATCAACTCATTTTGATTGATTTTTCACATTTTCAGTGTCAGTTGTGACATACGAACAGCTCAAAGCTATGCTGGCCAATCACAGCATGCAGCTATTTGATGTCAGGAATCCAGGTGAATTCCAGGCTGGCCGGATTCCTGATTCCGTCAACATTTCTTGTAAGTCACTACTAGTGAAGAACCAGTGTTCTTGTTTCAGTATGCACACTCACTCTCAGTTTTTATGTATCTCTCAGTGGGACTGCTTGAGGAGTCACTGAAACTCCCACCACAAGAGTTTCAACAGCAATTTGGGGTGAAAACCCCTAAAAAGGAAGACGATGACATAGTTTTCCATTGCTGAAGCGGGAAAAGGAGTTTGACTGCTCTTGAAATCGCTCATCGTCTGGGATTCTCCAAGTAGGCTAGTGAAAACATACACACTGATCTCATTGTAAGCCCAGAACTCATAACATGTGGATGATCAAATTAATTAAATATTCCTTGTTGTTAGAAGAACTACTTGTTTTCTTTGTCTTTTTCAGGGCACGGCATTATGCAGGCAGATACATTGATTGGGAAGAGCGTGAGAAGAAGTAACAGGACTAGTTGAGCTGCATTTTAAATGAACTTCATGTCACTGCGACTGGACCATTAATCTGGAAATAGAAGATAAAATTAAATATTGACAGGTGAAACCGAAGAAAGTTGCTCATTTAGCTGTTTAGTCATTAATGACTCATCAATTATTATATGAAATGAATCATATTGCATTAAGGTGTGATTATTAATTAATTAGTGTATTAGAATCATTATTGATGTAGTTTGATAACTCATGAATTATTGTGATATATTATAATAAAGCGAATATCAGAAAATACATGAAGCAAAGCTATTTCAGATAAATACTTGAAAAAATTGCTCCTTCACATTGAACCAGACAGATCAAACTATTTCTGGACTGTAAAAACAAATGTGAATATATATTTACAAATCTGCTTTATTAAAATATTTTTAAAAGGCACTCAACATTGCTTAATTAATCACTGGACCATTAATTTGGAAATTAGGAAATTTTGATGGATGAAACTGATGAAACTTTTTTCCCATATTTTTCTACTAACAGCTATGTAAATCTGAATGACTTAGTGTATTCGGGTTGCTTTTAAAATATAATAATGATACATCAATTATTATTATTATATTAATTATATTTAATTAAGCCGATTATCAGAAAATGGATGGAGCAAACCTATTTCAGATAAATACTTTAAAAATTGCTCATTCAGATTGAATCAAACAAATCAAACTATTGGACTGTAAAAATGTGATTATATATGCATATTTACAATTGTGCTTAATTAAAATAATTTACAAATAATTATCAGTAAAAATTGATTTGGACCATCTGGAAATAGAAGATAAAATTAAATGTTGACAGTTGAAACTGATGAAACTGATGAAACTGATAATATTTTCATATTTTTCCACTTGCAAAGATGTGAATCTGAAAGATTTAGTGTATTAGAGTCAGTGTATTAGTCTCATCCATTATTATTATATTAATCTTAATATATTCTATTTCAGACAAATGCTTCAAATGATTGTTCCTTCATATTAACTCAGATAAATAAAATAATTTTAAAAAGTACTGAGCTGTAAAAACCAATGTGAATATGTGGTTACAAATGTGTTTCATTAAAATATTTTTACAAAGGCTCTGGACAGTGATTAATTCGTCTGTGCAAATTTAGTAGGTCCTTCTGCATTGCGTTATTACCATTAGGTGGCAGTAATGCAATTAGGCAAAATAAAGGAGCGTTTTACGGCCAGCAAGCAGCGGTTCACGGTCACAGGTGCTCGGATGCTCATTTCACTGCTGGCTGTTTGGATGTGGTCGGCTGCATCTTAGTAAATAGCTGTCAGACTGATACTGAACACAGATCAAGGCTGGCACATTTTTCATTTGACTGCAATCAAATCAACAGACCTTCCTTCATCCATCTCGGAGAGAATTATTTAAGTGTCAATTTATATAGCGCTGTTACTGTGGAATTACAGACCGAGTATATAGTCCATCAGATGTAAGCAACAGCTTTGCAGGTATTGGATTTGGCACACGCTGGGCCTTGTTCTTCCCTGAGTGATGAGAACAGACTGTGATAAATGTGAACGTGTCACTTTCACCCCAGCCATAATGGGGTCCACACCTCTGAGCTGGTTTGTAAAATAAAAAATCCAAAACTAATTTCTTTGTTTGCCACAGGGGACCTAAATATGCCCGGGGGTTTATTTGCTGTCATTTTTTTCTCCCTATTCCAAATTTATATTTCACTTTATTGACCCTCATTTGCTCTTGTTTCTGATTTTCTGACCTCATATCTCACCAGTATGATGTATGAGAGAGACTGAGGCAAGTTGTCACAAGGCAATTGAGGCCTATCTCAAAAATCCAGTTACACAAATGAGTCTATCAGTGGATTTGCCTGTTGGAAAAACTGGAAAGTTGAAAAAACAGTAGTTAACCACATTAGTTAACATACTTCAAGGTCAAAGTCAAAGTCAAAGTCGGCTTTATTGTCAATTCCACCACATGTACAGCACATACATACAGAGAATTGAAATTGCGTAACTCTCAGACCCTTGGTGCATACAGTTAACACTAAACACTAACAGTAGACGTAAAAATACAGATAATTACAGTTTAAATATATATAAATACAAACTATACAGATATGCAATAAGGACATTGTAAAAAAGAGATAGGTAAAGTGGCGTAAGGCACATGGCAGATAGTGCAAACTGTGCAGATATAATGGGTGTAGTGCAAAAAAAAAAAAAAACTGCAGATGTAATGAGTGTAGTGCAAAAAGAGCTTATCAGTGTTAAAGTGATGAAGAGCTAAAGAGTTCAGAGAACAGTCTTAATTAAACTGTCATAGGAGGTAGTTTGCAGTCAATGCTGGATGGGGTAGTGATCAGTCCAATGCTGCACAAAGTGACTGGTGCGGGTCACAGTTTGTAAGTGGGAAAGGGAGGGGGGGGTTCTGAGGGTCAGAGTTCAGTGGTGCGTGGGGTAAGAAAGGGGAGGGGGGGCAAGGTCGGGAGGGAGTTCAGCTTTCTGACAGCCTGATGGATGAAGATGTCCTTCAGTCTGCTGGTCCTGGTCTGGAGACTCCGCAGTCTCTTCCCTGATGGCAGCAGACTGAAGAAGCTGTGTGTCGGGTGGGTGGGATCAACTGCAATGCAGAGGGCTTTGCGGGTGAGACGGGTGCTGTAGATGTCCTGGAGGGAGGGGAGAGAGACACCAACGATCCTCTCAGCTGCTCTCACTATGCGTTGAAGTGACTTGCAGCAGGACGCATTGCAGGCGCCATACCACACAGTGATGCAGCTAGTAAGAATGCTCTCGATGGTGCCTCTGTAGAAATTGCACATGATGGGGGCCGGGGCTCTGGCTCTTCTCAGTTTGCAGAGGAAGTAGAGACGCTGTTGTGCTTTCTTGGTCAGTGCTGCAGTGTTGTTAGTCCAGGAAAGGTCCTCTGTGATGTGCACACCTAGGAACTTGGTGCTGTTCACTCTCTGCACAGTCGCACCATTGATGGTCAGAGGAGCATGCTGAGTGTGCACTCTCCTGAAGTCAACAACAATCTCCTTCGTCTTCTCCACATTCAGAGAGAGATTGTTGTCACTGCACCACCCGGCCAGGCGGCTCACCTCGCTCCTGTAGTTTGTCTCATCTCTGTTGCTAATGAGACCCACCACAGTCGTGTCGTCCGCAAACTTAATGAAAAGGTTGGAGTTATGTGACAGTGTGCAGTCGTGGGTCAGCAGATTGAAGAGGAGGGGGCTCAGCACACATCCTTGGGGGGCCCCTGTGTTCAGTGTGATGGTGCTGGATGTGTTACTGCCGACCTGTACTGCCTGAGGTCTCCCAGTCAGGAAGTCCAACAGCCAGTTGCACAGAGAGGTGTTGAGCCCTAGCTGGACCAATTTTTGAGTGAGCTGTTGAGGGATGATTGTGTTGAATGCTGAACTGAAGTCTATGAACAGCATTCTGACATACGAGTCTTTTTTGTCCAGATGTGTGAGGGCTGGGTGGAGGGCAGTGGCGATGGCATCATCGGTCGAGCGGTTGGACCGATATGCAAACTGGAAGGGGTCCAGGGAGGGGGGGAGGGCAGACTTGATGTGGTGCATGACTAGTCGTTCAAAGCACTTCATGAGGATAGGAGTAAGTGTGACTGGACGGTAGTCATTGAAGCAGGATGGAGATGACTTCTTCGGGACTGGAATGATGGTGGTAGCCTTGAAGCATGTGGGGACAACAGCCTGACTCAGCGAGATGTTGAAAATGTCTGTGAAGACATCAGTGAGTTCCGCTGCACAGTCTCTCAGTACACGACCAGGAATGTTGTCAGGACCCGGGGCTAATTACTTAGATTGGAAACAAAGAATCTTCATATAAATTTCATAATTTACTAATACATTATTAAAATCAAAAGTTGTATATGTTATCATTATTTAATTGACCTGGGCAGAAATGAACTAACAATTAACTAATATTAACAAAGAATAGCTAACTAATGATGACCAATGATAACTAATGATGACCAATGAGACTATTACCAAAAAAAAAAAAAAAAAAACGTTTTAATTAAGAGTTGAATAATATTCTTGTTTATATATATTTTTCAAAAATGTCAGGTAGGGGCAAGTTGTCACATTTTATTGAAGATTTTATTGGAAGTTATATCATGTGTTTGAAATGTTATTCGCCAAAACAATGGTTTTATATTTTACATAAGTAACCTTTGACATTTTACTTTTATTTATTCAATTACATTATTTCTGTATTTCTATACAGTTTATTTTATATTTTGTATATTATTTGTCATTTTGTATATAGACAGGTTAATTGCCGGTTCCATTGTGACAAATAACTTTATTCTGAGATTAATACATTTTAATTTATGTTTATTATAGCTATTATGTATTTCTCTGACCTAATAATAGACAGGTTAATGACAGCTTCTATTGTGACAAATTACCCCATATTGGATGACAACATGCCCCGCTTCTGGGGCAGCCTGTGTTCAATGAAGAGTATCATTTTTTCCTAGGCAATAACGGTGGAAATGTTAATTAGCCAAGACACTTTAAAAGTGTGTCTATATAGAAACTGGCTTTCGATAATAAATAAAGAAAAATGACCATAGTAAAAGGCGAGACAACTAGCCCCGGTCCAATACCCCCAATATTACGCATTTCATTCTCAATGAGACATGCCTTTTAACGTGCTATTATCAGGTCAACTTGTGGCTATAGTGCTGTTAACAGGTCCGCTGGGTCTGTCACAGGTAACAGCTATTTTCAGACAGTCTTTAGTGATCACAGCCTGAGCGTGAACAAACGTCAGCGGAACGCGAATACCGTTAGAGCTATGACATGATTTACAATTGGGCTTTTTGAGACATTATTTTATTCTATCACCTATTTGGATTTACCTCAATATATTTTTGATCTACCATCAAGCACTGAACTAATGAGAACAAAGATGCGTCGTGCGTAAAAGACCTCTTGGAGACGGGAGTGGAGCTCGTCTCATGACTGTAACCACCCGAGCGAATCAAGCTCTGTGCGAAACCATTTGGGTACTGGCTGCACGGAGTTATTCAATGCACAAAGGCATCGTGTGGAAATATTTTTTGAGCTGTGTATTGGTAAATTTCACATATGCTGTGCTCGCCCGGCGCGCGGAAAGGATGGAGCCCCTTTCTCAGCACCAACGGCTCGCGCCAAGAGCGACTGGACCGATAACTTTCATCTCAGAGAAAGTGCGTTCAGATGTGGCAATGTCTCGTTTCTACGCTGGAGAAGCTTAACAGGTAGACACATTGTAAATTGTGTAATCTGCTGTTGAATGAAACAGAATGATAATTGATGCTATCCAGAATAGACTGGTTAAATGCATGCGTTCACACTGGCTTTCAGGGCGCATTTTGTGCAGATTATCAACAGGAATTTTTTTGTTGTTTTTTTTTTTGCATCATTGGGTGACTTAATCAGCAATGGGAAATACAAACTGCAACTTTTTGATCTGCAGTGCATTTTAGAACATCAGTTATCATAAAGATTTTTGTTTTTTAGCTAAACTTTGAGATTAATGAATTATAATTTATTTATTGCATCTGACATTATTAAAATATGGGTTTTTTTACTTGAATCAATGTGTGCATTATTAGCCTTAATGTATTTATTTATTCATTTATTATAAACCAAATGTAAAGGGTTGCATAAAATGGACTGGAGGAGACAGGTGTGCTTCACATATTCTGATGTGGCAAATCAAGCACGGATCACCAAAATAGATTTTATGATACCTTATTTTTTATTGCTGAATAGAATTTTCAAAGATATAAAACTGCACTGTCAATCATAAAACATGCCATCTGAAGTCACAGAATACTTGTCACATCTCAAGCAGTCAAGTGTTTTCCAAGTCTCTTTGGAGAAAATAAAAACACAAGGTTTCAGAACACAAGGTTTCAGACACACTAGAAATGTTCCAATATATGTTGTCAAAACTTCTGTCCCTTGATGTCTGTGTTTTGATCCCCAAAGTCAAAAGCTCTTCTCTCTCCCCAGATCTTCCTCACTCATGGCAATGTTTAGCAGCAGTGAATGGCAGTGGAATGACTCAGAACATTCTCTCACTCCTGAGGGAAACTACAGCCTGATATCAGGCATTGAAGAAGTGAAGAGGAATTACTATGCTATGCTCTATTCCCTACTCATCCTGGCAATCGTGTTTGGGAATGTTTTGGTGTGTATTGCTGTGCTTCGAGAGAAAGCTCTCCAGACCACCACCAACTACCTGGTGGTCAGTTTGGCTGTAGCTGATCTCTTGGTTGCCTCACTGGTCATGCCCTGGGCGGTCTATTTGGAAGTGAGTACACAAGAACCTACTGTAGCATGTACATGGAGTACATGGAGTTTTAAGTACATGGAGTTTTATTGGCATTGACAGTTCCATGAAGAGCTTTTAAGATTCATAAAACCTTTCCATTGGACAAAAGCATTTTTAAACATCGTTAGATTGTTAAAATGTTCTTTGAACTAAGTAAAAAATGGACTAAAAGATTCTTTGGGAGACAAAAATTGTTCTTCTATGGCATCATTGCAAAAAACCCTCTTTGGGCAACAGTTTGGGTGATTTGGAATATTGTCAGTCTTGAAAAGGCACATGTACTTAATACATCAAAAGCATCCCAGTTTACAAAAGCATGTCGACAAAAACATATACAGGAACTCAAATTGGTGAATTGTTTTTTTTAATCTGTTCATTTACGTGAACCATCCTAACTAACCAACTCACTAGAATGAATTGGACTTTGTAGCGTTATATATGAGATATGACCATTTAGGATGAGTTGACTCACTAGAATGAACCAGACTTCCAACTTTGCATATGAAATAGAGGGCCGTTTAACCGATTCTTTGGACTCAATCAGGTTTTCAGATATAAGAGAGGAAGCAAGGACAGTTTAGATGAGCGCTATTGATTTTTCCCTCAGCTTATACATTAACACTGTCAAACTAATCAGCTTTCTGTTGCTCAATGCAGTGAATTCACGTGACCTATTTTAACCAACTTGTGTCAGGGTAAAGTCACATTAATGAAATTTTGCAAAAAAATAAAAAATAAAAAAAAGTTCAAGGTCTATTGTCAATAGTTTACAGATTTATAAATCACAGCTAACACAGAAACCTCTTTCACACAAAGCCGCTTTTTGACAAAACAAACACTTCATGTCTCAAGAGATCCATAAATCTGTGCTTAAGACTTCCAATCACTTTCTTCGATCAATACTTGATTACTAGACATTGACATAAGAAACGAGAATTAAATCAACAATAACCAGTAAAAAGCAATATTATAGAGTGCTGCAGGGATGACGTCAAAACCCAGAAGACTAATTCTCCATAGGTTCCCTTGAGATTTTCCTATGGGGTTTTATAATAGGGTTTTTCAATTTATGAATAAGGTCTGTGGTATAAAGTCACACCTTGAAGATACTTCAACATTTTTCTGTACAATGTAAATACACACACCCATATCAAAAACATGAATTATGAAGCTGTTATGGTTGTTTTAAAAAACATATGTTTGCAATATATAAATAAGAATGTTCGGGGTGTGAGTGTGTGCCGCTACACTGTAACTCAAAACATTCACGTACCATCAAGGTATGTTTACCACAGACCTTGTTTTACTCATAAATTTGTAAAACCCTACTATAAAAGCCTATAGGAAAATCTTGAGGGAATGTATGTCGAACTATTCTTCCGAGGTTTTGACGTCATCCCTGCAGCACTCTGTTTGAAAGCTTATAGACAGGAGAGCAGCAGATAATGGTTCTCAATAATAATTCATTCAATGTCCTCTAAATGATCAATAATTACCTTTCATAGTATAATTTATACTGTCTAATATCAAATTTCTTCCCTGGTTTTGAAAGTGAAAGTGAAAAGAAAGTCGTGACGTATTGTCAAGTATGGTGACCCATACTCGAAATTGGTGCTCTGCATTTAACCCATCCAAGTGCACACACACAGCAGTGAGTAGTGAACAAACGCGCACACACACACACAGTGAACACACACCCGGAGCAGTGGGCAGCCATTGCTCCAGCGCCCGGGGAGCAATTGGGGGTTCGGTGCCTTGCTCAAGGGCACCTCAGTCATGGTATCGAAGGCAGAGACAGTGCTGTTTGCTCACAAGCCCCACCTTTAATTCCTGCCGGTGCGAGAATCGAACCGGCAACCTTCAGGTTACAAGCCCGACTCCCTAACCGTCAGGCCACGACTTCCCCACTTTTTTGGTGGTAATGGTTAAAAACCTTCGTTTAGAGACAGCCTTCCTACTAGGTTAAATTTGGCTACACATCTCTTGAATGGCTGCAGGAGGCATTGTGCTGCTCTTGATTAGTGCCAGGAAAGGAGAAAAGAAGATCTTCCTGTCATGATGCACTACACCTAGCAGTCTGATTCTGGAGCATGCAGTTCATTCATCTCTTCCGGAGCCTTATACCACCTCCCTTGCCATTCGAATGGCCGTTATTGTTGTAGGCCCTCTGAGAGATGGACCAAGGGTCTGTTTGCCCGTGGGGCATTCATTATTTGCAAAATGAGTGTTGGAGAAAAGGTGGGACTCTCAAAAAGAGTTCTTTCCTTCCTTACAGTGACAAAAATCATATAGGTGAGGCAGTGTGGCTAGAATAAGTTGCTCAGTTGGACATATTTCGTCCATTTCCTTTCAATATTTTGTGCATTTAGGCCCTTAATATGATCCTGTTGTACCTGTGCAGGTGGTTGGTGGAGCTTGGCTCTTCAGTCGCTTGTATTGCAATGTTTTTGTGACCCTGGATGTGATGATGTGCACTGCAAGCATACTCAACCTTTGTGCCATCAGCATCGACAGGTAGGGAGTTAAAAATTTGTGTGCTTGTGTTTCTGTTTTTAGGAATGGATTATTGTTTACTACACACAACCTTTATTTCTAAAGGTTCTTCATTGGCATCAGTGGTTCCATGAAGAACCTTTAACATCCATGCACAAATATTCTTTATAGTAAAAAAAAAAAAAGGTTCTTTAGATTATTAAAAAGTTCTTCACGCTAAGAAAAAAATTGTTCTTTTAAGAACAGTTCACTAAAAAGTTTTTTGGGGAACCAAAAATGGTTCTTGACATCATTGTGAAAACCCCCTTTTGGAACCTTTTTCCGAGTGCAGAATAACCTCAATCGACTGCATTTGTGGCATAATGTTTATTGTTACCACAGAAATTAAAAATCTTGAACCGTTAGAAATTTAAAATGGAATTAATTGGGGCCAATCAGTAAACATTCAAATAATCACTGTTTCTATAGTAAAGCCAAAAAACTTAATAAAAAATATACAAATATGCGTATTAACATGAGTGTAAAAAAACGTAACCTTTTCTGTATAAAGTTATTTCTAATTCTAAATCTTTGTTACCATAACAGTAACAAATAACTTAACAAATAATTTAAAAATGATGTAAGCTCAAATAATGTACAAGTTTTAATTAATGTAGGTTATAATGTAAAATTATAAGCTTCACATTTCTGATTTTAAATTCAAAAATGGGCCACATTCACTTCCATTGTGTCAGCCCTGTGTTTCTGTGTCTTGTGTTTCCTTCCCTCTTATGCCCATATTTGGTTATTTTCCTGTTCCGGTCCTCGTGTTAATTTGATTCCAGGTGTGTTTTATCATCCCCTTGTTGAGTTGAGTATTTATAGTGTGTTCTGCCCCTTGTTTCCTGTGTGGTATTGAATGTCTTCACCCCACTTTATGTGTGTTCTCCTGGCTATTTTTGGTTCATTAAAAGACTGTTAATGATTCTCCTGCGTCTCCTTGCTCCAACACAGGCGTGATCGTGATACACTGTAAGTGTCTAATGGTATAATCACTTTAGCAAGATTAAACAAAATTCAAATCAAACTCTTTCAAATCAAACAGCTTTCTGTTGGTCAGTGTGGAAATTTGCATGACCAACTGAACCCAATGTTAAATCTGCGTGGGGAAATCTTTCACATTCACGTGACATTCCCGTTTACATGGACTCCTACTGAAATTACTGGATTTTGCCTGCAAAAATTCACAGGCAACAGTGTGACTGCACTTTTACTGTAACCTCGATTGTTTGCTTCTTTTTCTTTATAATCTTGATAATCTTAAAAACCAAACCATTTTTGTGGTAATCAACATTATGCCAAAAAAGCTGTTGAATGAGTTTTTACTGAACCCAAAATATTCCTTTCATATGGTATCAGCAAGTGACAGGTGCATCATTATCACCTTCATACATAGAGCTGGGAGGGGTCCTTGTTTTAATTTTGATTGCATGGCATGAGTGCGAAAACATATAGAAGTTTAATTAATTAGAGAAGGACAAGGGTGAGATGCTGATCATGAAGGACAAAACAGAAGGGCTGAGAGAAAACGATTCAGTAGAAAAGACAAAAACGTATGAGAGTGCAGGGAAATATTCAGCCGGTGGGAGAGAAAAGAACATATTTAGGTTGATTATGCCTTTCAGACTGGCCTGGTTCACCTCTCTCTTTCCTCTGTGGTATTCTGTACCCGTAAGTGCAGTGTGCTGCAGATATAAAAACCACGCACGAAAAGCTAATACAATTGCACTTGTGCATCATTCTTTTGAAAGGGTCGAGCATAATTAATCCCTCTTCGGTGTATAGATGTTGCAAATTCTCTTTCAATGTCCTGGCATATGAGACCTATTCATTTTTAATCAGATATTTTCTTTTTAACACTTCATGGCAGATGCGGAAAAAAATCTTTGTAGTGAAAGCTTATCTGAAATTGAGTTTGATCTTTTTTTCATATCAGAACGAATGGTGGTATTCAAAAATTACTTTGTGGGGTCATTTAAACATTTTGTTTAATCTCATAACTCATACTTTTCATGCTTCAGTGAGTGTGACCTTTTTTCTTATCAGTAGTCCCATTTCTTCTGAGATTAATTCTTGTGTCTGTAAAGGTATACGGCTGTGGTGATGCCAGTGCTATACAACACCACTCACAGCTCCCGCAAAAGGGTTTCGGTCATGATTGCAACAGTTTGGGTCCTTGCTTTTGCAGTCTCCTGCCCCCTTCTGTTTGGATTCAACACAACAGGTGAGTTTCTGTATAGTGTTTCTCCAGCTCAACTAGTGGGTTGTGACTCAAAAACGGGTCATAGTTGTTCTTATACAGGGAAAAATAATGCTAAATAAAATGCAAATACATGCAAATAACCATATGGCCATGCGTAATTAGTATGCCCAATACAATCTGCTTCCTAAAGCCAAAGCAGTTGAGAGCAGTACTATTGTCCATTGATGTGAAATAATCGCTTCCTATTGAAGTGCTGCCATGAAATCTTGTAAAGGCCTAATGAATATCAAATGGGTTTGAAAATAAGAGTGACAAATTTAATCAAGAGATGTTTTAGAATCAGAGTTATGTGAATAACATATAAAAGCAGCAAGGCTTTAATAGCAGGACAGTAAATCAGAGATTCACTAATTCATTTCAGACCTGGCACTGAAGTCATTGTGAGGCATTAACAACTTTTTTTTGTAAAGAGCTATTTGGTTCAATCCTGTTGTTACAACTGCTTCAGTTTAGTGCTGTTGTTTTTGGGCCAAATAAAATAAAAAGTACTAAACTACTGAAATACTAAATACTAAATACTAATACTAAACCTGAATTACATCACCGAAAGGTGTAGCAATGTAGGTAGTATTGGGGGGAGGACATTTTCAGTCTAGAGAGCAATTGATTGGACAAAAATCTGTGTTTTACATGAGTCATCATAGATGAGTCATCAGTATTTTTGTCAATTTTCTTAGAAAAGAGACACTACAAACTTCAAATGCATAAGCTACACGCAAACAGTTAATTTTGTCAACTTTTAGTTTACACATTGTTATTATTATTATTATTATTTATACATTACAATAATAATTATTTATATACTAGCATATCATCTTTAACGCTACTGAACAATACTGACCAAAAGGTTGGAATAATTAAGAGTTTTAATGTTTTTGACAAAAGTCTTTTATGCTCACCAAGGCTGAATTTGATCAAAAATACAGTGAACTAAGTAAAATTGGGGAAATGTTATTACAATTCAAATTAACTGCTTTCTATTTGAATATATTTTAAAATGTAATTTATTTGTGTGAATGCAAAGCTGAATTTTCAAAATATAAAACAGTTATTTAAATTATTACAATATGTCACAATTTTACTGTTTTTCTTTTATTTTTGGTCAAATATATTCAGCCTTAGTGAGCAGTGTTGGGGAAAGTTACTTTTAAAAGGAATGGATTACAATATTGCATTACTCCCAAAAAAGTAACTAATTACGTTACCTAGTTACTTTTTATGGAAAGTAATGCATTACATTACTTTTTAAATCTGGGCTGGGCTTGTTTGTTTTTAATATAAAAAAGTGATATTTTTGGCAAATGTAAAAGCCCTTACACAACAAAAGTGAAATTAATAAGCCTCAGGCTGAAGGAAATGTGTCTGTACTGTAGAATGTTGTAGAAGAAAGTTCAACACTCTTCAGAGAAAAAAAATATATATTATAAGATATTTTCCAGTAAATTAAAAAGTAATGCATTACTTTACTAGCTACTTGAAAAAAGTTACCTGATTACATAACTCGCGTTACTTGTAATGCACTGTTAGTGAGCATAAAAGACTTCTCTCAAAAACATTAAAAAACTCTTAAGAGTTTATTGGTTTTTAGTAATATGCACTGACTAAAAACCAATAAATTTCAATTTTAAGTACATGGAGTTTTTACGCTTTAATGTATTTAGAAACTTGTCTTTAGGATTTTGTAGTATATCTAACTATCAAAAGGGTAGATCGATTCTAAAGCAACTACTTTACATGATGTATAGTTTGATAATCTACAAGTATAGCTTCCTCAACCATGTAGTTACAAAATACAATAAAGCACTCGAGTGTTTATCTTGAGGGCTAATTTTATAGCTATAGCTTTCAGTGAGCTTCCATCAGATGTCGATAAATTAGTTTGCAAAGAAATTAACCATCCATTTAATTAGAGTAATCAGTTAATTAGTTTCACGGTGAGATATAATGAATGTCATCTCTCTCACACACACACAAGCCTCCTAGATATGCATGCAATTTGTTCTGCTTTGGCTGCATGTACTGCAGATGGGAGAGAAGGACTTTGAGGCTCTAATTATGCTGCCGCAGAAACAATTTTATACATCGCAGATTACTGCTGATAAGAGTATTGATTATACTTCCAACACAGCTGGTATCATTACATACATCCACACTGACTTACTACCTCATATCTGTGATTTTCAATCTTAATTACTTTATGTTAGACAATGGAATATTTTATTGGTGTTATTAAAGCAAACAAAAGAATCATAACACTGGCGAAATGTATCTACTGTAAAGTATGACAAATATGTTGTGTGTTTGTTTTTGCAGATGACCCTGCAGTGTGCTCGATTTCAAATCCTGATTTTGTTATCTACTCCTCTGTGGTGTCGTTTTACTTGCCGTTCATAGTGACCCTTCTGGTCTACGTGCGTATCTACATCTTTCTCAGAAGGAGACGGAAGAGAATCACCTTCCGTCAAGGCAGTGGCAAAGTTCAGCCAGCATCTCTACCACCATCTGCGGTAAGCGTAGATATTCTCACATTTCACCTCCACACAGGATCTCCTCAAACTGTTTTGGATTCTCTACTCTACTTAAAACACACGTAATCCACCAATAACTGTGCATAATGACTAGAAGGATCAGTTACCGGTGGTAAGTATAGATTAGAAACACATCTAAGCTCCAACTTGAATCATTAGCAGGCAATCTTGGATCGAAACTCGATATTACATTTCACTTAAATTCAAAGAAGCTTGGAATCCAGTCTGTCTTTGTTAGGAAACATTACTTGGTTGTTTTATTCAGTGAAACAACTCTCCCTATCAGCGGATAGAGGCTTTGTATCATTGCCTTCCTGTGAAAGTGAGATGCACAGTCAGGTCTTTGGAAAAGTTCCAGAAAAGCCATTCGGCTATGCGCCCTAGGAATTTTATTGCAAGATTTAGTTCCAGCTAACTGGAGCAAAATTTGATATGGAAAAAAGGCTTTGTAGGCTGCCCTGAATATTTTTCTTCCTGTTAAAAAGGCTTGTTTTCCTATTCTATCTATTTGAATAAAGAAAATGAAGTCCAAGCACAGACTTACATATATGAGCTGTAAATCGATCTGTTCATAGTTTAAATGAAACAATCAGCTTTGGGGGTTTTATTAAAGAAATAGTTTTACTCAAAAATAAAAACTGTCATCATTTACTCACCTTCATGTCATTCCAAACTTGTGTGACTTTCTTTTTTCTGTGAGACACAAAAGAAGATATTTTAAAAATGTATTTTTTTGTCATTTCAAAGAAAATCAATGGGGTCTGATATTGTTATTTAAAAAATGTCCCTAGATTTATTAGACAAAATTGGGTTGGCCGATATACGTGTAGATATGATTAACCGGTAGAGATTGCGGTTACGTGCTTACGTGACGCTGCTGTGCTATGTGGTCACGAAAACTTATCATTTGCACGTGTTTTTAAGAATTGCAGTTTAAGAATTTGCTATATGCGTGCACTGTCTGAGAGACTGTTTCTGAGCGTTGTCAGAGAGGCGCGCACGGTGCTCATAGAGTGCTTATAGAGCTTGGGAATGTTAAACTGAGGTTTTTTTTATTTTTGCCGCTTTATAGGGCCTTCAACAGTTAAATACACACACTTCTTTTTGTCCAAAAAACCCATCTTTGCTAGTATCCTTGTAAACACAGTAGGTCTTAAGTGAAAACAAACAGCTGAGAAAGAAAACGTGCAACAGTATATTGGATCCTAGTCTCAGCCTCAGACGTCACGGACCATTGGCTAAACGTCTGATGCATATGGCACACAAAAGTGGAAACACTTCAGGAGTTTCGAAGTCGTCATCGGATTGGTTGAATTGTACAGGATTTCTGGGAGACGTGTGTGTCGCGTTCTTTAACGTTCCGCCTGGAAACAAAGATGCCGTGACGCCAAACCCCCTCACGAAAGAAGAAAGTCGTCGTGTTTACAACTGTGACGACGAGCGCTTATCAGGATCAACTAAACGCTGGATTTTCAAAAGTATGTGAAATATTTAAATTTCACGGCATAGAATCTTTAAAATATGTCCGAGTTTTACACACCGGTCTGTTATTGTGGCAACATTTCCACGCCCTGAAACGTGACACTGAACGAAACGAACTGTGATTGGTTGTTTGACATGTCGGTCAAATGGCCTCATGGGCGGGCCTTGGCCAATGAAAGCTGCCATGGATTCCAGACCTTCAGCCGCCTATTTTCTACTCCCCAAATTTGTTTTACATGCTTTTGCATTGCCTTTGTTTTCCACCCGCTGACTCTTTAACATTTCTCCACAGGAGACTTGTTTACAAGACGCCTCTCACAAAGAGAAAAGAGACCTTTCCCCCATCAGGATCAATGTGATAAATGTGCGTATACCATTGTGTGTCTGCATGTGTGTATAGAATTGTGTGACTACTCTAATCTTGCATGAAATGAGGCTCCTCAGAGTAACAGAGCCTGTGAAGAAATCTTATAAGGTATTTTGAGATTGCTGGCAGCATTCTCCCTCCTGTTTTAGCATAGCGAGTGCGTTTCTGTTGCTGTGCCTCCACAGACTTATCCCTGCGGCTGTAAGCTGTGAATTGAACATTTGTGGCTCTGACGTATGGCCCCCAACTTGCTCTGGCTGGTGATTTACTCCCTTCACTGGCACACTCTGTTTGTCAAAAATGTTTCCACAGGAGGCACATCAAAGTTAGGACTCACAAGCTTTGGTAGGGAGCCACAGGAAATGTGTTCAATGCAGCTGTTAGTTGAGACCTTGGGATCAGAGCTGTGATGTGAAGAAGGGAGATACTGGTTAATTGACAAAAAGAGGAGATGCAATGTGATTGATTAGATATTTGCATTAAATAGATTTTTGCATTTATGCAACAGTTGTTTAAAGGTTTATGGTTGGTAAGGTTTTTTATGTTTGTGTGATGGCAAAGTTGAATTTTCAGCAGCTATTACTCCAGTCTTCAGTGTCACATGATCCATCAGAAAACATATAATATGCTGATTTGGTACTAGATGTACTGCTTAATACTTTAGTGGAAGCATATTTGAATTTATTTGAAATAGAAATCTTTTGAAACATAAATGTTTTTACTGATATTTGTGATCAATTTAATTCTTGCTAAATAAAAGTATTAATTTATTATTAATTTAATCAATGACCCTAAACTTTTGAATGATAGAGTACAGTATATATAGAAAAAAAGGTTTATTATATATAAAATGTATAGTAACTATATAAAATATTATATAAAATATTATTTTATAATAATTAAATAATATGAGAATATAAATTTACTTTAGAAATAACATTTCATAAGATATTCAGAAAAAAAATGTCTAAAAGTGACAACCTTTCATTTCATATATGCTTAAAACAAGAAAAAAACGTTTTACCATTAAGGTGAGAAAAATCTATTAAACCAAATTTAAGATATATATATATATACACTTTAATATCTAGAGTCAATTTGTCTTGTTTTAAAGAGGTTTTAATATTAAGGGATTTTTTTCCTCTTTATTTTTAGATGTTAGAAAGACAATCCACTGTCCACTGAGCCTTTTAAATAACTTTTAAAAAGTCTAATTTTCAATAATATAGTGTATTTCTCAAAACTACTTTATATCCAATGGCAATGTTATGTTAGCCTACAGGAAATTATACATGAGAGATTTTAATAATATGGCTGGAAAAACAGCAAGTTAGGAGGGTTACTGGTTCATTGCCCTTTCTTACGGAATTGCAAAGTCAAGAAAGCAATCCAAAACTAGTCCGATGTGTAAGGGGTGTGAAATCAGCTTCATATTGCAACAAAAATACTAGTCCTTGAGACGATATCATTCTATTCGAGGAAATTAGGACAGCATACCTCCTTGTGCTAATTAATTATAGAACGGACATGCTTGCAGGAATAAAGATATGCAGCGCACCTTGAAGTTTGCATGCTTGCATTTCATCTCCCTATCTGTTCAGGAAACCAAGGAGCAGGTGATCCGTCCGCGGCTCCTCGCCAGCTGCCCATGGCGTAAGCGGCCTCAAACCGCCCCTGCCAAGAACTCGCTGCTGCCTCCTGTGATTACGCTGAACTACTGCAGCATCAGCCAGGCATCCTTTGCTCACACTGAGCAAGATGCAAACCGTGAGGAAGAGGAGGGTGGGGACGAGGAGCAGGTGACAGTTAGGAGCTGTGAGGTGAAGAAGTTGTCAAATGGACGCACACACACCACCCTGCATCCTCCACGGCCCGCTCACACCATGGTGTGTCCCAGTCAGGCCCGCTGTAGAAGTATGCACTCCAAGGAAAAGAAAGCCACACAGATGTTGGCCATCGTTCTGGGTGAGAGGCTTGTGCTGCTTGTACAGACTCTATTATTAGATTCCTAGGTTTATAACAAAAAAATGTTATTTCTGTATTTCTGGTGTGGTTAGTGGTGCTTCTCCTTTAAAGGGATAGTTCACCCAAAAATGAAAATTTAATCATGCTCGAGTTGTTACAAACCTGTATGAATTTCTTTCTTCTACTCAACACAAAAGAAGATATTTTTAAGAATGTGTATATCCAAACAGTTTCTGGTCCCCATTGACTTCCATAGTATTTTATTTCATACTATGGAAGTCAGTGGGGACCAGCAACTGTCAAGTTGGAACAACTTAAGGGTGAGTAAATGATTACAGAACTTTTATTTTCAGGTGCCTATCCCTTTAAAGTGAAGAGAGACAGTATATTTTCACTCATTACTGAGCTATTGAAATTCATCTCAATACTTTTTGATATATTTCACAATTTTCTACGAATACATTTCAGCTCAAATACATTAAAACTCTTTGGCAGTAATTTCATCATATTGTCAGCTTTTATAAGACTGAATAAGTTGGAAAATCCCATTGGTTAACACCGTAAGAGCGCTTGCCGTTCAACAGTAATGGCATCATTGTAAAATTTGCAGACTTCATTGTGTTTGGTCTTCCTTCTTGTATTGATTTGCATACTGACTTGTTTTTTTGACTTCCATTTGTCGCCCTGAGCATCATGACAACAGTGACACAGCGATGCAAGATTTAATTTACGCCGAACTTGAAAACGGTCTCACTTTACATTCTATCTTGTTTTGGCCCAAGGCGATTTGTATTCACAATTTTCAAGGTTAAACTCACTTGTCTGTTTTTCCTTGGTGCCCCAGGTGAGATGTAATCATTATATAATACGTTACAGTAAATGATCACTTAGATTACACTGAAGGTCAAAGATACATAAGAAGAGCTACTGTTAAAAAGTTTGGGGTCTGTAAGATTTTTTTATTGTTTGTGAAAAAAGTTTATTTATGTCAAAGCTGCATTTATTTTATTAAAGATGCAGTAAAAACAGGAATACTGTGAAATAAATTTAAAATAACTTTTCTATTTTGATATATTTTAAAATTTCATTTATTTCAGTGATGGCACAGCTGAATTTTCAGTGTCACATGATTCTTCAGTAATGATGATTTGGTGCTCAAGAAACATTTCTTATTTTTATCAATGTTGAAATCATTTGTGCTTCTTAACATTTTTGTAGAAACCAAGACAACATGTTTTTCAGGATTCTTTGATGAATATGAAGTTCAGAATACCATCATTTAAGGTTAGAAATGTCTTCACTGTTCATTTTGATCAATTTAACACATCCTTTCTGAAAAAACATAATTTCTTAAAGGGATAGTTCACCCAAAAATGATAATTCTGTCATTAATTTCCCTCATGTCGTTCCAAACCTGTAATACCTTCATTCATCTTCGGAACACAGATTAAGATATTTTTGATGAAATCCAAGAGCTTTCTGACCCTCCATAGACAGCAAGGGTACTACCATGTTCAAGGCACAGAAAGGTAGTAAGGACATCGTTAAAATGGTCCATGTGACATCAGTAGTTCAACCGTAATTTTATGAAGCTACGAGAATACTTTTTGTGCTCAAAGAAAACTAAAATAACTTTATTAAACAATTCTTTTCCTCCGCGTCACCCTAGGGCGCCATTTTGGACAGTATCACGATGCATGCACATGATTTTCCTGCATGTAAACTATGCATGCGTTGTGCCTTGTTTGCATTTAGAGGAAAGCACGCTCATGCATTGTGATACTCTCCAAAATGGCACCCTAGGGTGACGTGGAGGAAAAGAATTGTTTAATGAAGTTATTTTAGTTTTCTTTGCATGGTTACTGTAGTAATAAAATTACTGTTGAACCACTGATGTCACATGGACAATTTTAACGATGTCCTTACGGCATTTCTGTGCCTTGAATGAGGTAGTTGCATTGCTGTCTATGGAGCGTCAGAGAGCTCTCAGATTTCTTCAGAAATATCTTATTTTGTGTTCCAAAGATGAACCTGAGGTCTTATGGGTTTGGAACGACATGATGGTGAGTAATTAATGACAGAATTTTCATTTTTGGGTGAATTATCCCTTTAAAAAAATTACTTTTGAAAAGTATTCAAACTTTTGAAAAGTATTGTAAATAAACAAGTCTAGTGGTGTGACACATTGAGAATAAGAAGTCCTGTGATCAAATCCCAGGTGAAGCTATCAGCATTTTATTTTGTAATTTCACTGACTTGATTAACTCGACCTCTGTCGCACATCATTATCAACACTGATATTCATCCCTCTCACACGTCTCAGAGGTGACGGGGAGGGACATGTAATTTATGAAATTCATCGTCTTGCTGATTGCTTACAGCAAATTGATTCCGTGATTTTTATCTTCACTATTGCAAAACTGTTTTTCTTTCATATCAGGTGTCCTGACGCCTCCCCCCTTCAACCCGAGCACATGCTACTATACTATTTTTTCAATCAATGATTCACTTCTCATCTGACATTTTGAAAGTGGGTTTCAGAGTCGCTCTGTGAAGCTCAGTCTGCGTCTCTGGCATGCGCTACAGCTCGTCAGATTGCGACAAGAAGCCATCTGGGGAAAAATGAAGATGGTGAATGCCAGTAGCTTCATGCAACTCCTACAGAGTACAGTCAGACTCCAACATACTAGTTTTATACAACACCAAGTACCAAATAACCAATTTGGCTCTATTAGTGTCGACTGATGACCCACGAGTCAGTTTTCTGTTAAGTGATAAATGACATTGATGGTAATCTGAGATGTCTGCTCAATTGAGGAGGAAATTAAATCACACTCATGGAGACAGATGTCTTGGATCGAGGGAATGGCTCAGCTGCCTCAGTTCAAAGTCAATTGGTCAGGGTTGTCACATGACTCTTTTGCCAGTGGTCAAAGTTTTTGAGTGCTAAAACACCTGTTTTTTATTTCAAATTCAACAAAGCGGTTTGTCAAATTCAGAAAACACTTAGAAGTTGAAGTTCAAGGAGTAGTTCATCTAAAAGCCTCATGGCTTTATTTCTTCTGTGCCTCACAAAAGAAGGAAGTTTGAAGAAATGCAGTTTTTGCTCTTTTCTAAATGGATGTTGCGACATTTTGCTGTTTTTTGTTCCTGTTTATTCATTGTTTGTGGTTTTTGTCTTGCAGGGGTTTTTCTTATTTGCTGGCTGCCCTTCTTTGTGACCCACATCCTAAACACTCACTGCAGAGCTTGTCACATTCCTCCTGAGGTCTACAGCGCCTTCACTTGGCTCGGCTACGTCAACAGCGCGCTCAATCCAGTCATCTACACCACGTTCAACATTGAGTTCCGCAGAGCCTTTATTAAAATCTTGAGCTGCTAAATGCTCAATGCAGCTTCCAGACATTATGGATTCAATTTTGGGATAGAAAGTGCCATATGCAGGTGATATTAAAGACCTTGAACAATCTGAAGGTGATTTCCAATTCACTACAAAGCGCACTACACTTGGAATTGGTGGATTAGTGTTCGTCTGAAATCTTCTTCAAACTCCATAGATCATTTTGAGACGAAAGACCAATCTGGAGTTCCAGATGGTGCTTCACACTCAACAACAAAGCCTAGAATATCTTCTGGACCTTATTCTCCATCTCACCACCTCGTCACATGCGGAGCGAAGTCTAAGGTCATCATGTGTTTGCATGCGTCACACCACTGAATGAAACTGAATTGAGTTTTGCCTGAAAATCTTCCATTGTAAAACAGCAAAGAAAACTATTTAAGTGGCTACAAAGGCTAGTGATTTGTCAAAGAGACCATAAAGCAGGTGGACCAGAGGAGCGTGAAGTAGTAAAAGATCCAAGACTGTGTTGTGGCTTTAATGGTTTCTCTCTCCTAAGGGTAAGTTTCATGCTCCAACTGCATATCAGAATAGAAAGGAGAAGAGATGATGATGATTGTTATGATTTTGTGCTGTGAATTAAAGCTACATTGAATCCCATAAGCCCTGGTGTCATCTGAAATATATACATGGAAGCTTTATGTCCATTTTGCATAGGTCTCATCAGATCTGTGATACAAATAATATTTATATAAATCTAAATATAAATACATACACTAACATTCAAAATTTTGGGGTTCGTAGGATTTTTATGTTCTTTTTGAAAGAAGTCTCATGCTCATCAAGGATGCATTTATTTGATCAAACATACAGTAAAAACAGTAATACTATTATAATTTAAAATTATTGTTTCCAATTTTAATATATTTCAAAATGTAAATTATTCCTATGATGATAATGCAGAATTTTCAGCAGCCATTACTCTAGTCCCAGTATCATATGATCTTTTAAGAAATCATTCTAATATGCTGAATTTGTGATCAAGAAACAATTCTTATGTTGAAAAGTTTTTGCTGCTTAATATTTTAGTGGAAACAAAAACAATATATGTTTCTGCTGAATTTAAAGTTCATAAGAACAGCTTTTATTTGAAATAATCTTTTTAACATTATACATGTCCCTTTTGATCAGTTTTACAATGTTCTTGCTAAAAAACTAGTTAAAAGCCTACTGACCCCAAACTTTTGAACATTAGTGTAAATAAACAATAAACAAACAAGTCTTTATTGTCACTTTTGATCAATTAAATACATCCTTGCTGAATAAAATTTCTTTAAAAACAAATAAATAATATATTATTTATTTGTTTTTAAAGAAATAAATTTTATTCAGCAAGGATGTATTTAATTGATTTTATATATATATATATATATATATATATATATATATATATATATATATATATATATATATATATATATATATATATATATATACACACACACACACATATATAACTAGCCCCAAAATTTTGAATGGCGGTGTGTGTATAGACATTTTGGTATCTATACTGTATATTATATATGCAGATCAAAATCAAAATCTCACAGCTGTTGGTTGGCTCTTTGCCATACAACACAACTGACTGTTATGGGAAATGTGAACCCATGGTCTCCTATCATGTTCAACAAAACCTGAACTACTACAAACACATCTTACACTACATCTTACACATTATTGAACCACAACTTCTTTAAAAGTGATTTTTTTGTCTTACCTCATGTATTATTCATGCCTAGGGGAAAGAAACGTGTCAGGACTACAATTGCCAGGAAAGAAATAGATGCATGGCACCTTTGCATATACGTGCACAAATATTGGATTGGAAAGACAAAAGCATTTGAAGGCTGAAGGAGAAATATGAAGAACGTAACCCAAGGAGATGAGTGTGTGCGAAAGTAGATAAGCCAGTTTGTTGATTTGAAGTGAGTGAGTGAAAAGGTGCGATTGAGTGAATTAAAACAAGCGAGTTGATTGGGCAACAGCGTGAATGACTGTGAATGTGACCGAAAGCTTTGAACAGACAAGGAAAAAAGATGCTTTGAATTTCAAACAGCATTGATGGAGAGCTCAGCTGGAATCCAGCTGATTACATGGAGAATGATTTTGAAAAAGTGTCTTGCTCAAGTGTGGCTTGACCCAAATTGTAGCTTTTCCAGACACACATGTGGATACTCTGCATGTGTGCCCTAATGAGTGTGTGTGAGTGCTGGTACAACAGAGTGACAATGTGAGTGATGGCCTCCTCTCACTAATTACTAAACGCTGGCGAGACTCCAGGCCTCTCCTGTGCTCCGGTTTTAATGTGTGTGGTCCGGCACGCACACAGAATCGTGGCTCTAACTTGCTGTCAGTGAGAGTGACAGCTAATGAATTCAAATTGGGGTTTCTCTCGCAAAATCCGGCCCTCCTTTGGTCTTTCTGTTCTTGAGCGCTTTGTATCTGTCTAATGCACTCACTTCCTGCTGTAGAACCTGCTCTGGCTGCATTGTGGACCCGCTTTTGTGAACAAAGGGGTCCTGTCAGTATGCAAATCGTTTCTTCATGAGAGAGTGTGCGTATACATGTTTTTGTGGCCGAACCTCTGCCGGCATTTGTTCTGAGCTAGTCGTTAAGCTACATTCAGTAACGGCTCAAAACGGAAGTGGGCTGTTGGAAAGACGTGTGAAATGTTATATAAGCTTCTGACTTTCACATTATGCCTCTGTCCACCCACCAGCCATCACTCTATAGACAGAACAGGCTAACTCAATCATACCTGGGTAAAAGGTCCATATGGGACCTCTCCATATCTCTCTCTCTCTCTCTCTCTCTCTCTCTCTCTCTCACACACACACACACACACACACACACACACACAAACACATCTAAATGGGAACACAGTACCATACATTTCTAATGTTTTTACATAAAGCTAATTACTACAGAAAAATCTATGGAAGCCCATTCCTATCACAATAAAAAAAAACATGCTTTAAATAATAAATATGACTTAAAAAGTCATAATTAAAAGTCTAAATATTATATAATTATGAAATAAAAGTAGAAACTATGACATAAATCAAAATTATGACACGAAAAGTGAAAATTAAATTTTTTTGGCCATGATTTTTATATCATAATTTTGACTTTTTGTATCATAAATGACTGTCACGTTTGACTTTCTATCTTATAATTATGACTTTTTATCTTAATCTTTGTGATAATTTTAACTTTTTATCACATTATTATTACTTATCTCATAATTTCATCCTTTAAAGTCATAATTACAATTTTCTATAGTATAATTAGATAATTTACTGATAAAACACTAAACCTAATAGAAAACTTTTTGCACGTGTAGAATAACTTTTTTTTCATTTTTTTTTATTTTTTTTTTTTATTTTTTATATACTTGTATATTATTCTAATAACAAGGATGTCCCTGGATGTCTCCAAATAAAGACTTTGTCAGATTTCATCCACATCTGGGGACAAATTTCTTTGAATATGTAATTTTTAATAAGTAATGTAACGATAATTCAAATTTTGGCTAATTCGATTAGCCAATAAGTATTATGATCAATAATATGATTTGATATTACAATATATTAAAAACAAATTAAAAATAAAACACTAAAAACTAAAATACATTTTTTTAAATGTTACAAGTGAATTTAGGCATAAAAACATTAGAATTTACGGTATTAAAAATGCTATTCATTTTGGAATTTGCTAAAGATAATATTTAACAGTGTTAATAAATTAGTGTTTTTAAATATTAGATGACAACAAAGGTAATCTAAAAATAAAATATATAGAGAAAATGAGCATGTACAGTTTAATAATCAATATGAACTAATAATGATAAATTAGATAAATCATTAAATTATTTTTTTATATATATACTTAGATCCCTAACCTTATGTATGAGCAACAGTAATAAAAAAAACAACATGGCAAATTTTTTCAAGCACTTGACATTTTGACAGCAAAGGAAGGTTTGACATCCTCTAAAGAAAGACAGTATAATGCACGTCTTCATTACAGTAGTTTGATTTAACATTAAAATAGACACAAACAGAGGACTGTATTTGTCTCACTGGTGACAGTTTAATGACTATTGGATTTACCACATGCCTGATGTGTTAGAAGACAACCAGAGGGAACTAAGATAAGTCGCCCAATTACAGAATCACAATAGCACAGCTGGAATCCTGGCTCTGTCCTACAGCCGAATTAAGCGCATTTGTACACACACTTAAACATGCATGAGTTTGCATTTCTAGTAGCCTACAGGTGACTAAACTAGTAAGTGAACCTCAGCTGGTTAGTTTTGACACCCACATGCCATGTTGTGATGCTTCATTGGAGTCAGATCTTCATAAAGTGTCCCGTGGTGAGCTTATACTGTAAATCTGTGCCGTTGGGAGACGGGACTCTGGTCGTTCGTTACCGTTATCTGCAGCGGCAGTGCTGTGCGAATTCTGATAATTATGCAAATCTCCCCCAATCCCCTGGAAAAACTGCTATAAATAAACTCAGTTTGATGCTCTTGTTAACCTGAGAGATGCACTTTCACGACCACAACACCCCTGTCCCATTATCTGTCCCGCTTTATCCTATATCTATTGTGTGATAAAAAGTAGAGAGAGTTGAAAGTACTTTCCTTACGTGACTGCCATATGAAGCTCCTAAAAACAATGCATTTAAAGTGATTCATTGGTAGCCAAGTGGAGAGGAGAATTTGAGGGCCCATTTATCTCTATGGCCTCAAGGTCTCCTCTGACAAACCACATTGACAGCAAGTTCTGGTTAACATACGCCCTTGGTTTTACTTCCAGCCCAATGATCATGTTCAAGCATTTGCTGTAGTGTATTTCTTTCATTTTATATTGGCCCAACAACATATGACGCTGGTTATCATTTGGTCATCGCAAGACTAGAAAAGACCAATTGGAGATGACAATGTGTGCTGTGCTGACAAAGGAAATGAAATGAGATGCTGTCAAACGCAATTTAGCTCCCAGAGGACTGCACTACAGGCTCTTTGCCTCACACTGCAGTTCTCAATTAACCACCTTTGCAGGTCGGTTTAGTCTCCACTACTACAACGTACAGATTTGCATTAGAACTGGCTCAAGTAATTATTGACCGGGCTTAATGCAACAGGATTCTGGGAGTGAAATCCTCAGCAAGTTATCACTTGGAGGAAGCACAGAAAAGCATTGCAAAAAAATGATGGTATTAGATTTAATAGTATACCATGGTACTTTAATGTGTAACACAGAACTGAAGGTACTTCAAGGAATAGTTCACCCAAAAATGAAAATTTGCTGAAAAATGCACTAATCCTCATGCCATCCATGATGTAGATGAGTTTTTTCTTCATCAGAACAGATTTGGAGAAATTTAGCATTATATCACTTGCTTACCAATGGATCCTCTGCAGTGAATGAGTGCTGTCAGAATGAGAGTATAAACATCACAATAATCCATAAGTAACACAAACTAATCTTCGATGGCCTGAGGGTGAGTTAAGTTTCAGCAAATGTACTCACCATCAAGCCATCCTAGGTGTATAAGACTTTCTTCTTACAGATGAATACAATTGGAGTTATATTAAAAATGTCCTGGCTCTTCCAAGCTTTATAATGGAAGTGAATGGGGTTGAGATTTTGAAGTCCAATAAAGTCCATCCATCCATCATAAAAAGTGCTCCACGGGCTCTGGGGGGAGTGGGGGTGGTAATAAAGGCCTTCTGAAGTGAATCGATGCGTTTGTGTAAGAAAAATATCTATATTTAAAATGTTATAAACCGTAATCTCTAACTTCCGTAAACTGTCGCACATGTGTTCACGAGAGAGTGGCGTTCCAGCAGATGACGTAGGCGTACCGTAAGCTTCGGTGAGAAGTGACAAATGTGGAAGCGAAGAGGAGAGAGCAAAACAAAACACTGGTCATGAATTAGAAATACAAAATGAGGATTTGTAAAGAAAAACATCTGAGGATTTCCATATATTCCAAGAGGAGATTGTTTTTCCTTTGCTGTAAACAAAACGGTTCTCACGAGACTAGCCTATTCTCACTGGAAGCTAGAGATTACTGTTTATTAAGTTTTAAATATGGATATTATTTTTACACAAATGCATCAATTCACCTCCTGTAGCTGTGTGGAGCACTTTTTATGATGGATTTATGCATTTTATTTTGCTTCAAAATCTCAACCACTATTCACTGCCATAAAATATAAAGCTTGGAAGACCCAGGACATTTTTAAATAAAACTCTGATTGTATTGTGTTTGAAAGAAGAAAGTCATATACATCTAGGATGGCTTGAGGGTGAGTAAATCATGGGGTAATTTTCATTTTTGGGTGAACAACCCCTTTAACCAATTTTTTCGAAAATCATGTAGTGTATGATGAGCACAGATTCTGATTTTCATCTTCAGACTATGATTCATGTTTGATATTTTGGGCTGATTTTAGAGCACATATTGCCTTCATTTGTCATGCATCTCCTAGCAACACGGCACATGTTTCTGCATGAGTTTGTTGTGTTCGAAATGACTTGAAAGTCTAGTGTGTGATCCTCAGACATCAGTTTTTTCTGTAATCATTTGGAAAGTTGGCAAATGCAAGATACCTTGTGTATAATTTATTTTATTTTATTTATTTTTTTAAGTTGTGTACTGTATTCCATTCTTAAGCTGTGACTAAAATTACAGTTGTAGCAAAAAACATTTTTGTTTTCTTTCCTGTGCATGGCAAAGCACTATTATTTATTTTTCAAGTCTTTCTGAGCCAATTACATTTCAAGACAGCCTTTTCAACATTTCCTTTCGAAAATTGTCATATTTATAGGCAATAGGTGCTCTATTAATAAAAAAGAGCAGCACGTTCTTCACCCTTGGTCCTCATTACCTATGCTAACCCTCATTCTGTCAATACATCTCACCTCCTGAATGTAGGGCACCTCTGTCGCAGAGCATGTGTAAAGACCAAAAAAAAAAAAGGGGAAAAATTGTGTACACGCATTATGAATGTAGCAGCAAATGCATCTTTAAGCAGCTCTGACGAGGTCCTGGCACTTTAATTTTCACACCGGTCGCAAGTCAACAAATCAGTTCTCATTCTTTACAGGGAACAGAGCGAATCCATAACTCAAGTAATTACCATGCAATCACATTCAAAGTTTTAATAATGCTATGTTAATTACTCCCACATTCATCACTCACAATGATGAGCCTGTCATTGCTCTGACAGGAAGAGTTTTTAAGCATCCTTAACATGAGTACGACATAGCTTGGTCACAACTGTAATAATTTATATAAGGTTTATGATAAAAAAAAAATAGATTATTTATAAGCTCAAACTGTGAAATGTATTTCTGTATTATTTTATTTAAAATTACTTATTTTTACTGTATTTTTCTCATATTTATTACTATATATATATATATATATATATATATATATATATATATATATATATATATATATATATATATATATACTGCCGTGAAAAGGTTTTTGCCCCCTTCTTTTTATTATTTTTTTGCATATTTGTCACACTTAAAAGATTCAGATCATCAAACAAATTTTAATATTACACAAAGATAACCCGAGTAAATACAAAATGTAGCTGTCCAAAACTGCCTGGCACTACGTGAAAAAGTAATTGCCCCCTAAATCTAATAACTGGTTGTGCCACCCTTTGCAGCAACAATTGCAATCAAGCGATAACTGCGATAACTTGCGATAACTGGCAATGAGTCTTTCACATCGCTGTGGAGGAATTTTGGCCCACTCTTATTTGCAGAATTGTTTTAACTCAGCCACATTGGAGGGTTTTCAAGCATGAAAGGACTATTTAAGGTCATGCCACAGCATCTCAATCAGATTTAAGCCCGGACTTTGACTTGGCCACTCCAAAACCTTCATTTTTTTTTACTTGAGCCATTCAGACTTGCTGGTGTGTTTGGGATCAATGTCCTGCTGCATAACCCAAGTGCGTTTGAGTTTGAGGTCACAAACTGATGGCTGGACATTCTTTTTCAGGATTTTCTGATAGAGTGCAGAATTCATGGTTCCATCAATTATGGCAAGTCGTCCAGGTCCTGAGGCTGCAAAGCAGCCCCAGACCATCACACTACCACCACCATGTTTGACTGTTGGTATGATGTTCTTGTTATGATGTTCTTGTTATGTATGGGGAAGTCGTGGCCTAATGGTTAGGGAGTTGGGCTTGTAACCTGAAGGTTGCCGGTTCGATTCTCGCACCGGCAGGAATTGAAGGTGGGGATTGTGAATAAACAGCACTCTCTCTGCCTTCGATACCATGACTGAGCTCCGGGTGTGTGTTCACGGTGTGTGTGTGTGCGTTTGTTCACTATTCACTGCTGTGTGTGTTTGCATTTGGATGGGTTAAATGCAGAGCACCAATTTCGAGTATGGGTCACCATACTCGAAATACGTCACGACTTTCACTTTTCGAAATGCTGTGTTGGTTTTACACCAGATATAATGGGACACACACCTTCCAAAAAGTTCAACTTTTGACGCATCAGTCCACAGAATATTGGGGATATATCTTGGGGATAATCAAGATTTTTTTGGCGAATGTGAGACGAGCCTTTGAGTTCTTTTTGGTCAGCAATGGCTTTTGCCTTGGAACTCTCCTATGGATGCCATTTTTGTCCAGTCTCTTTCTTATTGTTGAATCATGAACACTGACCTTAACTGAGGCAAGTGAGGCCTGCAGTTCTTTAGATATTGTTCTGGGTTCTTTTAGGATCTCCTGGATGAGTTGTCATTGCGCTCTTGGAGTAATTTTGGTAGGCCGGCCACTCCTGGGAAGGTTCACCACTGTTACAAGTTTTCTCCATTTGTGGATAATGGCTCTGATCATGGTTCGCTGGAGTCCCAAAGCCTTAGAAATGGCTTTATAACCCTTTCCAGACTGATAGGTCAACTTTTTTGTTTCTCATCTGTTCTTGAATTTCTTTAGATCGCGGCATGATATACTCTTACTCTTTAAGATGGGTGTTACTCTTTAGGCATGCTTCACTTTGTCAGACAGGTTCTATTTAAGGGATTTCCTTGATTCAACAGGTCTGGCAGTAATCAGACTTGGGTTTGGCTAGTGAAATTTAACTCAGCTTTCTAAAATAATGTGTTTAATCATAGTTCTTTCATGATTTAACAGGAGAGGGCAATTAATTTTTCACGTAGTGCCAGGTAGGTTTGGACAGCTTTTTTCCCTTAATAAATGAAATCATCATTTAAAAACTGCATTTTGTATTTACTTGCATTGTCTTTGTGTAATATTAAAATGTGTGTGATGATCTGAATCTTTTAAGTGTGACAAATATGCAAAAAAAAGTAAAAAAAAAAAAAAAAAAAAAACAGGAAGGGGGCAAAAACCTTTTCAAGGCACTATATATATATATATATATATATATATATATATATATATATATATATATATATATATATAAACGTTATATGTAATTCCTTTACTTTTATTCTAAAATGTGGAAAACAGAATTTAAATGACAGAATTTTGACTGGCAATATATTGGCTCCCAAAGTTAAACCGATCTGCTTGTCTGTCAAGATTAATATTCATGGACAGGATCACAGCTATGAATCAGCAGTTATTTAGCAGGTCAAAGGGTTTCATATGTTTTGTATCTTCAGGTTTCCATATTGTTATTTTAATTCTTTCCATGTCAGAATATTGCATTTTTAAATGGCAATATAAAAAAAAATCTACTTTAAATTCATCCTTTTGTTTCAAAGCCTTAGCAACAGTAAAAATGCTAAGCATAGGTTTAGCCCTTCAGACCACACTGAATCTGGACCCATCTGTTACAGTGTATTAGTTTGTCGAAGTCTATCTGCCCTGTGGTTCACAGGGCACTGCTGGTTTATAGCAAACCAGGACATAGTAAAAAATAAAAAGAGAGTTTTAGATGGAGGTGATTGATGAAACGCAGAAAGAAATCAAATGAGAGCGATAAAGCACCTCTCTTTATCTCTCTGAGAAATGTTTGTTAACGGAAGTAGATAAGGACAATCAGGGTTTATAGGTAAATCAATTGATCAGCAGATCTGATCACAATCTTCCCCATCCACAATAATCCAATAGAACAGACTACAGCATATGTGACCCAGGACCACAAATCCAGTCATAAGTAGCACAGGTATTTGTAGCAATAGCCAATTGTATGGGTCAAAATGATTTTTCTTTTATGCCAAAAATCATTATGATATGAAGTAAAGATCATGTTCCATGAAGATATTTTGTAAATTTCCTACTATAAATATATCAAAACTTAATTTTTGATTAGTAATATGCATTGCCAAGAACTTCATTTGGACAACTTTAAAGGCAATTTTCTCAATATTTAGATTTTTTTGCACCCTCAGATTCCAGATTTTCAAATAGTTGTATCTCAGCCAAATATTATCCTATCCTAACAAACCATACATCAGTGGAAAGCCTAGTTATTACGCTTATAAATTTATTCAGATTATAAATCTTATGACTGGTTTTGTGATCCAGGGTCACATATAAGCAAATATACTGACCTGCAATCTCAGTGTACCCAATCATTCTTGATATGCAGTACCTGTTGAACAAAGTAGAAAGAAGAATTTGATTACTTTGTGATATAAAGAATCATTTCTTTAAAGGAGTATTTCAGACTTTCAGAAAAAAAGCTGTGGTAAAGCTCAGGCTCTTAATAAATTATAGTTTATTTAATACAATAATCAAGATGAAAATAAAAAGCAAAAGTCAGAAACGTACAAAAAAAAAAAATTTTTGTCAAAGTTGTAAATAAAATAAAGATCACTGGAGTATGTTTTACAAAAAAACAAATAAATAAAAATATTTCAGTGTTTCTACTTTAATGTTTCATATTTAATTCAATGTGTTAAGCACTGTTTCTTTTTAATTAATGGTGAAATTTGCTAGTAAAGCTAATTATAGCTATTTATAATTATAGTTATTTTTTGACAATTAGGTCTGTATTTGATTGTTAGTAAATTTCACAAATCAATTAATAACACAAAACCTCACAAAATTGAAATCCATTGCTAAAAATATTTAATTTTTGTTTTTGTGACTTTTTCTGAAAAATTATATAACTTCTTTAAATACAAAAGAATTACAAAAGTCTAACAAGACCAAGGACACGAGAAAATAAATTAACATAACTAAAATAATCTATTTAGTTGCGCTTTTTTTCTCTATTCAAATTATTTTGTTTCAGTAAAGTGCACCCTTAATTGTGACAGTGTGATAAAATAAAAATAATATTCTATTTATTTGTAATACTAATACTAATATTCTATTTAGTGTCATTAAAATACTACTATAGCTTTTATTAATATTTTGATTGTGTTTTTTTTCTATTTTCATTTCTATTTTAGTTACAATTTTTTTGTGTTTGTCATGCGTTGTCATATTTTAGTACATCAAGATACACTAAATGAAAATTTATTTATAATTTGAGTTTATTTCAAGTAACAAAAATTGTTTCATTGTTTTAGTTTTAATAGCCATGATTGTGAATTTCAAATTATTCTTCAGTATATTAAGTCATAAGGTAAGGGCATGAAAATGCACGCGCACACACACACACACAGGCTGTCTTGCTCTAATTTTCACTGCTCCCTGTAGTCAATAAGTCTCTCCCCCTCTCACCCCACCTCACTCTCGCTCCAGATGTGTTAGAGACGGTTAATGATGTTGGAGCTGAAAAGCTCTCTCCTCTTCTGTCCAGGTAATAGAATCTCAGAATTCCAGACCAGTAAAGGAAATTTACATTAATCTTTCTGTAATACAGGTCTGCTATCGCAGCAGTCAAAGGTCACAGAGGTCAGAATGCCTGAGTGAACCATTCCAAGGATGAAATTACTGGAGCATGAAAATAAGATATTGCAGGTATTCAGAAAAGAAATTCTCAAAAGAGAGATTCATATGCTGCACAGATGTGAAAGTTTATTTATGGTGACATTAAAGCAATGTCACATGTTAATACTGTATGGACATAGAGTAGATGGTGTATTTAATTTGACACAAATGACACTGTGAGGAGCCGCTGTGCACAACTGAATTATATTCAGCCAAGGAATTATTTTTGAATGAAGATGAGAGAGAACAGAAACAGGTAATACAGCAACAAGTTGAACAACATTCAAAAGCACCCCTTTCCAGCTGTATTTCCGACAACTTCCAAACATGCACCTAAGGCATTCATTTTAGATTCAGTTCATGCCTGTCCTCACAAGATTAAGGTAATGAGGTGAGCGTCAGGCTGTAGGCAGTTGAAGATTTGAGTCTGGCTACCAATAGCCTGACCTGCTCCAGCTGCAGCTGAGTAACCCCATATACGTCACTCATTTAGAGCTTCAGGAACGAGGACACATTCAACAATAGTGATGAATGAGGAAAACGTTCAGCCCTCCAACCACCAGTGGGACATTCATTAACTAAAATATACTCTTATGAAAGAGGCCACCCGGGTTATTTTGGTTAACAAAAAACATTTTTGTGAACCAGAAATGCATTTTTGTTACTTAAAATTTTAAAACTAAAAATTTTAAAATTAAAAACTGTAAAATAAAATAAAACAAACTTTATTTTATTTCAGCTAGTTGACAAAGTTGTCTCATTTTCATTTAACTTGATGTACTAAAATAACTAAAACAGTAATAAAAATAGTAAAACTATATAGACATTTAGAAAAACTAATATAATTACAAAAAAATACACATTACTAAAACTTAAAATTAAAAATATTTTTTAAAAACTAATTAAAAAACATTAATAAAACTGTAATAGTATCTCAGTGATAAGAAAATAACACGTGATGAGTGAAAGCCAATTTTAAATAAATTAATCAAACGGAAAAAAAATGCAATCAAACATTTCATTATTGAAAAATATAACAAAACTAAAAATGAAATGATTTTTTTATGAGGATTATTTTAACAATGCATTGTCCCTGTTACAATAAAAAAACAAACATTTTGAAATTTAATTTTCACTTTGATCTCTAGACAACATATTAAGATTCAAATAAAAAAGAAAAAATGTGAGAAATATGGCTAATACTTTTTTTTTTTTAAAGCTTTTTCTTTATGCTAACAAAAAACTGACAGAATTCAATTAAAATTTTTTAAAATGTTTAGTTTTATTTTAATTTAAATTTAAATTTAAATTTTCAATGTGAGCCAGTTTAAAATTGGCATGAAAGGTCTAGGCTTAAAGGTCACGAAGGAAGAAGTGTAAAGGCAGATGTTCCTTTACGGAAAAACAATTCCACATTCACACAGAGTAACTTTATTGATCTGTATGGGGAAACTCATGTCAGCGTGCTATACAGTTCTAAAGAAGTTTGACGTCTAATTTATTCACAAAAATGCTGTGAAATTCAAAACAAGGTCTGCAGTCCAGGTTTCAGTTTTATTAACATCATCTAGAGAATTTCCTTTGTGCTTTAGTTTGGCCGACAAACATCTTTCCCTTGTTCCTAAATCCCTTATTGACCCTCTTAAGCCTGAGTGAATCCTTTTCTGTCTAAGCCCTTATGAATAACATAAATTCACCTGTTTTGCCAGATAAAAGTAGTGAGGGGATTATTTCAAACTCATTTTATATTCAGGTGAACTCCAGCCAAGATGAACAGATTCCACTCTTAAAGACCTTTGCTCACTTCTCACTGAACATAAATCAGAAATTCCCACTATCCCTATATCTAAACCTTTGGTCACCTGGTATTAAAAACCATACAACTGCTGAGAAGAGGGAGAAGGAAAAAGAGAAAAGGGAGAGAGAGAGAGAGAAAGAAGAGAGGAGAAATAAAGTAGAGGACAGATGATGGTGGAGGACTTATACTGTCCCATTTTTGCAAACACAAATGGGGCATTTCCTACACAGCCTCAATATCAGCATTACCCATTCCACCCCACTGCTGTCTCACAGGAAATGTGTCCAACTTCACCTAAATTTTAACTCTTATATGTGGAATCCTAAATGGCTAAGTCTGCCACAGGACGTCTGGGATATTTCAAGGCACTTGCCATGAATAGGTTACAAAATAGGGCCTGAAACTCAATTCAGTAAATATACTTCAGAAGGTGGGCAGTGGAAGGAGGTGATTAACCTTGTTTATTTATTTTATATGAGATCTGCAGTTTTTTTAGGACCATATAAAAAAATTTATGACCTGTCTAAATACAATAATAAATAAAAGCCTGATTTGGGTGAATATATAATATATATATATATATATATATATATATATATATATTTTTTTTTTTTTTTTTAACCATTCCTACCAATACACATTAAATAAACAGCAAAATTAGGGGGCATTTACACGACACTGCTTTCAACTAAAAACTGAAAACTTTTTATGCATTTTGGCCATTCATTTACATGACAACGTCGTTGTTTGGAGAACCAAAACAGCTCTTCATTACTGTGGAGGGGGGAAACCAGTTTCACCATTTTAAGGGGAGATATAGACATTAAATTAATTTAACTATCCACTTTTAATACTAGGTCATGTTTGTTAGTTCAACTAATACATCTAATAACGATTAGTTAAAAAACATATGGCATTTCTGGCTCTAATGTTTAAGTAATGGGACACCCATTTGTATGTGAGAACAGTGTTGCTCTCTTCAAGGTCACTGCCTGTGCGTGCTGTGCAGGAGATTGAGTGATTTCCAAGCCAACATACATTTCCTAAATAATCATCTATATTTTCTGCCTGGATGAACCGCTGATAGGGTTTAGCCAAAATATCAACATGAGACAGAGTGGCTATAAAGCCGCAGACTGCTTTATGAGAATACTTGGCTTTTGTGACAGCAGTATGTCCTTCCAAAACTAAAACTGTCCTATAGATAAACTAGGTGAATATATACATCTCTAAAAGACACGTAATCTGGCGCTAGGTCATATTTTGACTTGTAAAGTTTGAGAAAACTCACAAAATAACTTAGCTGAGGACCTCAACAGACCTCACTGCCAACTAGACCAGCTGAAGCCTACAATTTTTTTTTTATTTCATGCTTGTATACATTTCTCAGAGCAAAACGAGATCAGAACATCACCAAAATGATTTCCAAGGTGAGGTCCTGATTTCATCCGAGTCTGATAGCCTACCCCAGTGCTCAACAATTCTATTAGAGTCTCCAAACGACACGAGACACATTTGTCACCTGTGGAAGTTCACCGTCCAGCACCTGTTATCATTTAATCAACGGAAATGGCCTGAAAACTTACGGCCTGGTACAGATAAATCGATTCGCACACAAAGGAAGTTAACAGATAGATGATGGATTGAGAGAAGGTCGTTCCTGTTTGACCTATTCAGCAGACAACGATGACCTTTACCTCAACTGTCCCTAACCTTCCAGTAGACAAACAAAAAATTAAGACAAGCAAAAGTGGAACAGTAGGCCTACCTCTATAACACTACTTACTCCCCTGGAATACTTGATTCGCTGCATCCAGCGGTCAGAAGTTATTCAAGGTAACGCTGTAGCTCGTTCCACTAGGCCCTAGTCACACATTTACCGTTTCCCGGTGTAATTAAGCAACTAAATCCAGTAAAAAAAAAAAAAATCTCCCCACACAGATTTCTTATTTTCTTTTGATGCAAATTCGCCACGTTGACAAGCGCTTAACATACCGCCGCTACTTTTCACACCGCGGAGTCGGACTCTCTCGCTCGTTTCATACAAACGCGATTGGCGACAATTAATCGATTTGAGTGAAAAAAAAAAATAAAAAAAATAAAAAAAAGTATTTCTGTAATAATGGCCTAAAGTTTGTCTTGTTGGTAGGACGATTGTTTTATACAATGCAAGGGACTATTTTTTACCGTTTATTTTTTTTATTGGTTTAAAATAATATTGTAAAATAAATTAAACTCAAATAGCCACCTATTTAATTTTTGACGGGTAGAAAGATAACGTACAGACAGCTGGTCATTATTACAAAATAGAAGTGGTAATTTTGTGAATGACTATATGACTGTATATGCCATATGAATAGCCTAATATTCGTTTTCAAAAGCCCCTTTTATCTCAGAAAGAGACGCTTGACCTGGTGAAGAAACAGGCTTTCTCTTAAACTTTTCTTATAAAATTCAGTAAAGGAATGTGAGAAGCCATGGGATCTTTTCATCCTAAAATCCCAATACTACAGTGCTCTAACCTCTCAATAATTCAATCAAACCCTTAAATATACATTTAGAATTTAATTCCTTCTGAAACCACTCACAATAAGAGGAGACTGACTTCGACGCCATACAGTAGGCTATGCAGTGAAGGTAGAACTTAAACAGTCTCTCTTTGATTTAGAATAATTGAACCTTCTCTGTGCCATCAATTTGACAAATAAATGTAACATAAGCCTTCATATATCATTCAAGAAACAAGACATGTGGAGAGCCAGAAGACAGAATTTGCACTTAACTGAGCTTTTAAGAAGACCGAAAGGTCGAGTTTTCCCACAAGAATAACCCTTCAGTTTTACTCCATAACCACCTCTTTGCTTTTGAAGTGAATCTGACAAGGAGCACAACTGACATTCAACTAAAATAAAAATCAGAATCAGAATCAGAATGAGCTTTATTGGCCAGGTATGTTTACACATACGAGGAATTTGTTTTTGTGACAGAAGCTCTACAGTGCAACAGAAAGACAGCAACAGGACAGGGCACAGATAATAAAAGAATAATTTACAAATAGGCAATGTACAAATAGCAAAAACACAATATATAGACAATTATGGTGTACAGGTCTAATATGTGCAAATCTGAAATTAAAAAAATAAGTATGTGTGTTGAATAAATAATTTATAATAGTGTTGTGTGTTCCACTTTTAATGTCAAGTGTTCATGAGATGGATTGCCTGAGGGAAGAAACTTCCTGTGTCTGGTCGTTCTGGTGCTCAGAGCTCTGCAGCGTCGACCAGACGGTAACAGTTCAAAGAGGGAGTGTGCTGGATGTGAGGGGTCCAGAGTGATTTTGCCAGCCCTTTTGCTCACTCTGGATAAGTACAGTTCTTGGAGAGTGGGGAGGGTTGTACCAATGATTCGCTCAGCAGTCCGGACTACCCTCTGTAGTCTTCTGAGGTCAGATTTGGTAGCTGAGCTGAACCAGACAGTTATTGAAGTGCAGAGGACGGATTCAATGATGGCGGAGTAGAACTGTTTCAGCAGCACCTGTGGCAGGTTGAACTTCCTCAGCTGGCGAAAGAAGTACAACCTCTGCTGGGCCTTTTTCACAATGGAGTCTATGTGATTGTCCCACTTCAGGTCCTGGGAGATGGTGGTGCCCAGGAATCTGAATGACTCCACTGCAGTCACAGTGCTGTTCATGATGGTGAGTGGGGGGAGTGCAGAGGGGTTCCTCCTGAAGTCCACGATCATCTCCACAGTTTTGAGCGTGTTGAGCTCCAGGTTGTTAAGACTGCACCAGACAGCCAGCTCCTTAACCTCCTGTCTGTAGGCAGACTCGTCACCGTCCTGGATGAGGCCGATCAGTGTGGTGTCGTCTGCAAACTTCAGGAGCTTGACAGAGGGGTCTTTAGAGGTGCAGTCGTTAGTGTACAGGGAGAAGAGCAGTGGGGAGAGAACACAGCCCTGAGGAGCTCCAGTGCTGATCGTACGAGTGCTGGATGTGTATTTTCCCAGCCTCACTAGCTGCTGCCTGTCTGTCAGGAAGCTGGTGATCCACTGACAGACGGAGGTGGGGACGGAGAGCTGAGTTAGTTTGTTCTGAAGGGTGTCCGGGATGATGGTGTTAAAAGCGGAGCTGAAGTCTACGAACAGGATCCTCACATAAGTCCCTGGTCTGTCCAGATGCTGCAGGATGAAGTGCAGTCCCATGTTGACTGCATCATCCACAGACCTGTTTGCTCTGTAGGCAAACTGCAGGGGGTCCAGTAAGGGTCCAGTGGAGGACTTCAGATAAGCCAAAACCAGTTCTGTATAAGTTCATATTATACAGCACAGAGCAAGATTATATATTAAGGCATAGTCTATTTCAACATCGCAACAGATCACTGATACTTAAAAAAAATCAAGTGGGCAAGATGCACAGGGACATTCAAATACATTGAGACTTCTCTGGAAAGAAACTAATACTCTCACCCCACTTCATTTATACATTGTCCATACTTGAATGACCCTTAAAAGGACAACATTTTTCAGGAAATATAACCTTGGGTCGCAACAAAGCCATAGAGAATCCATTACAATCAAGCAGTAAATCTAAAAAGAAATTGTGTAGGGTTTCTCAAGTACAGCTTTTCAAAGTCATTTCAGACACTCCTGCTATACTAAGTGGGTCACAAAATTATATATATAAAAAAAATGATTAAAAAGACATCAAAAGGTACAAGTAGACAAGGTTCAACTGAGAAGAGGCAAAAAGTAAATCTTGAAACATTGCTTTCAATGATTTAAAAAAGAGCTAATTACGCAAAGCTTAAAAGCTGAATGTCAAGTTTATGATTAATAGGGGAGACTGGGGCTAGTTGTCACACTTTTTCTCCAGTGAATACTTCTCTGTTATTGAGAGTCAATTTCAAAGTCTTGGCCATATTTTTCCTTGAACATTTCCACTGTTATTGCTTAGTAAAAAACACCTTACACATTTTCGTAATTTGACTTTTGACTCGAACCTGAGTTACAGAGATAAAGCCCATGTGATGAGTGGAAGCTGGTTTGGGATAAAAGTGAAGTCAAAATCAAGTGCAGGGACTATCAGTAGAAAGTCGTCCAGCAGTTCAAACCTTTCTTTTTAATGATCTCTCCTGGCTCTACGGAAAAGGTAACTGGCTAAAACGTGGGGAGGAACTCACCTGCTGGGAAAGTTGTTCTGCAGCTTTTAAAATGGAACACAGATTTCCCCACATACACAGTGAGGTTCAAAAAGCTGGAATCACGCTGAAAATGTAAGTAAACATTATAAAGACTTTAAAAAATTAATATTAATGTTGACAATATAATATGCAAGTAAAAAATAAAAAAAATAAAAAGCCCACAATGTATTTCATGAGTAAAATACAAAATATACACTTGCTGGTCAAAAGTTTTGTGATCAAAAATACAGTAAAAACAATAATATTGTGAAATATTATTACAATATCTGTTTTCAATTTGAATACATTTTAAAAAATAATTTATTCCAGGCAAAGCTGAATTCCAGCAGCCACTTCTTCAGTCTTCAATGTATAATTACACTGTAACAAGAACACCTTAAAATAAAGTATAACCTTTATTATTATCAGTGTTGAAAACTTTGTGTTTTTGCTGCTTAATGTTTTTCTTGGAAACTGTGAAACTTTCTTGTCAGGATGCTTTGATGAATATAAAGTTCAAAAGAACAGCTTTTGAAATAGAAATATTTTATAATATTATAAATGACTTTACTGTCAGTTTTGATGAGTTGAATTTTGATTCATAGTGTATCACAATTTAGCACACAAACATTAAGTAACTGTGTTAATAATAAGAAATGCTTCTTGAACACCAAATCAGCATATTAGAATGATTTCTGAAGGATCGTGTGATGCTGAAGTTGGCTGCTGAAAATTCTGCATTTCCGTCACAGGAATGAAATTTAAAAATATAATAAATAGATAAGTTATTTTAAACTATAATATTTCACAATATTATTATTTTTACTGTATTTCTAATCAAATAAATGCAGCCTTGGTGAGCACAGACTTCTTTCAAAAATATTAAAATAGCTGAATTATTCCAAACTTTTGGCCAGTATAGTGTGAACTTAAAAAAAAAAAAAAAAACGTCATCTCAGTCTTTTGGAGAAACAAAGAACTATTGGAAAACAAAGCTTTACCTAAATAACAACATAGCAAAAAATTTCAGGCCACCTTCCATTGATTCCCTCTTTGATTTCCAATTTCAGCAGCTTGCACCTAACCCAGGCTTTCTCACGTCTGCTCTTTAACACACTCCCACTCTAACACACTCTCCCTTACTTAAGTATTTAAAAGAATATCCTGTACTGTACTCTTTTACACCTACATTTCAGTACTAGCTGATACATGGCCAACTTTGAAACTATGTATTGCTGCACTTATGTTACTATCTCCTTATGAACTGCTTGCACTGTAGCATTCCTTTTGTAGACCGCACTGAGCAAAAGCTACCAAATGAATGTTACAGTACCCACTGTCAATTTCACTCAAGCATCATTAATTATAACTGTCATAAAACAATTAAAACAGTTTTGGTCCTGGAAGCTGACTTGTAGTGACAACATTTTATCTGTGTTACAATATACACAGATTTAAAACTAAACTTTTATAAAAGCAAAAGGTACTATAGGTGCCATATTGTGAATACAGTCAAAGCTAAAAGGTTAATAGTTGTGCATTTATTGTAAATTTAAAAAATATATATATGAATAAGAATGTGAAGATCAGAAAAAATCAATACAATTAAGGCAAAAGGCTAGATTTGCATTGTGGTTTAAAAAAAAAGAGTCTAAAACAGTGTTAAACTTAAAACTTAATGTTAATTTAATCTAAACATCACAAGTGTATACAAAAATAATAATGTGCAATAATAAATATTATACAATACCATTATTGTAAAAAAGAAATAAAAAAAATGCAGCACTTTTTCTATAATAAATGTAACTCGTCTGAAAAAATATGTGCTGAGCAAAACAGCAGGTGGTAACTTTTCAGGGCTTTAGAGAGAGAATCTGAGCAAGTGCTGCTCTTCAAAAAGTTAATTTCACCATTATTAATGCGCCTTCTAAGTGAAACTGTTCTTTGATGGAGAAGACGGCAAATTTAAAATCCATAAGCGAACTCTGAGATGAGCCATGGGAATCTTAAAAGGTTTGCTGTGTCACTCACACTAGCACTTTTTGTCTGAAATTTTGCATGGCAAGAGCACATGCATCAGAATCCAGCTTTATATTCATGAAACATACACCAAAATCAAAGCCGTAAGTATGCTCTGATGTAGGTGTTCTTTTGTTCGTTCTTTTTGCCTGAAGTCCTTCAATCATTTCAATCACCTTCTCTGCAATGGAGAACTCTATTTTTAAAGTCCTGCAGACAGTCGCTGGCTATTGCCTCCCGGAGCGCTTTGAAGAAGCCAAGGTAATGCGCCATGTTGTGTAGCATGAGTAAAACACCGCCGAGCAGCTCGTTGGTCACCAGTAAATGATGAACATACGCTCTCATATGCTTTTTACAGCAGTAGCAGCTGCAGCCCTCCACAAGTGGGCGGAAATCATCTTGATACCTGAAAGTCAAACACAGTGTTATGAGGCCAATTGTCACACCAGGATATCTGTATGTTTAAGAGAATTCAATTTAAGGACTTTTAAGTGTGCAAATCATAAAAATAATTTTAAGGACTAATCTGCCATGCAACAAAATGTACAAAAAAAAGAAAAGAAAAATGATTGAAATAAAAGAACAAAAAAAAAAAAAAATTATATATATATAATATATATAATATATATATATATCTCTCTCAGTGTTGGGTAAGTTACTCCAAAAAAGTAATTAATTACTAGTTACTAATTACATCTTCAACAGTGTAATTAGACTACTGTACAAATTACTCCCTCCAAAAAGTATTTAATTACTTATTACTTTCTAAATCCTATATTAACCTTGACACGTTAATTATTGATACAAGGATAGACATGAAATGGTTCTTTTAATTCTTTCAAATAAATAATCGATAACTACATAAATTATTCTGGTCACACTTTAGATTAGAGTCCAATTCTCACTATTAACTAAATATTAACTATGACTTTTGCCTCAATATACTCCTAATTACAGCTTATTAATACTTAGTAAAGTAGTTGTTGACAATTACTAGTGGGGATTGTGCTAGTGGGGAAGTCGTGGCCTGATGGTTAGAGAGTCGGGCTTGTAACCTAAAGGTTGCCGGTTCGATTCTCGCACCGGCAGGAATTGAAGGTGGGGATTGTGAACAAACAGCACTCTCTCTGCCTTCGATACCATGACTGAGGTGCCCTTGAGCAAGGCACCGAACCCCCAATTGCTCCCCGGGCGCTGGAGCAATGGCTGCCCACTGCTCCGGGTGTGTGTTCACTGTGTGTGTGTGTGCGCGTTTGTTCACTACTCACTGCTGTGTGTGTGCACTTGGATGGGTTAAATGCAGAGCACCAATTTCGAGTATGGGTCACCATACTTGACAATACGTCACGACTTTCACTTAAGTTTAAGAATTGGGTAGGATTAAGGATTTAGAATAAGGTCTTGCAGAATAAGACATTAGTATGTGCTTTAATAAGTAATAATAAACAGCCAAATATCCCTGTAATATTCATGTTAATAACCAACTAGTTAATATTGAGAATTGGACACTAAAGTGTTACCAATATTCTTATTAACTCAAAGTATTTAAAGTGAGAAGGGTACCAAAAAAAAGCATCCATTTTAAGGTTAGACTTTAAATTTTATTTATTGTATTGCATATAAATGTTCTAGTCTATACACGGTATCAAGTTCAACTACATAAGAAGTAATTGTAATTAAATTACAGAAAAAATAAGAGTAATCCCTTACTTTACTTTTTCAAGGGAAAAGTAATTAAATTACAGTAACTAATTACTTAGTAACTAGTTACACCCAACACTGAGACATACATCTATATATACATATATACATATACATATATATATACACATATACACACATATATATACACACATACATACATATACAGTGGGGGGAAAAAATTATTTGATCCCCTGCTGATTTGGTACGTTTGCCCACTGACAAAGAAATGATCAGTCTATAATTTTAATGGTAGGTTTATTTGAACAGTGAGAGACAGAATAACAACAAAAAAATCCAGAAAAACGCATTTCAAAAAACTTATAAATTGATTTGCATTTTAATGAGTGAAATAAGTATTTGACCCCTTCGCAAAACGTGACTTAGTACTTGTTGGCAATCACAGAGGTCAGACGTTTCTTGTAGTTGGCCACCAGGTTTGCACACACCTCAGGAGGGATTTTGTCCCACTCCTCTTTGCAGATCCTGGTGGGTTTTTGTTAAATGTGAGCCAAAATCATCTTAAACTTAAACTACTTCAGACTGTGTGCACTGAATTTATTTAATACACGAGTTTCACAATTTGAGTTGAATTACTGAAATAAATGAACTTTTCCAAGACATTCTAATTTATTGAGATGCACCTGTATATACACACACACACACATACACATACATATACATATATACATATACATATATATATATATACATATACATATACATATAAATATTAAATATGCAATTAAATATGCAATTAAATATATATTAAATAAATATATAACTAAATATATTAATATTTAAATAATAATAAAAAGGTCAGGTATTAAAAGGGAAACAGCTTCAAACTCTTCAGTGTGATCAACCAATCTGTATACTGGTGATTAGAGCTGGAAGATAAAATAAAGTTCCATATATATAAAACATGTTTTTTTTTATTGATTACATTAGGTTGTGATATCACAGATGTTCTGCCGCTTAAAAGTATTTTTATATATTTACTTATCTATTTTTATTTTTTGTTATAAGAACCATAATATGAACCTAACAACAACTGTCAAATATTTCATGCAAACACTAAAATATGCTGAAAATCTACTTAAGTCATATCCCCCCCCACCCCAAAAAAAAATTTCCATGGGTGAATAAAATCATTAAACGTACAAATATATTAATGCTTGTTAATAAACATAATTATTAATATTAATGATTTGTAATATTAATGTGTTAAGTTTTTTTATTCAGTAAAAAGAATTCATATATATCGTTACTCCTGCCAATGTATACAGGATGCATTTACACAGCAGTGGTTTGAGACATGGGTGTGGGGGTTGGAAAATCTTTTGTTTTAATATCCTTCATCGCTCCTTTGACCACTAATCTGATCTGACTTTAGTGATAGAGGCAATATTATGAAAATGTACTCAGAAGCGAGTATGAATTACTGACATATTGCATTTATTTATCCACATATCCAAGCTGAGGTGATTGAGATCATGAAAGATGTGCAAGAAAGCATTAGATGTGTCTCATCTGATATGAGCAATGAATACACACAGCTGTTTGAGGGGTGAAAGGGTGCATCCTTGTCTCCCTCTATACATACACACCTTTTATCTTTGAGGTTCATTTCATAAGGCCTCACATTTTCATCTCCATTTGAGTTCAGCTTCTTGACAGCAGGCATCTCTCCATTGAATTCCAACACTGTTTCAAACATATACAACATGATTAAACATTCAGCACAACTGCTTTACATACAGTTGTGGTCAGACTTATTAGCCCCCTTGGTAAATATGAGCAAGGAAGGCTGTGAAAATAAACCTGCATTGCTTATCTTTTCGAACTTTTACTTAAAAAATAAAATAATAATAATAATAATAATAATAATAATAATAATATATAAAATAAAATTAAAAAAAAAAAAAAAAAAATTATATATATATATATATATATATATATATATATATATATATATATATATATATATATATATATATATATATATATAAATAAATATTTTTCTCCAATACACTTTGGCCACAATTATTAGCATGCCTAGAAATTCTTAAGTATTTTCCCATTAATATATTAATATCTTTTAGCACAACAAGGTGACTAAGATCACAAAATTTTTCAGCCATGACTAACTGTTTCACAGGAGTATAAATATGAGAAACACAAAGGCCAAATTCCCTTAATCATTCATCACAATGAGAAAAACCAAAGAATATAGCTCTGATATGCAGCAAAAGATTGTTCAGCTTCAAAATAGAAAGTGGCTGTAAGAAAATAGCTAAAGAATTTGAAAATTCCAATCATCAGGGCAATAATTAAAATGTTGCAATCAAATGGTTGTGTTATGAGGAGGATAGTTTGAGTGGCCAAAGACTCTCCATGGATCACAGCAGGAGAACCGCTAAAATGAGTTGAGTCTTGGAGTCAGAAAGCCTCAAAAAACAGCACCTACATCACCACAAACTGTTTGGGAGGGCTTCATGAAAAAATCTTTTGCTCTCATCCAAAAACAAACTCCAGCATATTCAGTTGCCAGACAGGACTGGAAGTTCAAACGAGACTGTGTTGTATGATGAAGCTTTAAAATAGAGCTCTTTGGCACACATGAGAAGGGTTTAAAACACAGGGATAAACCCCAATGTCCATGGTTGAATATACAGCTGGATCTTTAATGTTGTGGGGCAATTTTTCTGCTGGAGGTCCTAGACATCCTGTTCAGATAGATGGCATCATAGATTCTAATACCAACAGATTTAAAAAAAATTCACATAAAATCAAATAAATCACATAATGGGCTGTGGTCGGATTTTCCATCAGAACAATGATCCAAAAAACCCATCAAAATCAACACTCTGAAGAGATCTGTATGTAAGAAAGGTCTCTGATCTCTTGCCAGGTGTTCTCCAACCTCATCAGCCATTACAGCAGAAGATTCAGAACTGTTATTTTGGCAAATGAAGGTTGCAAAAAGTACTGAATAAAAGGAGCCAATAACTGTGGTCAATGTGTATAGAAGAAAAACATTTATATCTTACGATTTTACCACCGTTTTGAATTGTTTCACTGCAATGAATGGTTTGATTTTTTGTGAATTTTTTTTTTTCACACCTTCTTTGCTCATATTAACCAAAAGGACTAATAATTCTGATTATTAGTCTATACTAACTGTACATATTTCATGACTAGATCATGAAAGTAGTGTATTTTTCATGTCTGGTGTGAACATGCCAAAGGAATGTGTAATTTTCAAACTGAGGAACCGTAAAGACAAAATTGGTCTGTTTGCTGTGGAGTCAAGACATCTGTAGATGAATATGAGGCAAAAGGGGTGCTGGCTGTGAGAGAAAAGCAAGTAATTTCGATGCTAAAAAAAAAGAAAAAAAAAAAAAAAGAACTCAGTTAGAGCTATAGAACAAACGTATAATCAAATCAACTGTTCGCAATGTCTTGAAAAAGAAAGAAACCACTGGTGACTTCAGCAAACGACAATAACAAGGTCGCCTGAAAAACAACAACAACAGCAGCTGATGACAGACAAATGACAAGTGAAAAAGAACCCTAAAATAAGTGTCATTAATTTCACCAACAACCTCCAGAAAGCCGGGGTGATGGCCTCAATCTACTGTTCGCATAGTAATATGCAAACCTCTGATCAGCACCAAAAACAGAAGGGCCAGATTAGAAACTGCAAAAAAGGTGAGCCAGTCAAGTTTTTGGAACAGTTTTATGGATATACAAGACAAAGATTAACCTTTATCAAAGTAGCAAAAGTTTGGATGAACTGCAAATGATCCTAAGCCTATAACCTCATCTGTAAAGCATAGTGGAGGTAGTGTCATAGCATGCCCATGCATTGCTGCCTCTGAAACAGGTTCACTCATCTTTATTGATGACGTAACGAATGATGGTGGCAGCAGAATGAATGCAGAAGTGTACAAAAGCATCTTGGCTACAAATGTTCAAAATCCCACCAGACTCATTGGGAAGTGCTTCAAATTGCAACAGGACAATGACCCAAAACAGTCAAGGAGTTAATCAGGACAAAGAAATGGATTGGCCAAGTCATTCTCCAGATTTAAATCCAATCGAACATGCATTTCACCAACTGAAGAGGAGACTAAAGGCAAAAACTCCCTAAAACAAGCAACAGTTGAAGATGGCTGCATTAAAGGTTTGCAAAGCATTTCAGTCACACTTTATTTTAAGGTCCAATTCTCTGCATTAACAAACCATTAACTATAACTTTTGCCTCAAACTTCTAATTTGCTGCTTATTAATAGTTAGTTAGGTATTAAAATTTAGGCAATGGGTAAGATTAGGGATGTAGAATGTGGTCATGCAGAATATGTGCTTTATAAGTACTAATAAACAGCCAATATGTTAATAATAGCATGCTAATAAGCAACTAGTTAATACTGAGAACTGGTCCCTACACTAAAGTGTTACCAGCATTTCTTGTACATTTGATTTAAGGTAAACAGTCCCAATACTAATGCTATTAGATTGTGGTTAGTGAATGACAAAGATTGAAGGCCTCGCTCAGTAAAATACCAGTGGAATAATAAATAAATAGTTGAATAATAAATAAATAAATCATATTATAATAAAATCATATCATATAATTATACAGAGACCAAAAAAAAAAATTAAATCTTACAGTATTTCTAAAGGCTAATCGTGTGATTTCAACATGGGGTGGCCCACATGAGGCTACTCACTACAAGTAAAAGGCTGAAACTACAGCCAGTCTCCCTGCAGAGCTCTCTAATTGGCTGAGGGGATATTTCTTTCCTGATTCTGCAAGTGCCTGTCCTGGACTCTATTACTATCTTAACACATTGATTAGCTTCTTCTAAGAACAGACTGCTGCGCACCAAACAGCCCGAATCAATTATTAATGCCTGATAGTGAATTTTTTATGTTTCTTCATGTGATCCAGATACTTTGCAGACACACGCAGGGGTCTCTGTTCTCACAGAACAGGCTTTTGAAAATAAAAACCAACATTAAAATGTGGAAAACCATAATGAGGTTTGACTTCATACATGTTCCTGCTGAAATTGAGGATGCAAGATGGATTTCCCAGGGCTCTGGTTCTGTTCGAAACGAGCCAATTATTTAATTTGACTGGGGCCTAAACAAACACACGCTCTCTAAGACTTTATTATTTAAACTCACACTTAATTATCTGAATCAACCAGCAGAAGCACAGCCCCACTTCCACCAAGCCACGCTGAGAAAAACAGTCCCACACGCTGCTCATTGTTTCTGCTGGCAGTGAACGGGTAGCTGACACTTTAAATATGACTTTACTAATTCATATTATTGTGCTGAACAGCTCCTTTATATCACAAGATGAATCTGAAACAGCCTTCCTTCAAAATGGAAGATTCAGTGTTAAAATACTTTCTATACGTACAAGGACAAAATGCAATAACTCTGGATAACTGGAAAATGCTGCCAATTGTTTTTAAATTGAATTTCGATTGATTTATTATCAATTCTCACACTCCATTTTCTCTAAACAGAACCTTTTAACTCTGTAAAAATTTGAAAAAATAGTCTGAATTTTTATTTTTTTTTTTAAACTGCACCTTGAGGCAAATTTTTTTAAATATTTCTATATTTCTACTATTTAAATAATAGTATAATATTTCATATATCAGCCTTTTATAGCTCATTTAGTATGATATAGGAAAATATGGAGTTCACAAAGAGAAAAAAAAAAAAAAAAAAAAAACTCAATTTGATTCAGAGACCCAAACTGAGCAAAAATATGCAATATGGTAAAGTTGATATTTATATGGCCAAAAGAACGATGAAATTCTGATAGCCCATAATATAAATCAATGAATTTTTATTACAGTATACCACTACTTGCATAAAATGCATACAAATAAATATTAGTTGCCAATATATCTTATTATATATTAGTATGATAATATCTGAATGCTTAGTTTTATGATCTGTAGCTTTTATTGTGGTGGGAAACATATAATGCATTGCAATACAATGATGACTAAGACTTGTACTACTAATTATTCATCAAAAACCTAATGTATCATATTTGATGCTCACATTTTAACATGATTTTTTTTTTTTTTTAATTATGTATGGATAATCAAGTTAAGCTAAAGTTGTTTCAGTTCGGTATGTTCATCTAAAAATATTAATAACAATATAAAAGTTATTATGTTTACTTCATAAAAATAACAGCATGTGCATAAAAATAGACGTGTACCATGAGATGAAGATGAACAGTTTTATACTTATACTAAAAGGCCTTTTACTTGCTAAAAAAAGTATTAACTATCAACTAAATGACAGAAGGCATGTAGCAGATTGTGTACAATAGTTTTTCTCTGCAAATGTTTATAATTTAGAGACCTTAGAAATTAGTATATCAAATATGATACACTAGGTTTTATATGGTTAAGAAAGTGTAGGAAACCTGTATCTTTTCAATAGTATAGCTATGGGCTTCTACACACCTGTAGGGGTTGATGTACCTGCCATCTCAGGGTCGGGATCAATGGTGTAGTTAAAGGAGAGCGCACAGCCTCGCTCCGTCACCTGGAAGGGGAAGAAGCTCTCAAACAGGTCGACTCCTGCTTCAACACAGCTGATGACCTCATCAGGACGACCAACCCCCAGCACCAACCTGACACAGATGGTAAATGTTCAATGTCAATGCACTGCACGTTCAGGCTTAAAATACAATGCAATGTTTTTTGCCTTAATGGGAGTTATTATTAATTAAAGGTTAACTATAAAGGTTAATTAAAGGTCATAGTTGTCTCTGCATGTAAAGCTAAGATAGGAAAACCTATTTAAACCTTGAATAAATTACACACTTCAGATGTAACAGGTGATTCTAAGGCTTTAGAGCTCACAATGCATTTTTTCCTATTGGTTTGGGAATACTTTTCTCAGTGTACCTCAGTAAGACAGATTATAGTCAACCCCAGAGATAAATCAAAGCCAAGTTCAGCCCAGGGTAAATCATTAAGTATTAATACAAAACCAGTGAATCTGCAGTTTTTTGTGCAGTCTCTATACTGCGTTTCAATGGAGATCCAAAAGCTATCTCAAACAAATCAAGAAAGCCATGCAGTGAAACACAAACTGTTTTTGAGGTTAGAAGATTGGATAGATGCACAAAGCAAAATGAGGAGGACTAGCACATTCTGACATGGACAAACAGACAAAAACACACACACACACTCATATGTTGGTGGGTGGTAGTTTTTGTTTTTAATATACTGTAATAGTGTGAAATAGTTATTCATTTAAAATATTTTTTCTATTTTCATACATTTTTAAAGTATAATTTGTTCCTGTGATGTGATACAAAGCTGAATTTTCAGCAGTCATTACTCCAGTCTTCATTGTTGCGTGATCCTTCGGAAATCATTTTAATATGCTGATTTGCTGCTCAAGAAATATTTCTTATCATCAATGTTGATAACAATTGTCCTGTTTAATATTTTTGTGGAAATCATTATATTTTTTCAGGATCCTTTAATGAATAGAAAGTTCAAAAGAACAGCATTTATTTGAAACCGAAATCTTTTATAAGATTACAAACATTTTTAGCGTCACTTTCAATGAATTTAATGCATCCTTGCTGGAAAAAAAGAATTAATTTCTTTTCAAAACTTTTCAACAAAACATAACAGTGTGAAAATACATCATGTAATAAAAGCATAAATCCTGCAGCACAGAAACATCTTGTCCTGCTCTAAACCTAAATTATGTATCCTGTCCTCCAGCCCGTCTACCTCACAACCTTCTCCAGCTCCAGTTATTTGTGACCTGAGATACACCCAAGGGAAATGTCGGTTTCTAACAAGACTATAAAGCCCAGTGGGAAGCATCCCTCTTAAGACCCCGCTGTACCACAAGGACACTTCCAAATGCACACTGCTTTACTTCCTGCCATTGTCTCTGTGTGATTCTGTAACCTCCTAGTCAACCTCAAAGAGAGGGAGATCAGAGAAATCAATCATTACACCACAAGGAACTCAAGATGAAGTCTGTTCCTGAAACCTTTCTAACCCCAGCAATTCCAGTTCCCCGGAAGGGATGAGGTGGTTGCTATGGGCTGCTGGTGGAATGGAGTGTTGCTATGGCTGCTGAAAATCGAGGTGCATAATCAGAGAGTAATAAGTTGGGGAAGATCTAGCCACTCATTCTCTGACTGAAGATACGACAGACTGAGAGGCAGAAATTTAAATAGATGCCTTTTTTTACCTGGGTTTTTCTTGGGGAAGCTCTGCAGATGTCGCTTTAATCAGCTGAACTCTCACATCCTGGTCCATGGCAGCAGAATGAAATCCATCCAGGACAAATCCACCCACAGGACGCTTGGCAGTCTCTCGTGCCGACCAGAGCCTCTCCTCCAAAATGTCTCCACCCTCCACAACTCCAAATATCTCAGCCTGTTTTAATTCCTGTAAAACCAAACATTTTTGCTGTTCAAAGTGATTTTTTATGTTTAAGGACTCATGCTTCTAGTGTCTGAACAATTACAGACAAATCTGAAAAAATATCACGTGTTTGTGCTTTAGGAAGTTATAGTATGAGGCTATACTGTTAGAATGATGTTAGCGCTAAATTGCTGGATGATACAAATATGTTCAAATGGTAGGAGTGGGGTAATTTGAGCCAAATGTTCTTGGGGTAAGTTGAGCCAATGGCTCAGCCCTTCTTATGGTTATAAGGGACTGTAATTCTACCTTATATTTCATTAATTTTAAACCAAACATTTTTTACTTGGTTCTTTGTTTTGAACTTGATTTTGTTCTGAAAATTTTAAATACACCTTGTTTATAAAAATTGGCCATTGACGTTTTTAAGAAACTGTATTTGCCTGCAACATTTATACTCAACTTACCCTCTCCCTAGGCTCGATTTACCCCTCACTAGGGGCAAGTCGTGCCAAGAGACTACTTTTTTTTTTTTGGAAAGTCATATTTTAAAAGCAGTTTAATTTATATCCACATTGATTATTCCTGAGGATACACCACACCCTGAAATTTATGTTGGACCCAGGTCTCCATCCAAAGTTGCGATTTTAACTTGTGCGCAAAATTAGAATGTCGCATAAAATATTTGCAAATAAGCACCGTTTCCATCTAACGTGTCAAAGAGAACAAAATTGTCACTTCCTGATAAACTGGCACTAAATATCACAAAGAAAAGTGTGAGAAGCCACTGAAAGTAATAATTTTCATATATAATATCTGACTTGTGAGAGCAGACGAAACACAACGAATGCGGATGCCTGCTGTTCGGGAATGCAGTCATGTAACAGTTCTGGAAGGCAATAATACAGAAATACTTTAAAAACAGACTTTGCTCAGGCATTTCAGAAAGACCTGTGCAATGAGATCAGTCCACTGGTTAGTCAGGTTATGCCGTCCCATCGCGCAAAGTCATATGACTTTTTTTAATGCACATGGAGGAATTTATTTGGCAAATGTGTTTCCATCTCCCATTATTTGCATTAACCCTTTCTCACACAAGACAAAAACCAACTCAGGTGAGCGTAAAAACTTTTTTGCAAATTAAGGGATTTTTTTTTTTAATTTGCCATTTCCATCACTCATTTCTGATGCGATACTTCAAAAGGCACACTAAAACAGGGCAATGTAAACATAGATACTCACATGTGCTCACTTTAAACACACTAAGTAAAAACTGGCTCAACTCACCCCACTCTCCTATGTTAAAATCTAATTTTGTCATAAAATCTCTTTGCAATGTAAAGACAGATTCAGTTTAGAAAAATCTTCAAAAAAAAAAAAAAAGAAGTTGTTTAGAAGAATCTTTTTGTATAAAGTCTTTATTCTGCTGTTCTTCCTTGCAGTCAAGCCCTGAATAGTATAAAATATGACTATTTGTCATTTTTATGGGAAATGTATCCTGCAGTCACTAACAGGTATTCCAGTATTCAGTCTGTGTTTTCGTGTAGTAACCTGAGTTTTCTGGTGCAACACCAGACATTCATCCAGATGGGCCAGAGTCCTGTCCACTGCTTTACGGACTCTCTTGCGAGAGGTACCGGCCTGCCAGGTCTCTCCGTCTGCCATGCTCTGATAGCAGTCCGGCTGGATCGCTGCCTGAATCGCCATGAACCGAGCCACTGTCAGCTCTATCCTCCCACCGCTGCCCCACACTGACACTGTCTGTTAAATCACATACAACCATTAAATCCCTCACAATTAACAGTAAAGGCATGGCATAACTTCAAAGGACACAAAAGCTCTCTGTAAGCCAAACCGTATCAGTTGAAAACCAATGAGATTTTACTAAATTGACTATTTGTAATGATTTAATGGAATCTGAGTCAGTCTCAGTGACAAAAGAGGCTGAAAACAATCATTCGACACAGTTCTCTAACCTTGTTGGTGACGTGACCAGCGGGGCTGGTGTTCGCAGAATCATGCAGAGAGCAGAAAAGCACAGTATCATGAAGACCTGCGTAGGAAACCATTAGCTCACATCAGAGAAAAAGCTTATCAGACTTCTATTGTTACTTGCACAACTCAAGAAGCTACTTCTAATCAAAACAGACGTCTTGCATACAAATCTACAACGTTTCAATGAATGAAATTTTAAAGCTATAAATAGTGCAAACACAACATATGACGAACTGCAAAATACACTTGTATTATTCATCCATTTACTAAATCCTCAACAGCAATAGAATGCATAAGAACAGTCCAATGCAATCAGGCAGAACACTTGTTCATTATTACAAAACTGTTTACTGGCGAAATAAACAACCAAGAGCTCAACTCATTATTCTGAAGATATAAAAAATGCATTTATATGGAGATTAGGACAAATTGGGGCACTGATGAGTGTCGTCGATGGCGAAAGTGTACATTTGCATAGCTTGTACTAACTAATTCTCAATTGTAGATTAGACGAACATGAACATGTGTGATATGAACATGAAAAGGAATCTGAATTTGGCGGTATTGTATGGAAATGATGAAAATGATAAATGGTGAACTTCAGTGACCAACATTATCATGTACAATAATTTTCTTTTTGTAATTATCCAAATGGAGAGCTAGCAGCCGCCTCAAGTCACCCTTTGAAATGTCTTCACGGTCACACATCTTAATATCGTGAATGCAATTACCTTTCTCATTTCTGGTTGGATTGCTGAAGGCAACGACTGAAACACTGCCCTTCTTTTCGTCACGGTTGCAAAATGAAAACTGAAAACTCATTTTTCGAAAATGCATCTGTGGTATGCATCCAAGTATGAATGCATAATTATTTCTAAACAGTCACTTAGTAGTCAGCGACTGAGGGAGAGAATCTGAAAACATGCCTTCAGAATTAAAAATGAGCACCCCCACTGGTAAATTTAGATTGGTTGAAAGCTAAAAGAATTATAAAACCAAACAATTTTTATTTAATATGAATTTAATTTTATTAAAGCTTATGTTTGGGATATTGAAGTGTTTAATTTCTACTAGTGGCACCAGTTAGAATTGCAATTGGTTTGTTCGAACAATAGAAGTGGCTTGAAACCAGTTTCAAGTTTATTTATTTTTGAAGATTTGCTGTCAGCTAGCGGTTTCACCTTCAAGAACACTTTAACTATTCAAAATTTTTAGTACTGCAAGCAAAAGAGAGGTCATTTTATCAAGTCCTTCAAGTCTCAAAGCTTGTGCAGGATCAGCCTATAGCCAATTACATTTATTTTTAAATTGGGATCATCTTCAAAAGTGTAATACTTTCTTCCACAGTCTCAGCTCCAGAACCTTTTTGGCCATTTATAATCCACTTGATGTGTGAATTTTCAAACTGTGTGAACTGCTTCTAGATCTATTAGCCAACTGAGAAAATGTTTACACCCACACTGCTGGATAGAAATGACTTAAAATGCTTTTGAGAATAGCAGAAAAGCAACAAAGATTAACTTTTCAAGGACTGACTTTTCAATGATCTTGAACAAACTACCAGTGACAGTATGTTTTTTTAGTAGAATCTGTTAGCATTCCTAGTCATCTCAATAGCAGTTGCTGAACTTGAATTAAATAATTTAAGTCTGCCATATTTGGCTGAGGACCACAAAGCTTTTGCGTCAATCACCTGAGCTGTAAATACCATGTGACTAATTACTTTTAGTTTAGAACTGCAGGAAAATTGCAGGAAATGATTACAATGGGACTAGCTGAGAAAAGGGTATGCATGGGAACAGTCCAATTTTTAAAAGCCATTTAAAAATTCAGACATCTCAGGGCCTCATTTTTAAAATGTTGTGCAGAAACCATCCTAAATGTAATCTTTTACGATCATCTCTCAAATATGCATCTAGTGATTCATAGAATGAACATACGCACAAAAAACGCATGTTTGCTTCTCTTTTAGATGTAAAATCTATGAATCGCAAATGATCTTGAACTTGCGTGCAACTGAATGGTTTCAGCTCTCTGCCTTGTAAACGACTCCTAATTAATGTCATTAACATATAAAAGATCACCAGTCATCGTACAAATCCTTCCACTTAGAACAGCGAGCTGCAAGAACATCTTACATTTCCAAAAACCTGCAGTACTCCGACAAGAAAAAGTGCGTACATCTGCTCAGACCCTGACGTGACACTAAGCACTTTTCCACGTCAAAGGCAGTTTTTACAAATATGAGTGTTGGCGTGGATTTAAGTGCACGCACTCTAAGATCAAATCTGTGCGTACTCACACTTTATAAACGAGGCACCTTGTACTTATAATTAAATATTAGTGATATGTATATCTTGCTAAGCTAATATTTTCTTATAGACACACTGTCTGAGGACATTTTTAACCAAGAGAAAGCAAAAAAACAAAAAGTTAGTAAAAGAGTGAAATTCTAACCTGCAAACTTTCTGACACCCTCTTTGAATTCCTCCAGAACCTCATGATGCTCTGCACTGAAAAAAAAAAAAAAAGTGCTAAAAACTGAAACTGTAGATATATCAAATAAATGATTAAAAATAAATCAAACCTTTTCCAACATGGATTTTTTATTTTTTTTGCAAAACAATGCAAGATTCATCCCTAATAATACTTTAATAATTTTATTTTTATTTACACTACTGGTCAAAAGTTTTTTTTGTGTTTTAATAAAAGAAGTCTTACCAAGTGCTCACCAAGGCTGCATTTATTTGATCAAAAATTCAGTACAAACAGAAATGTTTTTATAATATTATTTCTATTTTAAATAACTCTTTTCTATTTTAATATATTTTAAAATGTAATTTTTTCCTGTGATGCAAACTCAGTTTTTAACAGCCATTACTCCAGTTCTCAGTGTCACATGAAAGTTCAAAAGAACAGTATTTATTTGAAATAAAAATCTTTTAACATTACATCTCTGTCTTTTCTGTCTGTCACTTTTGATCAACCCTTTCTAGGAAAAAAATAACAATTATTTAAAAAAAAATAAATAAAAAATCATACTCCAAACTTTTGAATATTATTAAACAGTAAAAACTCTTTCCAACATTAATAATAGTACAAAATGTATCTTGAGCAGCAAATCATTACATTAGAATGATTTCTGAAGGATCATGTGACACTGAAGACTGGAGTAATGATGCTGAAAATTCAGCTTTGCCAACACAGGAACATTTTTATAAATTAAAATTTAAAAAAAAAAAAAAATTTTAAATTGTAATGATATTTCATAATACTACTGTTTTTACTGTATTTTTGGACAAAGTAGATGCAACCTCCAACAACATAAAAAAAGAACAAAAAAGATTACTGCTCCAAACTTTTGATCGGTATGTATAAAACGCCTATCAGGACCTCAAGGTCACTTTACACATGACAAGACAAAAATCTAATAAATTACTACTCTCATAGACTTCTATCCACTGTGAATGCTGTGAAAACTGTCACAACGTCAAATTGTGTCAATTGAGATCTGTCTTGCCATTTTACAGACCCACATGTTTGGTTAGAAACACTGTTGGCCAAATATTCAGTGAACTCCTGTCCCTGAATGTATAAACTGAATTTATAATAAGTATAGTTAGATTCTTACAGGCTATCCACTGACACCTGAGTGACTGATGGCAGGTCTCTCAAAGTGTGTAATGTGTCCTGGGTCAGATGGGGAACAGTTGCACAGCGAGTGTACAGGAGACAGCCGGGCACCTCCAGTGAACGCTGCCCTGATTTCCCCAGTCCACTCAAAACTCCCAGCCGACACCCCTGCACCCCTCCACACAGCTCCAGCTTCATCCCACTTCTGCAGCTGTCGCTTCCTAATGTGACTGTGTCTCAGATCTAGACGAAACGACAGCTCGTCACCTGCAAAAACACTCAACCTCTTATTTTCCAGAGGGAAATAGTGTTTGAGATGCACACATGCACTTATGAATGAAATAGAAGACAACCTGAATTGATCTACTTTATAAGGGAAAGCAAAGTTTACTACACAACGAGCACAGTATGCCGCGAACCCTTATTAGCAGTGAATTAAAAAATAATATTCGACAATAAATCTTCTCAAGCTTACCAATTTGATTTTAGCTGCCTCAGAAAGAAAAACATGTGGGAACTTTAGGTCGCAGAAATATTTCGTAGCGCTTTGACTCGGGTCTCACATTTATGACGTCATAACATTTCAACAGGCACTAGAGCTGATTTATTATATAGGCTACATGTGACTGCAATATTTGTTATTTAATGCAATTTAATTATTTAAGTAAGGTTTTCTTTTGTAGATGGTTATTGAATTCTGTGCTTAAGCCCCGCAAAAGAACTTGTACACCAGGGTGCATGCAAGGTTACTACAATTTAACTAACTATTAAATTAAATATTAAAAACTTATTGAATTTTAGCTGTAGTTCATAAGGCAATAATAAATAAAACTAATTTATATATATATACAGCACATGGCAGACAAAATCAGAGACCACTTGTCGGGACCAGGAGGCTTAAAGCATTTATGTAGTATATGTTTAATGGAATATTTAATAGTTTGTGCATACATTAATATGATTGTATGTATAATCAAAAATAAAAAATAAACTGAGAACTTTTTATTTATCAAGGACAACACACATTTATTAACACTTTAAGCCAATATAGATCATTTTTTGGGGGTGACTGCTCCAGGACATTTCTACCTTACCTCTATCAGTGTGCCTTTTGTATGCAAAAAACCCTGTATTTGCTATGAATAATTAGCCTAAAATACAATGTACCAAAAAGTTAAACTATGAATCTCTAAATATGAATTTATAAATATCTTATACTATAATTTATAAGATATTTATAATGTATAAGATTGTAGTATAATATAAATTATACTACATAATATGATAAACTAACAATCTGCTTGTTTGATCGTCAGCTGACATATTCAGAAACACGTTTTTTTTGAATATCTTCAAAATATCAGGCCTATTGTATTCACTCTAAAAAACAACTCATTTTAAAATCACATACATTCTTAATAATTATTGTTTTATTTCTTATATATATATATATATATATATATATATATATATATATATATATATATTTTTTTTTTTTTTTTTTTTTTTTTTTTACTACAATAAACACTATAAAGGTATAACATATCCAATAAGTTGAAAAATAAATTATCAATTTTTATTCATTGGTAACAAATTAAATTTTACCTTTTTGTTTGCCAATAAGCAGTTATAAAACATGAATTCATTTTAACTTCTATATTTTAAAGTTAAACCAAACAGACACAAACTCTTTACTATAATTAATGCCACATTTGGCTTAGGAACTGGGAATTTTACTTCATTTGAACACCTTGATTTTCACACAGTAAACAACAAATATTGCAATACCGGTCGTTACACTTACAAATATCTCACTAAATAAACACAAATATAGGGTGTTTGAAATAAATGCATTTAGCTTAATAGTTCGCCTTTAAGATAAACTATCACTACACATGAGCCTCTAGGATCGCAGGAGTAACCATGGTGTAACAACCATATCTATGGTAACAACTGTCTCCATGGTTTCAAAGTAGACGCTGCAGCTCTCTTCAGTTCTTGTTGGGATATGTAGTTCTTTTTAGGTGCCAACTCATGGTACGACACTTTGCGTAAACTACAAATCCCAGAATTCCATTGCTGGGCGAAAAGTTTCTCACTAAATTTTGTATAACCTATACCGTAAATTGCTGCTACATACACTTTGCGAAAATGTGAAAATATATTATTTTAGCTTGTAATCCAAATGCACGCCCATGTAGCCTACAAGCGACCATGGCATATCCCTTTCACAGACCGGATATTTTTCGCTGGAAAACGACAAAGACTAAAACACCAGGCAGTAATAAGGTAAGTAAAACCTGCTTTCTCTTTTCTCACTCAGTTCTTCAAAGATTTAGCTTCGGAATAGTGTTTTTCTTCGTTTCCTTTTTTACAATATTCAGCCAGAGGTATTAATCTAAATAAATGTCACACACTCAGGTTATCTTTGGTCATGCACATTGGTTATTAGTAACGAATAGATTTGTGGCTCAGCAGAAGGATTTAGCTCAAATGTGCAATGAAAACCCCTTCAGGTGTATCTACAAAAGAGCCAGTTTAAGGTAACAGGGGATATTTATCCAGGGATTAGATGTGTGAGGCCAGTGTGACTAAATATTCATATCAGTGTATGTCAAGGTCAGACATTAACTAGGTTGGAAAGCTCTTGGTTTAACCCAATGATCAGCTTATGACTGTAGAGAAGCCGGTAAAACATTTTAAAGTCTCAGTCTACTTTGAATTGAAACAATGAGCAGAGCTGAATTCATATCTCATATTGCAGGTGCACCTGAATGAGAATGACATAAAGCAGTGGGTGAAGGTAAGTACATTTCAATCATTTGAATTCATGTCATGCAGAAAATGAATGCTATTGCTTTTGGAAAAAGAAGTGCGCTTAATTGTGCACTTGTAGCATACTTGCAAATAATATAATAATCACTTGTGTACTTAAATATAGTACACTTTCTTGACTGTTTCTTAACACAAAAGTGCACTTTTTAGTGCATTCCATAATATTTTATTATTAATTATTTATTAATTGCAGTTAACATTCCAAAAGTGTTTGAAGTGTTTTTTTGTTTTTGTTTTACAAGGGATGCATGGCCTGTTTATGTATATCATTTTATTTTTATAATCAAACTTTCTGTTTCATTCATCTCAGAGGGTGGAGAAAGCTTCAGAGTTTGCTGTAGCTGAGGTGTTTTCCATCAAGAAACCATGTGGTGGTAAAAACAGTATGACGCTGCAGACAGTAGAGCAGCTACAGGATCATGATGACGCGTACAGTGAAGGTAATCTTTAACAAATTAATATTCAGCACTTAATGCATTTGCAGGTTTTTTGTAATCAGTGTTCCACAGTTCCACTTGTATTCCACAGCTCAGTCCGTTCTAAGTGAATGGATGAACCAGAAGTTACGTCTGGAGCTTGAAATGGGTGATGACGAGGAGGAAGAGGAGATGGAAGAATCCAAACAACTTGTTAAAACCACACAATCCAGCTATAATAACTTTGATGGTACACATGAAATGAAGAAAGCACCTTCTTTGTTTTTCTGAAGTTTACCTTAAAAATTCCATGAAATCTAGACAAGAAGTGTTATTTATATAGTATAATAGTATTTATTAATATTTTCAATTAGCTTTTATTTTTATATTTTCAGTTTTCATCAAGTTTTAGTAATTTTATATGTGCCTTTGTCATTTTTATTGTTTTTTTTTTATTTCTGTATAACTTCACTTTCATGGTTCAAGTTTCAGTTCAGGGTTATTATAGTTAAATAAAGCTAAAACTGAACTAAAATTAAAAAAAAAAAAACTAAAAGAAGAAAAATTATTTTACTTGAAATAAAAAAAATTGAATTAAAAAAAATCAGCTTGTTGGCAAAGCAACATGTCTCGTTTTAATTTAGTTTAACTTGCCACTAAAATTACTAAAACTGAAATAAAAATTAATAAAAATAAACCTACTGAAAATGACAAAAAATTACTACAAATTTAACTAAAATTAAAATAAAAATAAAAAAGGATAATATTAATAAAATGATAATTGTATCTCTAATACTAAAATTTCAGTTACTAATATTCTAAAATTCTATTTCAGTCACCAAAAACATTTTTATTAGTTAATAATAATTTATTAGTTTTTATTTGTTTTAGTTAACATTAACAACACTGATCTAATCCTGAGTTTTTTTTTTTATTATTATTAGACATGTACTTTCACCTCGCACAGGAAGAGGAGAACACTGTAGTGCACAATTTTCTCCAGGACCTGATGGAAACCGAGGTGTTGGACTTGGGGATAGTGGAGGACCTTAAAGTAGACTCTGATCAGAATAAGAAGAGATGGAGGGACCCTAGCATTACCATGGAGGTGCGTCACAAGCAGGTGAAGGAGAACCGCATGCGCAGAGACGCTGAACGTAACAAACTGCAAAAAGAAAAGGAAGTGCTAAGGGAGGCACGAGAGGAGGCATGGCAACTGGAAAAGGAGAAGCAGCGAAAGAAGTGGCAGGAGGCACGCAGACAGGAAGAACTGATCCAGCAGGAGATGATTCGCCTACGCAGAGAGATGGAGGAGAAGAGGAGTGTGAAGCAGCTTGCACAAAACATGTACAACAACCACAAGAGTATTTGGGCACTCTAGCCACAATTAAAAATGTATGAATGTCAAAATAAAAGGAAACTAATTATGCTAAACCTTTTTTCACAACTAACTTCACTTGGCATCTTTACTGCTCACAAGGTGATTTTTAGTTCATGTATGAAGTCAGTTAGGGGAACTGACTTCATACATGATCTAAAAATCACCATGTGAGCGTTCATAGACGAGCCTGATCAAAGGACCGTGAGGCTTTGGGACACAAACATCCCACTATATTCACTGCAGTTATTCTTGAGGCCAATATTTTTGCACAATTTTTTTTCCTTGAAGAGCGCATTTGTCCTTTTTTTTTTTTTTTTTAAATGTCATTTGGTTTGATATTTTCTTATTCAATACAATCACATTAATACATTTTAATTGTGGTTTAAGTGTCCAGATATTTTTTTAGGGCAATTATGTTATTTTCTAATTTAAATGGCATTCAGATTTTTGAAGAGATGATTGCGTGACATTTTTTAATTTCAATCTTGAATAGGGAGAGGGAAAGGCTTCAGAAACAAAGGGCTTCTGAAAAGTCTCTCATTCCAAAACATCATAATTCCACACAGAAGAAACAGAACAAAGACCTTCAACTTAAGCTGAAGAAGCTGGAAGCCAAAGTTCACCTTCTCAATTTGCAGGTTAGAAGAATTTAATTATATTGTATGCATATATAAATTAAATAATATATTAAATAAATAATAAATTAAAATAAAAAATAATTTATTCAAATCAGCATAAATTAAATTCAGTAAAATGAATACTACTATGATATACACTATTATTATAATTTGTATAATTATAATGTTACGATATACTTTAAATATATTTATATATAAAAATAAATTAATATTACAGTAAGAAATTAACACACACATTCAGCAAGGATGCATTAAATTGATCAGAAGTGACAGTAAAGACATTTAAAATGTTACAAAACGTAATAAAAATCTGTTTAATAAATAATTAATAAATGCTGTTCTTTTGAACGTTCTGTCCATCAAAGAATCCTGAAAAATGTGTCACGTTTTCCACAAAAATACTAAGAACCACAACAGTTGATAATAATCAACTAATCAGTTGTTATCAACATTGATAATAATAAAAAATGTTACCTTACCAAATCGGCATATTAGAATTGTTTCTGAAGGATCATGTGAAGTAGAAGTGGAAAGTGCGAAGTTCACCACCTCAATTTGCAGGTTTGAAGACATAGTTTAATTATATTGTATGCAATACATTCTTATGTTTTTTGACTGGTTGCAATGCATATATATTTTAGTGCATGCACAGGCATTTTACGTCATGGTACTCGGTGATATTGGAAAGAAGGGTGCGCATGGGCAAGGCAGCGGCGCTGTGTGATTGGAGGAGGCAGCTGAGAGCGTGGCAGGCATGGCGGGCTCTTGTCTGGGCCAGAAGAGAGGAGAAAGAGGCTGAAAGGACTGAAGAGGAGCTAAGACTGGAGCACAGGCAGGAGAGCTCAATTTATAAAAACCCATCACTGTCAACATAGGGCTTAAACAGCCTGATAAACATTTGAAAGAAAAGCAAAGCTCTAAGTGATTAGACTAAAAGAGCATGTTAATTGCTTAATTAAAGGTTAATTAAAGGCTTTAATTCATCTTGGCAGTCAGACTGGTTTTAAGTCATATCTGTCTTTCCCACAGACGCTGTCAGCAGGCAGTGGAGAGTGACCGCAGGAGGCTTTTGAGGCGCTGCCTCAGTGATTGGCGTGTGTGGTGTCAAGTAGAACGTCATCGCAAGGAGCTTCTCCAACAACAAGAAGAAACTAGACGGAAAATGGCTGCTTTGATCAACGCGGCAGCTTCTGGGAAACTAGGGGCAGAAAAATCTCCACCAGTTACTAATCCAGCTGAAACACTCAGTCCTACAGAAAACATCAGCCATCAGGTAAGGACATATACTGTAAGATTTTTTTATTCTGATTAAACTATTCCACAAACTCTCTTCATTCCACCACAGGATGTGGCAGCAGCTCCAGAAATCAGTTCACCAACTGCACAAGCCACTATCAAGACTGGTCGTTCAGAGGCCCCGCCTACTCAGGCCTGGCAGGTGACGCGTCGTCACGCTGCTCTCTCGTCGGCCGAGCTACAACAGGCCCGTCAGGGGCAACTGCAGCAAATCCCCCGAAGCGGAAATGCAGAGCTTAACGCTGGACAGTTCAAACACCGCCATGCGGCCCTGCAGCAAACCGTAGCTGAGCAGAGGCGTCTTCTGAAAGAGCAACAGGAGCAGATTCAGCATCTGCAAGAGAGACAGAACATTCTGGAACTGAGGCATGAGGCAGAGAAAACGGCACTGTTAGCAACAGGTCCTCCTGGAGCTACAAATACATGCCGTCCACCTAAATCCAACACAGAGACAGCAAAAGGAATTACAGAAAAACCCTCAAGGTACTATCCAGGTACCATGTCTGGGACATATTTCACCCCAAAACCAAAAGAATTATATTTTTATTTTGCATACAGACAATCAGACCCCCATATACCAAATTCTTTCTCATTAGTGTAATACAGTAATGAAAATCACAAAATGTTTCTCAATATTTGAATTGATTAAATGAAATAATAATAAAAAAAAAGATTTATTAAAACCAGCAAAAATTAAATTCAGCAAAAGAAATACTACTATGATATACACTTACAGTTTTACAAATGTATGTTACAATTTATATATACTTAAAATATATTTGTATAAAAAAATACAATATATTAATATTACAGTAAGAAATTATCACTTACATTCACCAAAAATGTGTTCAGTTGATCAAAAGTTACAGTAAATACATTTATAATGCTTATAAAAATGTATTTAATAAATAGATTAAGAAATGCTGTTCTTTTGAACTTTCTGTTCATCAGAGAATTATGAAAATGTATCACATTTTCCAAAAAAATTAAGCACCACAGCCATTTTTAACATTGATAATAATAAGAAATGTTTCTTTACCAAATCAACATATTAGAATGATTTCTGAAGGATCATGTGAAGTGGAAAACAGATATTTTCAGTTATAATAATATTTCACAATATTACTGTCTGTTCACTTTATTTTTGATCTAATAAATGCAGCTTTGGTTAACATAAGAGACATATTTCAGAAACGTTAAAAAACCTTACCAACCCCAATCTTTTAGTAGTCTGTTAATCATTTTTATTGCATAGTATTTATTTTTATTTATTACTTGGATTAGAATTAGATTTTGTGCATTACAGTAGGCTGCTATTTAACTATTTAAATGTGCATAAGTGGCATTAAAATAATGCCATGATGCAAAAAATACAAATGGTCATGTGAAACATCTTTTTTTCTTTTTTTTTCCGAATATGGGGTGAAATTTGACCCTGACGTTTCTTGCCTTTTTTTGTGAAACAAATCTTTACAGTTTCTTCGCATGAAGAGAACAGAATAAATATAAGAAATCTGTCACCTGAGGCACCAGAGTGGATCAGAATGTAACACTGGCTTGTTTCATGTACTCAGTGTAATCCCTCTAGATTTTACCAAAGGGTCACTTCCCACAGCTGTTCTATCCGTGTGCTCGCGTGGGAGACACAATGTTTGTTATTAGTCACAATTTCACAAAGATGTTCATTCTCCTTACAATCCCAGAACAAAGACTGCCTCGGGGGAAAACGCCAGCAACCACACCAACCAAACAGCATCTCTGCATCGTGCAGCTCTTCCCCATCCTGCAGTACAAGGTCAGTCACACACATACACAATCCAGCAGTTGGAAAACTGTCACTATGGTGGTTCCAAGCATGGAAAATTAATTTCATGCCTATGCCCTAGTTTTAAATCCTCTCTGATACTGAATGCATTGAATACAGATGCACACAATCGCTATACACTCATAATCCACTTGTGCATCTCTATGTAAACCAAGAACAATAACAAAATCTCACAGTGTCTCTTCCATGTGTTAAAACCTTGAGCTTCATTGTTATTGAATACATAGTCATATTTGTTCAATAATCAGTGGTATCTGAGGGAGTTTGTGTACATGGTCAGTGTCTCTCAGCGGGTGGTTGTTAACAGCCCCCGTGAGTCAACGTCCTGCTGAGTTAAAGGCCCTGTCGACTCATCAATGACATCCACTATTTTTGATATTATCATTCAATCTGTGAGGCAGACTGTCCTGGCCTTGGCAATAACCAATTAGATTTTTCTCACAATGAAAACCTGACAAGCCATTGTCCTGCTCAGATCTGATCCAAATGTTTCCTCAGCAAATGAATGGTCAAGTTTTGCAAACACAGCCAGTTGTACATGTTGATTGTGTAATCAAGTGTTTTTCCACCTCCTACACTTAAATTACTGATAAAATTAAGTATAAATTAATATAAATTATTAAGAAAAGTAAATTTTTTATTAAAAATATTTTTTTACATTTAATTTAGTAATTTTCTGTTTCAGTTCAGCTTCACATTGGTGAACCTTGAATTTTCAGAACTGACTATTTTTCCACGTATAAAAACACCACATATATGCTATTTTTAAATTTATAATAAAATGGTTAAATTTACCAGAAAAGCAACATTTTTTTAAATATATTTTTCCCATTTAACTGAGTAATTTTCTCATTCAGCTGAGCTTCACCATTGGTGAGTTTGAATTTTCAAAACTGATTTTTTTCCTTAAAAAACACTACTTTTATTAAGAAGTATACTTTTATTAAAAAGTCTACTTTTATTAAATATCTTTTTTATATACATTTTTCTCATGCTGTTGTACTTCACATTGGTCAACTCTTCAGAACTGATTCATTTTCCCCCACTAAAAAAAAAAAAAACTGTATATTAAATAATTATATATATATATATATATATATATATATATATATATATATATATATATATATATATATATATATATATATATATATATATATATATAATGTGAGCCAAAATCATCACAATTATAAGAACCAAAGACTTAAACTACTTCAGTCCGTGTGCATTGAATTTATTTAATACATGAGTTTCACAATTTGAGTTGAATTACTGAAATAAATTAACTTTTCCACGACATTCTAATTTATTGAGATGCACCTGTATGTGTGTGTGTGTGTGTGTATATATATATATATATATATATATATATATATATATATATAGTAAACTTATATCTAGCTAACTATTTACGATAGAAAAATTATTAAATAATCAAAAAACAGGGGAATGTGCTACATACAGGGGTATTTTCCCCACATTTTAAATATCTAGATTCTAAAACATTTTTGTCACTTTTGGTGCCATTTTTGCCTCAAGCCATGGTGAATTTCTGATTCTGGTTGCAATACATGACTTAACTGGTGAAACACACTACAAATCAAAATCAGTCGGTGTGATATGGGGCACCATCTTGAATACAAATGCAACCAACACAAACAAACTTGTACCAAAGAACCATAAGATCAGAAGAAAATGCTGCAGAACTTCACAGTGACCCTTTAATCTGGCCCTTTATTGATGTCTCGGTCCCCCACCAACTCTGTCTGTCACTTTCCTTTTTTACGTTTCATTCAGCCATGGAGGAACGAGCACGACAGCGTGCCGAGCGCAGGAGAGAGATAGAGGAGCGGAGGAGACAGAAGCAGGAGGAGAAACTGGTAAGACGTGCCACTCTTCAAGCATAGAAATGTGTGAATGTGATGAAACAAGCCTCAGCTTTTTTGTTCTGTAGGCTCAAATGAAGGCAGCTGAGGAGGAAAGACTCAGAGCTGAGGAGGAGGAGAAACTAAAGGAGATAGAGAGGAAGAAGGAAGAGAAGAGGGAGCAAAGAAAGGTGTGTGGTCAAACACATTATCATGGGTTTTACATAATTGGATTATGTTACTTTTAATTTTTTATGCTACGGATGTGAGTGATAGCTCAAATTATTGAGGAAAGGGGTGTGTTTACTTTTTTTAAGTAGCTGTTTTTATGATTTTCAGCTTTTTTGAATGATGAAATGGGTAGAAATAATCCCAAGCCTATCTAGTGAGAAAATGGTAACCTGAAAATGGTCAATTAACTGGTTTTATTCAAGTTTAAAAAATATCATTTAATATCACTGAATCAATCTAAATACATTCATTTATACCAACAAGACACATTTTTATGAGTTAAATCAGGCAGAAATTATGGAAGCCCATTTTCACCACAGACTAGAAAAAAAAAATTTTCATCTCAAAATTCTCACTTTATTCTTGCGATTCTGAGTTTATATCTCACAATTCAGACTTTTGTGAGATATAAATTTGCAATTCTGAAGAAGAAAAGTCTGATATATGAGAAAAAGTCACAATTACCTTTTTTCATTCCATGGCAGAAACAAAGAACAGAATTACGAGATATAAAATCTGAATTGCGAGAAAAGTTAGACTTGCTAGTTTATATCTTGCAGTTCTGTGTTTATCTCACAATTCAGACTTGGTTTCTGACAGTTCTGAGAAAAAAAGTCAGAATTGTGAGAAACAAACTGAATTGTGAGATAAAAAGTCGTAATTACCTTTTTTTTTAAATTCCATTTCGGAAACCGGCTTCCATAAGAAATAGCTCTTTACGTTAACAATTGTAAGTTACGACTTTTTACATTGCAGAATACCAGTATGTAACCACCCAGAATGCCCTAGGAACTGATTAGCAGTATGCTAAAACCACTCAGAATAACTTGGCAACAATGTAGCACTGCAACGAGTTTTGCATAAGCAAGTGCATCTATAAAATGCAAAAAAGTTAATGTATTCATCATGTTTATGCACACAGCCTTCACTTGGTAAGTTTTAAGTATCTTGTGTGTGTTAATGTGAACTTAGAGGGAAATTGAGAAACAGAAGAGAGCAGAACGGGAACAGGAACTGTCAAAGCGGGCGGCCCAGCACTACCTCAGAACCCTGTTACTGCGCCGAGGCCTGGCACCATGGAAAATCCTGCTGGAGCAAAGCCATGTCAACACACAGGTCAGCGCTACTGCAAACACACACACACACATACACACACGGCCTACAGTAACAATGCAGGCCGTTCGCCTGCTTTCCAGACAAACACTCACACACTCAATTATTCATCCAAAGAGTTATGGGCAGCTCACACACAGACAGGAAGACCAGCTGTTGCCTTGCATTAACTCTTGGTCCATTCCCCAAATTTTAATGATGTTTACAGTATACTGTTGCGTTTCCACCTGGCTAACCACCTGTTTTCGAAATAAATTAACAGAGAGCGGATATCTGAGATTCACGAGGGAGATGGAGTGACTGAGAGGGAGAGATTGACAAGGACAGAGACACAAAGAGAGAAACGGAATGACTTTGAATTCAGAATATGCATTGTTGTTTAGCGATTGATCCACATCCATGAAAACAGAAAACGCAAGGTCCAATTAGTTGCAAAACTAGCATGTGCGTCTATAATATCTCTACAGTACCAACAGGAAATCACCGGGGAAAGTTTGCAATCTATAAATGCCATGGGAATGTATGAGATGATGACGGTCTTAATTAAAGCAGACAGTTATTTATGTTCATGTGCTTTTGCCTTTTTGGTCTCCTCCAGAGAGCAGTGGATCATTACACAGTGGCTCTGCAGAGACGCTGCTTCTGCTCCTGGCTTCAGACTGTGGATGAGACCCATGCAGAGAGAGAGGCCAGCGCCAACCAGCTGTATCACCGGATCTTACTTCAGAGGGCTGTGTGTAGCTGGAAAAGGGTAAAACGCCACACACACATAGTCTGATAGGAAACTGTGAGTGATTAAAAAAGCTTCAGATTTTGAGACAACATCACTTCTGTAGTAAACTTCTTGTTGACTTTTAAATAAATTTTTAAATAAATAATTTCATTAATTTGTAATAAATTAAATATTTATTGTTTATTCATCATTTTAATATAATAATTTTAATATTAAGATTTATTTAAAAATAGTCTTTTTAAATAAATATACAGACAAAATTATTTATACACATTTTATTTATAGATAATGTAATTTAAAAAAAAATAAAATAAAATAAATTCAATTAAAAAATTAAAATTGATATAGCCAAAAATTGTCTTATTGAACAAATTAAATGAAGATGTATTGTTTAGTCATTATTTTAATATTCATTACTTTAATCTTAATATTTATTTAAAGCTCTTATCAATTTAGTATTATTAATTGTAGAGGCTTTTATCTATTCATAGACATCGTATCGTATTGTATTGTTTATAATAAATTTAATTAAAAATGAGACATTTTAATTTCTATAATAAAATTTGGTTTATCGTCCAATAAGTTTATTAGTAAATTAACTTTACTAATAAATAATTTAATTAAATTATAATAAATTAAATATTTATTATTCATTCAGTTTCTTAATTTTTATAATCATTTAAATTATAAATACGAAATAAATATGAATTAATATTTATTTGTTTAAAAAAATATATTTTCAATTTAATATAAATATACATATTTACGTAGACAATCTATGGACAATAATTGTATTACTTATTTGAAATGATTTATTATAAGTTATTACATTCATATAAATAAAAATGTATCATTTATCATCTTTACATTTTCTAAAGAAATTATTATATAAACAGTTGTGCTTCCCCACCAGGGCCTTGCTCTGTGGTTTCTTACTGGTCCAAGCAAAAAGAACTTACCGACAATTTATTAATCAATTAATTACTCAATTAATTTATATTTTGGGTTAATGATATTAATAATCCCATATCCTTAATTATGAGCAATTGTCTGTTTGATTTCAATACTCACCAGTTAAAAGATCTGCGCTTTATACTGGAAGCACGAGCCGAGCGGTTTCACAGGACACGGACCCAGAGGAAGGTGTTGATGGCCCTGCTGGATCACGCTACAGAGCAGCGAATCACAGCCTGGGACAATGAGCAACGGGCAGAGGAGCACAGCAGCAGGTCAACACGTCCTTCATTGTGACAGTTTTACTGCACCATAAGGCCAAACATCCTTTCTAAAGATACTAAAGATAGTAGAAGAAAAAAATGTATGGGTTATTAAGAATTTTCAGTATTTAGAAAAATGAAAATATGTTTGCTGACTTTGGTTCTCTGGGCTTTGTAGGAGTGCTGTCAAGAAGTGTTTTGCTGGCTGGAGGCGACTTCCTGTTGTCTTGCGAGAAGAGAAGGAAAGAGAGGCACGCAGAGAGCAGCTCAGACGTAAAGTGGCGGAGATTTTGCCCGACTTCCACTCCTCGCCTATTGACTCCCTGTGGCGCTCCGTAAATCCTCTTTAACACCACACACACAGGCTTTACAGTGAAAACATCTGCAGCTTGATGAGCCGCTGTGTTTAATCATTTTACGCTCATTTATTTTTCCATGCTACAGTTTAACTGAACAACTTGTAGAATGAAATTAATTACATTATAAATCCATCTCACATGAGACAAATAAACATCCGGATTCTGAAGTGCTTCTTAGCTGTTTCTTTAGAAGACATTTAATGAAAGGAAAACAACTTTGATTCAAAAACGCTGCGATAATTCATGCACATCAAAATGTAGCTGGATGGTACATGCCACAGATTTGTCCCCAGTTGATGCAAATGAAAAGAAAATACACACATAGGCACAAAGACCTCGAATAACAAACATGAATCTCAACATAAAACATTCATACTGAGATGACAGCTTTAATGCTATGTGCTGTCTGGTGCAGTGTTGCATCACTTCTGATGTCCCAAAAAGGGACTAAATAAGGCTTGATTCTGAATGTGCATTCACATATAAGACATACTTTGGAGTTGAGAGAACAAATATTAAACAATAAATCCATAATTGGCAGTGAATGTAAACCAGAAATGCATGATTTATGTAATTAATGGAGGGAAATTAATATATTTCTTAATACTTCATTCATTCTCATTGATTAATTATTAATATTAATCATAAAAAGTATTTAGTGAGACCTTTATAATATAATATAAATAGTTAATAGTTGTGTAAACACTAACCACACCTGAGTAATGGTGTACTTGATGTTGAAATACACTGGTAGAGATGTAACATACTACAACACTGCCATCTAGTGATCCACACGATTCAACTGACTCTTGATGAGATCTTGAGCGCAATGTTTAGAGCCATAAAACTGACTCTGGAGTGGATGTTGAAGACATTAAGTAGCACAACATTATACTTCACTGTATTAAACATGGGCGATAATTCACTTTAAAGACCAGTTCAATTGTTTTTCCATCAGTAGAGACTGACAGTTGAATTTCTATACCAGATCTGATGGTTTATGGTTTGATGGCTCTGAAGCTTTGCTCATGGTCAAGAATTCAATCCAGTTAGTACGGAAGCCTCGTGAGTAAACGCCGGTGTCAATGATCAGACCCCAGAGAAGGCTGCGAGCGGTTTTCTCTCTCAGAGCCAGACGCGCCTCTCGTTCGGTCACGTTGAAGCTGACGTTGATGAGCTGTAAGAGCAGCAGGTGCAGCAAACCTCCTGTCACAATACTGCTGTACCAGGCACAGGTGAAACAGAGAGCAGAGCTGATGAACAGAAAAATGGGTCATTAATTAACATGCTATATTATTAATACTCTAAACAATAAAAATGCTGTTATGAACAATCATACTGAAGCTGTGTGAACCTGAGAAACCAAACTTAGGTGATCTGTGTAATTTTTCCATGTTAAAGAAATCTAAACCATGTTAAAACCAATGTTGATGTTGTTAAATATAACTAAAACTACTAAAAATTATATTTTTTGTTAATTGAGATAAAGCTGAAATAAAAATAAAACTTAAAAAACAATTGAAAATTAGAAATGTTGCCTAAGTAACTGACATAAAATAATTTATGTTAAAAATAAAACATGAAAAACAAGAACAATTGAAAATTAGAAATGTTGCCTTGGTAACTGACATAAAATAATTTGTTAAAAATAAAACATGAAAAACAAAAACAAATGAAAATTAGAAATGTTGCCTTAGTAACTGACATAAGTAACTGACATAATTTATGTCAGTTACTAAGATAATTAAAATAATAAAAATAATTATGTAATTTTATTTCAAAATAATTAATTTATTAATTAAATAAAAATTAATACAAATTATTTTAAAAATAAGAATTATTTTTTTTTAAATTACTAAAACTGGAAAATATTAATACAAAAATACTAATAAAAAAGCAAATTTACTAAAACAAAACAATTATAATACAAAAAACTTTTAAAAAATAATACTAAAATAACACCGCAGCCCACAACATTTGTCAAAGAAATAAGTGAGCAAGTAATGTAATGCTGAATTTCTCCAAATGTGTTCTGATGAAGAAACAAACTCATCTACATCTTAGATGAGTAAATTTTCAGTAAATGTTCATTCCTTCCTTTAACCAGTGCCATAAGCTTTGGGCAGGACTTTGTGTTTGTGTGAATAATGGGAGATGATGTTTGGGAAAGACAAATTTTTGTTCAGTTTGTTCCCTTAACCCTCAACAATTTTGCTGAGTACTGATATGGTACAAATATAGTGAAGCATTTGAAGCAGCAAAGGGACTTTTGCCCATGAATAACTAATGAACTGGAAGGAACAGAGGTGAAAAAAAAAAAGGTCAGAAAAAAAAGGGTCAGAACCTACTGAATTAAATGCAAGAGAAAGCATTTCTGTGAGTTTGTGTAGTTGGATCCACACCTGAACTGGTTGTAGACGTCAGGACAGTAGAACAGTGCAGTCATTACATTCTGGTCGGGACACACGCTTCGAAGAACCAAATTGATCCCATACAGCGACGTCAGCAGAAAGAAAACAAGTGTCAGAAGGAAATTGCGGTGATTGGCCTGCCCCACACAGCTGTTGATCCTAACACAAACCAAAATGACAAACAAGACACCAAACTGAGACCTGGGGATCATTTTCACATATCAGTTACACAGAGTGAAGAGAATGCAGAGGTTGAGATCACCTCACTGTCTCCATTACACATCTGTTTACATGAAGAACAAGACATTTTACAGCTGTGCTGAACACCACAAAGTCTGATTAATGCATATTAATCCATAATATATGATAAATGGACAACTAGAATGTTCTGAGATTACTTGGATCATTTCAAACACAACGAGCATACATTCAGCACATAGCACATAAGCTAACTAACCCAACTGATACAGGAATTCTGGTCATTGTGCACATTTTGATTCCATGAATTTTGATGAATGAAAATTTAGTTTCAGAGAAAGCAAAATTAGCATGCAGGTAAGACTTCACTATGCATGCAGTATATATATGTATGTATGTATGTATGTATGTATATATATATATATATATTACAATCAACATTAATTAAGCACAAATACAAGTACAAATACATGTCTGAATACTTTAAATAATATATCTTATTTTTCATGTTTTTGCACAATTAGATATTTTTCATAGTAATGAGAACTCAAAGAGAAAATTTGTTTAATTTTCATAAAAATATTTCACAATGCAAAAAATTTGGGGGTGAAATATGACCCAAACATATTACTGTCTGGTAAAATTAACCCACATAACAATGACTGAGACCCTGTTGAATAAGCAGTGCTTTTTAAATGAACCCACCAGACACAGTGGTGGTCCAGACGCAGGATGCAGACTCCACAGATCCTGCAGTGTCCCGCTCTTGGAGGCCGCACCACTTTGCATACGGCGCACCAGTTCTTCCTCTGAACACCCTGCTGTGCTGTCCCAGATTCACCAGTTTGTTCGTGATTGGCTATCACCACCTGGTGCTGTGCTCCGTTTAGATAAGCGGCATCTACGTCAGGTGGAGGTTTGTGATAGGTCACTGTACTGTGAGTGTCATTTGGACTAGGCCTGACGTAGCCCGGCCCCCTCTTAGTGATTATGAGGGAAATGACCGTAAGAGCAACACCCGCGGTCACAGCGGCCAACTGGAGATGATTCACATCACCTCGAGGAACGACTTTGGTGATGAAGAGGTAGAACATATAGAAGAGGGAGAAGAGCGCGAGGCTGAGGAAGAATAACGTGCGTCCTTTCTTTCGGTGAGTGAAGAAGTAGTACCAAAGGACCATGATGGGCACTGCTGTTAGCACTAAAATACCCAGCAGGTAGTGCAAAGCTGCAATGTGCAAAAAAACAGGAAGCAGAATAAGAGGAGGGATCACTGATATATCAACTTGTTGGGCTCCGGATATCCAAGGCACCCGCAGACGATCATTGATCGTGTCTATAACCCGGGACAGAGAGTCTGGACTTTGAGGCTTCTTCTTCATCCATCTGGAAAATAAAATTTTAAGTCATACTCATCATTTACCCATAAACGAGCAGAAATCTATGAATCCAAAGTGCTCACCTGTCACAAGCCTCATCCAAATCCTCACAGTCACAGCAACATGCTGCCATGTGACTGCGTCCACCATGACGATCGATGTACTCACAACAGCACAGAGGATCATCCTGATCTAGTGTGCGACGGCTTCTCTTCTTCATGATGGATATCAGCCGAAAAAATGAAGGTGAGGGAAGATATTGAATTCCTGTGGGTAGACAAAAATATACACTGTATACTGTATTGGTCATTAATCTGGCATATCCTAGAATATCCTGTATGTAACGGGACGATGTCCCAGAGGATGCACTATCTAGGACAATTTCTTCTATATGTGGTGTCTATGGTGTATAGTTAGATGCACATGCTTGAGTCACATTATATTAAATGATGTGGGAATCAGTTTAAAAGTAGATTATTAATGGATCCAGTTCTGTGCATTTGAGACAGGGTTATTATTTACATATAAGCATAAAAAGCATTTTCATGATTTAAAATAAAATATTATCTGAAATGAAATATAAAAACTTGAAAAAAAAATATTTCTGCGTACATTTTATCAGTTCATGCATTCACTAGGAATTGAACCCATGACCTTGGGTATGTATGTATGTATAAATAAATAAATAAGCTCCACATGATAGATAGATAGATAGATAGATAGATAGATAGATAGATAGATAGATAGGTTATATAAATTAAGTTAAAGCAATGAGGTTCCGATTGACGACACTAGAACACGCCATATAACAAAAGTAATCACGATAATATATAAATAAACTGATAGTGAAATGTCAAACATTCATACTTACAGTACAAAACATTCATATCGCAGAAGCTGTTCCTGCTGTCAGTCTCATTGTCGTTAGTGGAACATTCGAGTCTTTTTACCCCGCTGCTCCATTATAGCTTATTTAGCCACTTACTCCACAGAAATTACGAAGAGTTGCCCAAGAAAAACTACACAAAGCAGCCCATAACTACGAAGTTTACTACAAAGAGCACCAGGAAGTCGAGTAACACAAGCAGCAGCACAGCACGCGCCCTGTGTATGTTTCCTGACGTCAGCGCAAACTAACCCTTTTATTTCCTAAAATTAAAAACTGAACTTGATGGTCAAGGTTTGTTACAGAGAACACCGTTTCCAGACTGCGGTCAAGCCAGCCGTCACTCCGAAATGCACGATCAATCTAGCCGCCGCGCTATTTTGTTGTGCGCGCATATACAAAGCATTACGGTGATCTTCCGCCGGTCTTTCGCCTGCACTCACTCGGCCAATTTATTTATTTATTTATTTATTTTTACTGCTTAACTTATACATACAAACAAGAACAGGGAAATAAGAGTAAGGGTTATATATATTAAGAAAATTAATTATACTAATTAATAAAGTAATATCAGATTAACTGTCTCTAATATTATTATAATAATCTCTAAAAAAAAAACGTATTTAAAATAGGCCTTATAAAATGAAATTGTCTAAAAGTGTTAAGTAACAGCCTAATAATTAAGGTTCAAACAAAATGATATCAAAATAACTGATGTTGAATTACAAAATAAAAGCCCCCCAAAATCTCATATCCAACCTGTTTTGCTTAGCATTTCAGATCGCTTTAAAAAGGAAAGTCCCTGTTACCACAGACTAGTTTTACTTCAGATTGATAGTAGACCTTCTCAGGTTGTCATTCACCCAAAATCAGGTAAGTCTGATGTTGCCTTACAAAATAAAAGCCCTCAAAAATTCTCATATCCAACCTGTTTTGCTTGGCATTTCAGACAGCTCTAAAAAGGAAAGTCCCTGTTACCACAGACTAGTTTTACTTCAGATTGATAGTAGACCTTCTCAGGTTGTCATTCACCCAAAATCAGGCAAGTCTGATGTTGCATTACAAAATAAAAGCCCTCAAAAATTCTCATATCCAACCTGTTTTGCTTGGCATTTCAGATAGCTCTAAAAAGGAAAGTCCCTGTTACCACAGACTAGTTTTACTTCAGATTGATAGTAGACCTTCTCAGGTTGTCTCACACCAAAAATCAGGCAAGTCTGATGTTGCCTTACAAAATAAAAGCCCTGTGTATACATTAATAAACCCATAATATGAAATTCACAGAGTAAATTCACAGTTTAAACAGAGCAATTTCATCTCACATGTTCACATGTAAAAATATTTCATGATGTTTTCATTTACAAACTCTTTTCCTATCTAGGCCCACTTTGGGTTTCATATTGAATGTTCCTAAAATTTTTGAACAGGGACACAGACCAGAATTATCAAGACTAATTTAAAAGGAAAAAATAAATAGTTGAAATAAAGAGATATAAGATAGATATTCAAATCCACTTTAACAAATGGATTAAAGTGTCACAACACATCCAAAGATGAATATGAAGGTAGGTAATAAAAAACAATTATGTTTTTTTTTTTTTTTTTTTTTTTTTTTTGTTCATCCACATCAGACATACCTGAAATTATGCTATCTGAAGTTATCTGAAATGCCAAGCAAAACAGGATGGATATGAGATTTTGGAGGGCTTTTATTTTGTAACATCAGTATTTTTATTCATGTAATATCAGACTTACCTGATTTTGGGTGAGTGAGAACCTGAGAAGGTCTATTATCAATCTGAAGTGAAACTAGTCTGTGATAAAGGGGACTTTCCTTTTTAGAGCTATCTGAAATGCCAAGTAAAACACCCTTTATATGAGATTTTGGAGGGATTTTATTTTGTAATGCAACATCAGACTTGCCTGATTTTTGGTGTGAGACAACCTGAGAAGGTCTACTATCAATCTGAAGTGAAACTAGTCTGTGGTAACAGGGACTTTCCTTTTTAGAGCTATCTGAAATGCCAAGCAAAACAGGTTGGATATGAGAATTTCTGAGGGCTTTTATTTTGTAATGCAACATCAGACTTACCTGATTTTGGGTGAATGACAACCTGAGAAGGCCTACTATAAATCTGAAGTGAAACTAGTCTGTGGTGACAGGGACTTTCCTTTTTAGAGCTATCTGAAATGCTAAGCAAAACAGGTTGGATATGAGATTTTGGGGGGCTTTTATTTTGTAATTCAACATCAGTTATTTTGATATCATTTTGTTTGAACCTTAATTATTAGGCTGTTACTTAACACTTTTAAACAATTTCATTTTATAAGGCCTATTTTATTTTATTTTATTTTTTAGAGATTATTATAATAATATTAGAGACAGTTAATCTGATATTTATTAATTAGTATAATTAATTTTCTTAATATATATAACCCTTACTCTTATTTCCCTGTTCTTGTTTGTATGTATAAGTTAAGCAGTAAAAAAATAAAAATAAAATAAAATAAATAAAAATATTTGGCTGAGTGAATGCAGGCGAAAGATCGCCGTAACGCACTGTATATACACGCACTACAAAACAACGCGGCGGCTAGACTGACCATGCATTTCGGAGTGGCGGCTGGCTTGACCGCAGTGTTTCACAGATGCTTCCAGAGTCTGATTATTTTCATAACTTTTTCAACATTGAATTGAAAATACAAAGAGTTCAAATAGAGAATCGCTAAGTATTAGTAACAATATATATATATTTTTTTGCTTCTCAACAAACATAAAATTCAACATATTTCAAGTTATTAAAAAATAGAAAAAAAAGTTCCTTCAAAGTTCAAGTTCCTGGACAGGACGTACACGTGACATGACGTCATAGAGGGTTGCGCATGCACGTCTGCAGCCTTTTAAAACCTAAAAACTCCAACTTGTTCATTTTCTGACATTTAGCACGAATGGAACATAAACAAACACACTTTAAAGTAAATAATGTAAATGTGTACTTTTCATTTATTTTAGAAACCCAGAGAGCGGGAAAGGGCAATGTTGTCACCCCCTGTGGATGAATAGTCATAATGTAACTATGTTGTGATATTTGATGTCGAGGTTACCAAAATAAAATCTCACCAAAAATCATAAGCTTCACAAACTCACATTGTAATGCCATGGGAATTTTATTTATAAATAGGTTCAGACGACATTTTATTTAAAAAAAATTCAGAAGAAAATTTTCAATCTATGCAGAAAAATAGACATCTATACACATCCACCACTTACATATTTTTCTGTGAAAGAATTAAATGCTTGAGGATTACACATTCTCTTTTGATAAATTACCACACTTTTCCCACTGTAAATAATTTACATGAATGTGTTACAAATTTAGTTCACAGTGACAATACAGTCCCTAAAAGTTGAACAAAAGTGGTATTTTTTTAAGAGTGTAAACAATTTAAAACATCACCACTCATTCTTTACACTAAACCTCAGATATTTTATCTTCTTCACACAAACCTGTACTGTAAAATTCTGATGAACATTCAGAACTTACAAACATTTTACAATTTCAATAAGCACAATCATTTGTTATTAGTGATCCCTGCTTTAATAAGGTTTTAAGGTGCAATCATTTACAAATTCTTAGAGGTATCTTAGAACAAGATCAATATCTAAATCAAGACAAAAAGGCCACATGACTAAATGTTAGGCAGATCTTTAGAGGCAATGGGCCTGCATTGCCCCCTTCATAATTAAAGTGAAGACCCTGTGCAACTGCACTGAATCCATTACATCTCTGAGACGTTTTATAAGGCTTCTACTGTAGTCCAGAAAAACATCTGTCCATCAAATTACAGTAGCATCCAGCAGTTGAGAACATGATTGTGAGAAGCTCTTGTGCTTCAACCTGCTACAATGTTGTTACTTTAATGTTTAACTTCAACTTCAGCTTCAAGGTTGTTAGTAAACCCAAGAGGAAACTCACAAACCTGAGTGTACCAGTGCGAAGATCCCCTCCAAGACAAAAACAGCAGTGAAAATAAAATAAAATAAAAACATCCAACCATAGCAAAAAAGCCCAGAGAAACGATGAACATGGCTACGAGTGTGCCCTGGGGTGACAGTACCTATGGCAACACTCCTCGGCGAGGACAGGTCTTATGGGAAGAATACCCTTGTGTTGTCAGGTCAACAAACTCAATGCCATTTAAAGCTGAGAGGAGGATCTGTTATAGACCTGAAAGTTCTGCTGAAGCACCACAAGAGAACTGCGTAGCTATGGAGAAGAAGAAACCAGCAAAAATAAACAATCACATAAGAGACTTCTCAGCAAAACAGGATATGGTATGGAGCTACAGTTTAGACTAACAACATAAGATCAACTTTTTCTGGTCAAGAACTGCCAAATTAGACAGGAAGGACTTTCTCACTGATGTGTAATGATGAACAACCAGAGTTTGTTTTGCATTTACATGTAATTGCATGGTGTGTTTAATAAAACACCCAAACATACCTGTTCTAGAAGGTTAATGGAGTCCTGCAGTACTGCCCTCAGTAAATGCACTTCTTCTCGACTTCTGTGTGGCATACCCTGTCTGGGGCCTAAGTCAGGTGCTAACCTATATAAAAACATGAAGTCAGTTTTGTTCATAAAAATGAACAAAATTTACAATGTGAAAGAGCCTTTACCTGGACTCTACTCTCTCCTTCATTCTGTGCTTGGTGTTTAGATACAAACGGTGAGCGACATCTTCCATGGCCCAAAGTTTAAAGAACAGCCCCAAGTTCAGAGCCACCAGAACAAAAAGTCTGAGAGGCAAAACAATGTGACATTCATAAGCACGTTATTATAAGTCACCATTCTAAATCATCATTGTAAAAATTCGCAGTTTTTCTTCCATGTTTCACACGGCAGCCATAAGCTGCACATATTTATTTTGGTAACCATGCTAAAAGGCTGCAACATTCACACAGCAGAGTTTCTATTTTTGCCACTGCAGCACACTGAACTCAGCAGAAAATACTGAGAACATGCACCGTGAACCTATTTATCAATGTAATCTTTTGCAAAATAGCAACATAAGAAATACACAGTGAAAGGTTATGGGATTTTAGGTTCCAAACACACTTTTCATTCAGTAAATCTGTCTGAAACAAGATGGTTAAGTTTGCAGTCTAATTCTGTTTGGTGTAGACTATTTACCATATAAATGTAAATGTGCTCCCCTTCCTTATGCAAATCAAGAGTATTAACTCTCAATAGGCAAATTCTAACAATCATTTTATGATTTTAGGTTGTTATTAGAGGAAAAACTCAATGTAGTAACCAAGTTCTTTTGTCAATGTCATAACATTAAGCTTACACACAGCTTACTGTATGCATGAGGTGTGAAACAAGATTTATAGAGTGAATGAAGCCTTACATTAAGCTCATCCCAAATACAATCGAAGTGATGTTCCGTCTGTGTTGTGTGTTCTTTATATCCATGGCACCTGTAATGTAAGAAGCAAATCATACAATGCAAGTCTAACTGTTATAAGTCTAATACACAATAGCCCCTTTCACACATACAAGCTTTACTGGTAAATTACCGATAAATTACTGTTAAGGGATCATGTGTGAACAGGACCTTTTCAAAAATACCAGTAAATTCATTCCGGCAATTTACTGGTATGAGACGTTGTAAAATTACCAGTAATTTGCTGGAATGATGCTGTGTGTGAACGCAGAATGAACATTACTTGCATGAGCACGTACAAGTTCAGAGTACAGTGACGTAAGACGTCTAGTCTAGGCCAATCACAACATTCTTACGCAGATGACGCGTTTACTCCGCGCTGTGTATTTTGGTTTGAAATTGTGTAATGTGATGTCTCTGGGCTGAAAGCGCTGCATGAATGTGAACGTTTGACACAAAAATGACAACATCAACAAAAACACTGATTACCCCTCCGTGTTTACAAACACAACACCGGGAGGCGCAGCCATTTAGAGGTCATTTCTGGTTAATATTGTCACAGAATTTACCAGTATTTTGAAACGGATGTGTGAATGGCGCTTTACCGGAAAAAAGACGGAACGTCATTGCCTGTGTGAGCATTTTTGTATTTACTGGTAAAGTCGTTCTGGTAATTTTTACGGCAATTTAGTGGTATTACTGTGTAAAAGGGGCTAATGTCTTGGACCACAAAATAAACATCTTATTACTGTGAAAACAATTTCTGGTGGTTTAATCAGTATTTTGAGCCCACTACCCAGTAGCATAGATATTGGATTCAGAAATTAAAAATACACATATATTTATACCCGTGGTGCCGGCTCTCTGCTGATCTGAGTCTGTGCTGTACTGCTTCCCTGGTTTCATGTGTTCCTGTAGGGTGCGACTGTAAGTTCTTCGTCTCCTGCGCAAACCACCCGTCTTTCCAGCATCTCCGCTTCCTTGAGTCAACTCTGCCTCCTCTTCTAGCAGCTCTGACTCTGGAATGTGCATTGTGAGGTGAAAATCATTGAAACTGCATTAATCTGTGAGACCAGAGTGGTTATTTTGAGGTCAGTGGATCTATTAGGGATCTGGCTTTTGGCAACCCTGTAGTTTAGTAATTAAATGGCCTTGCAGGCAATGGATCTAACTGATGTATTTCACCAATAGGAAACGGACACACCCATGCTGCTAATAGCCCTCCCTAGACACTCTGATCAGGTCACTAATGTTCATTACTCTTTTGATTCCCTAATCCAACATCCCATGGCAGAGAAGCTATTAGCCAGCTTTTTTTCCAGTCGATGAGAAAAACATTGAGCACAGTCTGCAGTTCTGCTCATTTGAATTGATCTACATTAGTTTTGGGCTGCAGCTTTAGATTGTTATTTTGTTTTGAAGTGTTTTACACGCTGTTCTGCTTTGATTTGTTTTGCAGCAAAGGATATATACAGACTCAGACAAGGCAATGGATTGCAGACTGGGCCACTATAAAGCAGTGCTACTTGTACTTTTATAGATTTTTATTCATATTAATTAATATTTTGAAAGAGCTTATTTTTACATTTTGTCTTCATTTTAATTTTAAAGTTTTAGTTTAGTTTTTAGTGTGGTTTTGTCTATTTTTTTATTTCAGTTTTAGTTTAATTATTTTAGTACATCAAGTTAATGACAAGAAAATGAGAAATGTTGCCTTAGTAACTAAAAGTAAGACATAAAAAATAAACAAGTTTAAGTTGTTTTTATATTTTATTTTATTCCAGTTAATAACTACAATAACCCTGCAAACCCTATGAAGTGAAACAGGAAACACTTAAAGATATAATTAGTGACATAATATAGATCTAATAGGATTTATATATAAATAATGACATTCAGTCATGTAAAAAATCTCCATAATCTGCAAACCAAGAAGTGAAACTTGGGAAATGAAGAGAGAAGTGAAACGGATAAGTGAAGAGGGAAAATAAGGGTTAGGAAAGATAAAAAAAATAAATTGCATTATACCAACCAAGGTGTCTAAAGTAGTCTTCTAGGCCACTCCAGGAGTTTTTTGTGATAAAGGATTTAACAAGACCCCAGGGCTGCTTTTTGTATTTGACATCAGTGTAAATCCTGCACAGAGCGATAATGATTTCAACTATTTACTAAATGACTCTTACATTAAGAGATGTCGGTGTCATAGTCATACTAAAAGCAGTTAGATGTACAGATATGAGGACACTGCTTACCTGAGTCTGCACTTGTGCTTGGAGTTGCGGATGATACAGTAGCGATTCTGGGTGTAGAAGTAATCATGGTACGGTACATCATGTGTGTAGACCTCCGAATCTATCATGTAGTACTGACCCTCCCTCGACTCTTTATATAGTGTCTAAAATACACAAAGAAGAGAAATCAGAAAATATTCCACATATATGCACCGGATGAATTTACACAGCTGCACAATACAGATGTCAGGATTGCTATATATGGTTCTGTTCAGTTTATTTAGGATTATCTAGGTTTTTGTCCTTTAAATTTTGGACAAAGTGACTACCTTAAATATTCAAGACTACTACTATAAACAAATATATCTGCAAATATACAAATGAAACCTTTAAAGATACCAGAAAAAGTATATAGCCTGTATTTACTAGCAATTTTTACAGGCATTAATCAAGGCTATATTGACTTTGGTTACATGTCCATATAGATATTATGCAATGTTATTTAATCCTGTGCGCTGCTGTATGTACAAGACAATTTGAGAGTCAATCCTACACATTCATTGTATGAATGTAGACATAGTCATCAGACAGATCATTACTGTGTAAAACATGATTATTTCATCTAATCGATTACATCAACTTTAAAATGCAATTAGCACAATCAGATCAAATAAATGGATGAAGGTGATTTTGTAATTGCAGCACGCCTGCAGTCATTTTATTGTTAAACATGTTAACTGTTGCATAATATAAATGGAAACAAAAGCTGTCTAGTGTCTAATTAACTGTCTCACACAAACTCAACAGCAGTTACATGCTTTTAAATTATTCTATGCATCACAGACTAAGAGCTGAAAGGCCACATTGTATATTAAGTTCAGTTTAAATGTGTCTGGCAAACTACTATATTGTTTCATGGATTTAATTTCACACAAAGACAACTGACAAAGCACAGTCGACTAACCTAGACATAGTTATTTGTCAAATTCGCAAGATAAAAGTGGCAACAACAGGTGCTAATATTACAAAAATGATCAAAGGTCCCATCATCACTCAGAATTCGCAGAAACTTGAGAGCCACAACCGCAGCTCCTTCCTGCTAACTATGTTTCTAAATATAAATGTGACATAACCAAATACTGCACATTAACTGACAGTCAGTGCAAACAATAAAACACAGCCTTTCCATGAGGTTATACAACAATTTTTTACAATTAGTTTGACAAACAAATCAGCTTGCTAGATTTTGAAACAAAGCCATAGAGTTGCGACTCTAACCTGGGTTTCTGTAGCAGTGGAGAACTTGCCAACCAGAGGGTTATTAATGGTGATGGTGTAGTTCAAAGTCCTTTTCATACCGCCAGAGGCCTCCCTTTGCCAAGAGGTAGAGCTTGCACCTGTCAGGTAATACACTTTTGTTACTATAAACACAATGGCAAAGCAATATAATGTAAAAACCAATGTTGATATTTTTAACTAAAACTAAAATACCTATAAAACATTGTTTTGGTAAGTGAAATAGCACTGATATAAATAAATAAATGAAAAACAAACTTCAAAATGTTGCCTTGGAATGTAACTTAAAATAAATACATATAAATAAAAGCTAAATCTAAATATAAAAATGATAAAACCACAAATGTTAAAATAAAAAAAAATTATCAAACTTTTTTTTTAACATTTTAATAAATATTATAATAGTACATAAATAATACTAACAAAATAATCTGCTAAAATATGACAATATTTCTGGAGGACCAAAATCTACTATATGCTGAAACGAAAACTTCTACTATTTTTACCAATCACATCTATATAGGAATCGGACTGATTACTAAAGTAGATCATTAGTAAGAGAGGTAAAAGGTTAAGAGAAACACACCTATGATCTTCCTGATATCCATAAACCTCCGCATGAAACTAGAATCAGTGAAAAGCAGGTTAAACATCTTCTCAGCACTGATGTGAAAGACCCGGTTCACAAACAGCCTTCCCTGAGACACCGGAGACGCTGTCTCACGTTCTTCCACTACAAGAAATCAATACTGATGTAAACAAAATCCATCAACACAGCCATGGAATGAGACACAGACACACACACACATCTCACCCTCCTCCAGGCCGTCGGATTTGCTGTTATCCGAGAGCTGGTCTTCATTGGCATTTAGATCCAGAGAGAGAGAGGAGCGTTTAGACACTCGTTCAGACCCTGAGCGGTTTAATGATAGATTTGGACTGCGCTGATGGGACGGGGTACTAAGAGTGTCGTCCTGTTGAGAGTTTAATTCAAGTTCAAAACCTTAAACTCTATTTTAAAGACATTGTGCTTTTTTTTCTTTATAAGCAAAATTTGCAGAGTGCAAAAAGATTGAATGGGTTGACCATTGACATTTAATACTGACAATATATTCACAGTGAGTGATTTTGCTGCATATTTTTAATAACAATATTTTAATGAAATGTACATGAAATAAATAAAATAATTATATGTTAAATGTTCATAAAAAAATCTAAAATGTTTCTGGTAAAATCTTAAACAAGTTCTCAAGTAAAATTGTCACCTACTTTATAGTTTAAAGACTGCCCACTGTATCACCCAACCCTACCAGTCATTACACAAACAATTTTAAGAAAAGTCTATCTGCCAAGGAAAGTATATTTGTCAACGTACCCCTCCATTTGCTGAGAGCATGCTTTGCAGTCCAACTGAAGACTGTGTGTCATCTCCCTGTGGTGTGGTGGCCTCATAAGAATTCAGCTCCCCTTGGGGAAGACGAAGCGACGTGGGCCTTTCTGGCCTCCCGGTGTAATCCTCTCCACGCATATTCAGACTGCAACAGAGAGATGGGACCTAAAAACCAAGTAACTGATGTCTCAGTTGTCCAAACAGGTGCTGACATGTGAAGATGTGACTGGGTGTGTGCGCACGCATGTAGTCAACCTGGGCACTGTAGGTGTGACGGTATCTACTGATGTTTGAAAGCTTTCCATTTCATCATGACTCAATCCTAAATCGTTGCCATAATTCTGCTTAACCATCTGCAACAGCTCCAACTTGGTTAGTTTCTGCAAGACAGGAAAGTTGCATTGAGCAATGCACATTCACGTTTCCGCCCCACCCGTTGGGGCGTTTGCTTCTATCTGACAAAAATAAAACTATAAAAAAGAAATTTGCTGAAGCCTCCTCAAGTTCCTGTACTAATATTCATCTAAACCTGAAGATAAAACAGCCCTAACCTGCTCCACGCCTCACTGACCAGGGAGCAAATCTGTTGGAGGGCAAATGATAAGCACCACAGACTTGATTTGGCACAAAATATTAGTAATAATCAACCCTAAAATTAATAAGCAAATACTATTATATAAATAAGCACTATTTAGCCAATATCAGTCCAAAGTGCAGTACAGTGGCATTTTTCCTGAAACAGAAATTGACTTTTCATTTTCACTCCTGTAATTTATGTTTCCGCAAACGTAAATATAATTGAAGAAAATTTCGGTTACCATGGAAATAAGGCGTAGAGACTTTACAGCGACACACACTGTAAATGTAAATAGACCGTATCAACAACAGACATAGGGAAGAGTTACTCGACAAAAAGTGACTGAAAAACGCCAATAAAGCCATATGGAAAAAGAATTTCAAGTATAAAGTTCACACACATTCGCGTCGTGTTAAAAAACCGGCCAAACAATCACAACGAAATGCAAAACACCGTTTCAAGGGCGTCTGACACAGACATATTTACAAAACAAACTAAAGCGAAAACATTTGATGGTTTCATAAAGCTCTCAAATTTCCCCACCTACTCATAATTACATAACATGTTTAAAGAAGTAGCACAGCGTGTAATATATTGTAAATTATACGCAACATTATACAGTGGGTAAAGTCTCTCCGTCTGGTCACCTACCTGCTGGACGCGAGTAACCTGCGCGCGACTCGTGCTGAGATCAGGAAGCCATGACGAGCTACAACCGCGCCGCCTACTGGTGGCTTATTCATTGCCTTTAACAGCATGTCTGCTTTATCATATCTCGATATTAATTTTCCTGTTATTTCAGCTCTGCAGTTCCGCGTTTGTGTAAGGAAAGAGTCAGTATTTTCTCTTTTCAGATGAAGAAAGCCACGCCTCAGTGGGGTTAAGTGTACCCTACAGATTACACTGACTTTAGGTCCTCACATGGTATTAATATGCCACATTAGTAACCACCCTAGGGTAAAATACAAATAAATAGTTTGCATTGGCAATGGAGACTAAATAGGCCTACTGTAAAATTGATAAAGGAGGGGTTCTTGAGAATATGCTGTTTGTTTCTGACATCCCTGTTCCTATTACATATCTATTTCAGATCATATTTCAGAATAGCCTGTTGTAGAGTAGAAATGTACAGTGTTGTGCAACCAAGCAGGTAGAAGATGTAAAGAATAATTAAATAATCTGTCATGTGGAAACATGTTTGAACGATAGTGGTTAAAAAGAAGATTGTTAAAAAGAAAGAAATCACCTTCTCCATTAGAACATTCTGCCAAAGCCGAAACATGCCAAGGTAACTTTTCTCCCTTGCTGAAAATGAGCTGAAGAACAACTGTGGAAAATCACAATATATATATATTTTTATATTTAAAAAAAAAATAATAATAATTTATCCTATGTATCTTCCTAAATAAGAAAAAACAGGAATGTAAAACCTTTGATCTCTGAATTTCACCTTCTCTGAATTAGTACTGATCTGGATGGCATTTGGTATCCATTTCACTGTCTTCTCACGTGATATTGAGATGATATCCTGCATATTTACTGTGATCTAAGATAAAGTTAGTTTATTGCTCACAAAGCAGAGTGATGGAATCTATAAAAGAAATTGTATCTTAGCTATGCTCAAATAGCGGCATTTAAGAGGTACGGTGAATATATAATATACTGTAATATTTCTGTGGAACTCACTTTTGTACCACGAAAAACCTGACTGTAGAAACATAAACAATTCTCTGTAAGGTAGATGCGTCCTTGTAACAAGATATCCTTTTGGAGAGCACAGGTGTAGTCTAGGAAAAAGAAGGATCATTCAAACAACATCTAATATACAAATATTGTGGCTCTGCCAACAAACCATTTCAGTAGAGTATATTCTTACATTGTTTATTTGTTTTTTATCTCTCTATCAGTCTCACCTGCAATTAGTTTCTCAGAATCGGGCACCTCTTTGAATAACCTCCGAAACTCGTCACTCCTCTGTTTATAACTAGTGTAGAGCAATGCTTCAGGTGACTGAGGTGCTGCTATGCTCTGCCCACTGACTTCCAGGCCCTGTGAGGTACAATCACAGCAGTAAATTAATAAACAAATTCATTTGTGAAATAATGTTTGTGAATCTTAAACTATAAAAGCTGCATGCTCCCAGGAACACCACGTTTCACATGCCCAAGAGCTTACTAATATCTCACAACATTTAGCAATCAATGCCATTTGTGTAATCTCATCATGATACAGTGTCTGTAATCTTTTGCAGGACAAAGTACAGCAAACTGTACAATATCATTCTACTAAAGATCATATCTATAAATGGAAGTTAATACAGTACTCCCATGTGACTTCTACCAATTTAATCTTAACAAAAGCGTGCGGTATATTCATTCTCACCTCTTGTTCTTCTGAGCTCCTTTTGCCTTCCCCAGATTGATTGTTGTCCTGTGTGAGCTCATTGGCTGTCACTTGTTTGGGTGTTTGGGTCATGTCTTTCACCTGTTGAAGTAAAACTTAGTGGCTTCTATATCAATTTGTTAAAGGTAATGAATGTTTTTCGCATAGCACATTTTAAATAAGTTAGATTGATCTACTGGCTATTAACAAAACCAATAAGCTCACTAAATTTATTTTTTTTTGACCGTGCCACAAATATTTTAGAACTTCTTTCTGCAAATTAAAACAAAACATGCTGTTGGGAGAAAAAAACTTTGTTTTGCAGAATTCTAAACACTCTCTCTCACTCTCAAAAAAAAAAAAAAAAAAAAAAAAGTTTAAAAAGTTTTTTTCTATTTTCTCAGCGATGCCAATAAAATCCATTTCAGGTTCCCCAAATAACTTTTAAATGAACCATTTGAACCATTTTTCTTAATGTAAGGAACATTTTAAATATCTAAAGAACTTTTTTCCAAAACCTTTTATAACATTGAATGTTCTTCATTTTTGATCCACAGATGCTAATAAAGAACATTGACAGAAACAAGAACATTAAGAGAAAAAAAAAAAACATAGTAAAGACTAAGTATGAAGGAAAGACTTATCCTAGGCTCACTTTCATATAGCCTACCTACAAAATACATACCTGAGAAGGTAGTGTTCCGTAATTCCTGTTTATGTGGGATCCAGGCGTTTACAAATTGGGGTTGTGAGAAGGTTATCATGGACTTCAATCGTCGCAGATATTCCAAATGCCCATAAACTTCTAACAGCAGTGATTAGTGTCGTTGGCGTGCTGCGGTGTTGTCTGTCTCGGTTGTTGCGACAGTCCTACTCACACCTGGTATCAGGTGTACAGTCAGAATCTACCAGCTCATGAAGCAACGTGCCATTCGCCGCTGAGAACAAACACACTTTTGTATTTGCATATTTTACGTATGACATCAAGGAGCCTCCCTCAGGTTTTTTTTGTTTTGTTTTGTTTTGTTTTGTTTTAATCTAAACTACGTCTATCACTGAAAAAAAAAAGATTAATTGAATTTACAAATTTTTTTAAGGTAAGTGGTTGCAATCAATTTATTTTAAGTTAACACATTTAGTTGACTAACTTTCGACATATATATATATATATATATTTTAATTAAATGGAGCTAAAATAAATTGTTTGCAACCACTTACCTTAAAAAAATTAGTATATTTTTTCAGTGTATAACGCTTATATTTTATTAAAAATTAAGTTGACAAAATATTTAATTTATTTTAGACATTTATATTAATATTATTATTCATTTATTGTAGATATTTTATTAATTACATATTCAGAATTCAAAATATATTCAAAATACTATTATATCTTTTTACTAATAAAGTAGGCTATAGGCCTATTGTATATGTTTATAAATATAAACATTTCGGAATTTTCATATAAGTTTGCAAACAAATCGCGTTCAACTGTGGTAAGCATATCAACAGCAGACCCCTCGTAATTTCGATTCATAAAATTAGTTTGAAATAATGGGAATTGTAGTGATGTATTAAACAAACATGATGTGTTCTAACCTTTTATAGCGATCTTGCACCAGTTCAGTCAGAGAACATTTATTAAAAGACCCAAGAATCTTAAAAGACTACATTATATTGGTTAATGAGGTTCTGACACTTAAGGTCATATCAGTTTAAGGCTAGATTTATCTATGGCATTTAATATGATGTGTAACAAGAGAAAGTCAAACAACCTAATCATAGACACAAGTTAGTTATGACAGTTTATGCAACACATGGAGATAAGACTAATAAGTGTTAGAACTGTATAGACAAGAAACCAGGGCAGGGAACTAGCTACATTCCAGTTTCAAGATGAGAAAATGCAGTAAGACCAGTTAAACAAACTGACATCATTCATATGCACACATACTTAGGTAAATAGATTGCATTTAAATGCAGACACTTCTGCATGAACATGATAATCCACCTCTGAGAACAAACCAAACTTAAAGGGGAAGAGAGGTGTAACACTGCCATGAAAATAGACCCATTGATTGTTTGGATGAATAGTACAGATGCAGGTAGATCCTAAATCAGAGACATTCCTATTTTAATAGCTACATTTGTAATCTAGATGTTAAAATGGATGTAAGTTTATGACAAAACCGTTTTTTACCCTATAAATATGGGGAATAATTATATGCTTTTATGATATGCCATTTTACATGCCAGCTCATATGATATTGGTAAGAAGTGTATAGTTCTTGGCTGCACAATGACTTGCACAAAGCTAGAAATACTTGAGGAACTGCTTTCTACAGTGATGAAAAGGTTGCAAACACACCACCACCCAATTTATTTTTAAAGCACTGTTTACACAGTACATACCTCAAAACAGGTGTAAAATGATGAGCACATGACTAAGACAAGGGTGACAGTTAAACATCTTCATTTGGAGAAGAAGGTATTTTGAAAGTAGGGCATCAGTTTTCCATTGTTTGGGAATCATTTCCACATATTTCATATTAATAGCCATGATAATCTTGCTTGCTCAAGTTTTATCTGAAAAGGATCAAACATTTATGCCATTAAAGATGAAAAAAGGCTGAACATATATTTATACATTTGGTTAAAGCAAACTACTAAAAGCATTTTGTTTAAAAATGCAGGACCCCAAAACACATCCACTTAAATACTGGTATTTACAATACTTGTAAATTCATCAATATTTATTTATTTTCCAAGACTCATGTGAGCAATGAAGAGGAAGTGTCCTCAAAGAAATATACAGGACAATACTGCAATAAACATCCATACCAAAAACAACAAGAAATATGTTGGCAACCATTGAAACTATAAATATTCCAGCAGTAAATATAGTGAATCTCTGAAGTCATTTCTTCCAGTCCTCTGTACAGATAAAAATAGAACAATAATTACATCAAGTTATTTAATAACATCTATAGAGAGGATGATCTGTAATATAAACTGGGGCAGAGCAGAGGCTTTGTAGAGGATCATACAGATTGCACATATACACAAATGCACGTGCACACACACACACACACACACACACACACAAACAAAGGTATTTTGAGAGACCTCAAAAACACTAGAGCACCTATAACACCACAAGATGAACAAAAAGCAGTGGAATGTATTAGACAGCAATAAGACAAAGGAAAAGGGCATTGAATGTGTGCGTATGGGGGGATGTGGTATCTGCTGCCCTGCCCTGAGAATGATGGCTAAGGACAGACTCTTAGTCTTCCAGTGTTCGGAAGGAGTTCTGCATGTCTTCATGCAGCTGAGCGTAATCAGCTTTGATCTTCTCCTCACCCTCTTTTACTGGGTCCTGGAATACAGTTACAGACATTGAAAGACATTTTTTAAAAAATATGACAACTTTTTTAATTGCTAAAATAAAACAAGATAACGTATAATTATGGAATAAAATGTTTTAAATTAGTTGAAAGAAACAGTTTCCTAAATTAATGCATGTTTTTCAGTTTTACAAAAAATACACTTCAAATGTGTAAGTCTTCAAATACTCCCAGTCAACAAACAGAATACTTATAACAGGCAGCATGTTAAGCTGGGATAGAAGAAAGTATTTTATCTTCACAAAAAGAACACACTTTAGCTTTAAAAATAATACTAAGACATAATATTCGACCCCTGGCCATATAATGTGATTAAACTGCACTGTTTAGCTTGTTCACAATACTTGTGAATGATCACTATGAAAGAGGAACCAAGCTATTGGCAAACCAAGATAATGGAAGTCATAATAAATCAAGTGGCAGAGCAGTGGACACTAGATGGGAACCTCAGCAAACTTCCAAAAGGGCTGCAAGTTTACTTAATTACATCAAATAATTTGTTAAAATAATTTTATTAAAGTGGCTTGGAGTCTACTGGTTTAGACATAATCAAGGCATGATTCATTTTATCATGTGAGACTAAAACACAAACAATGTTTACATCCTGTACCTTGAATTTCATGGAACTGATCCTGTAGAGAATTTCTCCCATGTGTTCCCGGATCATGGCCCAGGTGATCTTATTGTCGCTCTGTGCAGTGGTCTCTACGGCATGACGTGCCATATCATAGAACGCAATCATGTTGGACAAGATACCCACCGTCTTATAGAATGGACAAAACCTGAAAATGAGAAATTGAGCATTTCAGATCCATACTATCACATGTCATTTGACAAAGGAGTTGAATGATCCTCAGTATCAGTTCAATACCTGTCATAAGGCGTGTATCCATTTTGCTGCAGGAAATCATCTTTGATTAATTTGGCAACTTCCAGCGTGATCTTATCTGTTTCAGCCAAAGATGCCTAAAAAATAAATGTGTTTTACCTATAATAATACCACAAAAAGTGATGTATACAAACAGTAAACATGCATGAACCCACAAACCCACCTTCCCCACAAGCTGCACAATCTCAGCCAAGTCTTCCTCTTCCTGCAGGATCTCTTTGGCTTTGGTACGCAGTGGCACAAATTCAGAGAAGTGCTTGTCGTAGTACTCGTCCAGTGCTCGTGTGTACTTGCTGTAACTGATGAGCCAGTTCACTGAAGGAAAGTGCTTTCTCTGAGCCAGCTTTTTATCCAGACCCCAAAACACCTGGAAGTGAGAAAGAATGGAAGGATTACAATAACAAATAATGTTATTCTGCTATGAGCCAGTGTGTTAAGACTGCTGTTTGAAGGAAATCTTCACATACTTGTACAATACCAAGAGTAGCAGATGTCACAGGATCTGAGAAATCACCACCAGGGGGAGACACACTGCAATTAAAACAAAAAAGCTTCAGTGAGTCTGCAGACAATGCAGTGACAACAGCAGTCGTAAATAATAAATCAAAACTTTACAAAAGCAAATGATTGAGTCTGAAAAAGCATTTAAACAAGTCCAGCTGATATACTTACGCTCCCACAATGCTCACACTGCCCTCTCTCTCTGGGTTGCCAAGACATTTAACTCGACCAGCACGCTCATAAAATGAAGCCAGACGTGCTCCGAGATAGGCAGGATAACCGCTATCTGTGAACACAAGCACACCAGCACAAATAAAGTTTATAATTTGTACTTTATAATATTTGCTGTCATGACTGAGATCGCGGCACACATACCAGCAGGCATCTCAGCCAGACGACCGGAGATCTCCCTCAGAGCTTCTGCCCATCGAGAGGTGGAGTCAGCCATCATGCTCACATTGTAGCCCATGTCCCTGAAATACTCAGACAGCGTGATTCCTGGATGGAATAAACACCCATTAATGATGACAACACAGCTGCTGGGTTTTAAAACACACACATTATTTTTGTATCAAATGTTGAATAAACCTGTGTAAATGGAAGCTTCTCTGGCAGCCACAGGCATGTTGGATGTGTTGGCAACCAAGGCTGTTCTCTTCATGATGCTCTCCACTTTCCCATCCACCTCCATGGTCAGCTATAGGACAAGAGAACTGTCAATCAATGTACCATCTCTTGTTTTTGCTGTTTGCTGTTACAATGACAGTGCTGTTTACCTCAGGGAAATCTCGGAGTACTTCAGACATCTCGTTACCACGCTCTCCACAGCCGACGTAGATGATGACATCACTGTTGGAGTACTTAGACAGGGACTGAGAGATCACAGTTTTACCACAACCGAAGGCACCAGGGATGGCTGTGGTTCCTCCCTGCACACACCTGTTAAATCCAACAGTGAAAGTCGAAAGATCTGTTAAACTAGCAAACATTTACACTACTGTTCAAAGGTTTGGGATTTTTTAAAGCAATTAATACTTTTATTCAGCAATGATGCATTAAACTGATCAAAAGTGACAGTAGAGACATTTCAAATATTACAAAAGAATACAATTTAAAAGAATCCTGAAAAAATGTATCAAGGTTTCCTCAAATATATTAAATAGAATAAATGGTTTCAACATTGATAACAATAAATATTTTTTAAGCAGCAAATCAGCATATTAGAATGATTTCTGAAGGATCATGTGACACTGAAGACTGGAGTAATGATGCTGAAAATAAATTGAAAATAGAAAACTGTTGTATTTTTATCAAAGGGTTGTAATATTTCACAATACTACTGTTTTTGATCACATAAATGCAGCCTTGGGGAGTACAGGAGACTTATTTTAAAAACACTAACAAATGACCCCAAACATTTGAATGGTAGTGTATATCTGTGTATCTCTGCAACGTTTAAAACATCTACTTTCACAATACCACTACCGTATATTTTTTCTCTATAATTATTTAAACCAATTATTTATTCACTACCATTTCTGTTGGTTGATGTTTATGAAAAGTCCTATATTATTATTAAAAAATCCTTTGGGGAAAATAAAGCTTTAGAAATACATGATTTGTCCATTGTGTCATCTGAAAATTGTGCTTCTTATTCTTAAATAATACGATTAAAAATCACTTCTTTTATGGAAAACTTATATTATTAAATTTGCTATGGAATCATTTCACACAGCGTGACTCACGGAAAGAGGGCGTCCAGTACCCGCTGACCAGTCAGCAGAGGGTGATTTGCAGGAAGTTTCTCGGTGACTGGCCGGACCTGACGCACTGGCCACACTTGCATCATGGTGTACTTCTCTTTTACCCCCTCAAACTCCAACTCCAACACCACATCCTGACAAACACACATTCACATTGACTTCTGTGTCACAGTTATTGTCATTTTACTGTTTTTGAAAAAGATGTACATTTTATTAGCCTCACCGAGACATCATAGTTTCCTGGCGGTGCTACGTATGTGACAGTTCCTCGGCTTTTTGGTGGTAACATTATCTTGTGTTTAATAAGAGAGTTTTCAAACACCATACCATAGATATCACCTCCAGTGACGTGACTGCCAACCTGGACACAGAAACAACAGCTTAAAATCGTTCAATCATCTGATTAATCACCTGACACCATTGGAGTTCCTTTAAAAGAGGTTATATATCTGGGATATATACAGAGCAGTAGGTGCTACACACAGCCAGGAATAGCACAAAGTGTCATGTTTCTAAGATTTTATAGTACAATGATCTTTTTAAATCGCAAAAGATTACAAAAAATGTTGATATACTCATGATATGACCCCTTAAAGCTACTAAGTGATTTGCCTTCTTGGAACCTGAAAGGATGTTAAATCATAACCCCCCCCCCAAAAAAAAAAAAATCACAAATATCATAACCAAAACTAAACTTGTCAAACACCAATAATTCAGTATCTTAACTTAAAACTAATTTTTCACTTACTCGCACACTCTTGAATGGAGAGAACTCCCATTTCAGATCACGGTTAAGGGCACCAATGTTGACTCCTCTAGGAATGTAGATGCTTTTGGTGAGGTCATTGATGTCTTTGAGGGGACGCTGAATACCATCAAAGATGGAGCCCATGATTCCTGGTCCTAACTCCACAGAGAGGGGCTTCCCTGTGCGCAGGACAGGGTCACCAACTGACACACCAGCTGATGAAAGCTCAGGAAAACTACAATACTATTTAACAGATTCTATGCATTGTGTACAACATAAACCACAGAAAGTATGTCCTGTACTAAGGTAAGAATAGGATACATGTCTCTTCATAGACCTGAATGGTGGCCATGTCACCCTCCAATCTAATGATCTCTCCCACAAGCTCACTGTGGCCCACTCGCACCAGCTCGTACATGGCAGCTCCTGCCATACTGGAGGCCGTCACCACTATAACACAATTAGTGAGTCAGTAATGTGATCATCAAAAATTACTTGTGAACATTTAAAGTTTAACAATAGCTAATATATACAGGTGCATCTCAATAAATTAGAATGTCGTGGAAAAATTCATTTATTTCAGTAATTCAACTCAAATTGTGAAACTCGTGTATTAAATAAATTCAATGCACACAGACCGAAGTAGTTTAAGTCTTTGGTTCTTTTAACTGTGATGATTTTGGCTCACATTTAACAAAAACCCACCAATTCACTATCTCAACAAATGAGAATATGGTGACATGCCAATCAGACTCAAAACACTTTCAAAGGTTTCCTGAGCCTTCAAAATGGTCTCTCAGTTTGGTTCACTAGGCTACACAATCATGGGGAAGACTGCTGATCTGACAGTTGTCCAGAAGACAATCATTGACACCCTTCACAAGGAGGGTAAGCCACGAACATTCATTGCCAAAGAAGCTGGCTGTTCACAGAGTGCTGTATCCGAGCATGTTAACAGAAAGTTGAGTGGAAGGAAAAACTGTGAAAGAAAAAGATGCACAACCAACCGAGAGAACCGCAGACTTATGAGGATTGTCAAGCAAAATCGATTCAAGAATTTGGGTGAACTTCACAAGGAATGGACTGAGGCTGGGGTCAAGGCATCAAGAGCCACCACACACAGACGTGTCAAGGAATTTGGCTACAGTTGTCGTATTCCTCTTGTTAAGCCACTCCTGAACCACAGACAACATTAGAGGCGTCTTACCTGGGCTAAGGAGAAGAAGAACTGGACTGTTGCCCAGTGGTCCAAAGTCCTCTTTTCAGATGAGAGCAAGTTTTGTATTTCATTTGGAAACCAAGGTCCTAGAGTCTGGAGGAAGGGTGGAGAAGCTCATAGCCCAAATTGCTTGAAGTCCAGTGTTAAGTTTCCACAGTCTGTGATGATTTGGGGTGCAATGTCATCTACTGGTGTTGGTCCATTGTGTTTTTTGAAAACCAAAGTCACTGCACCCGTTTACCAAGAAATTTTGGAGCACTTCATGCTTCCTTCTGCTGACCAGCTTTTTAAAGATGCTGATTTCATTTTCCAGCAGGATTTGGCACCTGCCCACACTGCCAAAAGCACCAAAAGTTGGTTAAATGACCATGGTGTTGGTGTGCTTCACTGGCCAGCAAACTCACCAGACCTGAACCCCATAGACAATCTATGGGTTATTGTCAAGAGGAAAATGAGAAACAAGAGACCAAAAAAATGCAGATGAGCTGAAGGCCTGGGCTTCCATACCACCTCAGCAGTGACACAAACTGATCACCTCCATGCCACAACGAATTGAGGCAGTAATTAAAGCAAAAGGAGCCCCTACCAAGTATTGAGTACATATACAGTAAATGAACATACTTTCCAGAAGGCCAACAATTCACTAAAAATGTTTTTTTATTGGTCTTATGAAGTATTCTAATTTGTTGAGATAGTGAATTGGTGGGTTTTTGTTAAATGTGAACCAAAATCATCACAATTAAAAGAACCAAAGACTTAACTACTTCAGTCTGTGTGCACTGAATTTATTTAATACACGAGTTTCCACAATTTTAGTTGAATTACTGAAATAAATGAACTTTTCCATGACATTCTAATTTATTGAGATGCACCTGTATATATATATATATATATATATATATATATATATATATATACACACACACACACACACACACACACACACACACACACACACTGTGTGTGTGTGTGTTTATATATATATATATATATATATATATATATATATATATATATATATATATATATATATATATATAGTTATTATTTTATTTTTATTTTTACTAAGCTATTGTTAAACTTTAACTGTTCAATTATATACACACACATATATATATATATATATATAGTGGTGTGAAAAATTGTTGGCCCCCTTCCTGATTTTTTATTTTTTTTGCATGTTTGTCACACTTTAATGTTCCAGATCATCAAACAAATTTAAATATTAATCAAATATAACACAAGTAAACACAACATGCAGTTTTTAAATGAACGTTTTTTATGAAGGGTAAACAAAATCCAAACCCACATGGCCCTGTGTGAAAAAGTGGCAAAAATGGCCTGCATGGCAGAGTTCCAAGACGAAAACCGCTGCTGAGCAAAAAGAACATAAAGGCTCATCTCAGTTTTGCCATAAAACATCTTGATGATCCCCAAGACTTTTGGGAAAATACTCTGTGGACTGACGAGACAAAAGTTGAACTTTTTGGAAGGTGTGTGTCCCATTACATCTGGCGTAAAAGTAACACAGCATTTCAGAAAAAGAACATCATACCAACAGTAAAATATGGTGGTGGTAGTGTGATGGTCTGGGGCTGTTTTGCTGTTTTAGGACCTGGAAGACTTGCTGTGATAAATGGAACCATGAATTCTGCTGTCTACCAAAAAATCCTGAAGGACAATGTCCGGCCATCTCTTCGTGACCTCAAGCTGAAGCGAACTTGGGTTCTGCAACAGGACAATGATCCAAAACACACCAGCAAGTCCACCTCTGAATGGCTGAAGAAAAACAAAATGAAGACTTTGGAGTGGCCTAGTCAAAGTCCTGACCTGAATCCTTTTGAGATGCTGTGGCATGACCTTAAAAAGGCGGTTCATGCTCGAAAACCCTCCAATGTGGCTGAATTACAACAATTCTGCAAAGATGAGTGGGCCAAAATTCCTCCACAGCGCTGTAACAGACTCATTGCAAGTTATCGCAAACGCTTGATTGCAGTTGTTGCTGCTAAGGGTGGCCCAACCAGTTATTAGGTTTAGGGGGCAAACACTTTTTCACACAGGGCCATGTGGGTTTGGATTTTGTTTTCCCTTCATAATAAAAAACTTCATTTAAAAACTGCATGTTGTGTTTACTTGTGTTATCTTTGATTAATTTTTAAATTTGTTTGATGATCTGAAACATTAAAGTGTGACAAACATGCAAAAAAATAAAAAAAATCAGGAAGGGGGCCAAAAAATTTTCACACCACTGTATGAAAATATAAATATTAATATAAAAATTATAAAATAAAATATCAAAATCTCTGGTGGCATAATGATAAAACAAAAACATTTAAAAAACAAAACAAAAACAAAATCAAAACATAAAACAAAAACATAAAATAAAAAAAATCTAAAGCTCTGGTGACAATACAATTCAACATAATAAAATAAAATAATAAACTAAAATAAAAACTATGACATCTGAATTCCTACTAACCAGGTCCAGATACGCCATGCACATATCCGAACTGTCCCTCCCGCTCCTCATCTCGGATCTTGGGAAGCTTGGAGAAGTCCATTTTGAATGTGTCTGATACAAAATTAAGTAAATAAATAAATAAAAATAAATAAATTACTTTCTATACTTAGTTCTACACTTCTGAACATTCTGCTCACATACACAAGCCGCTTATTATTGTGATTCATTTATATATTAATATAGATTAAATGTTTAAAAATGAATAATGTGTTTAATGTACTACTTTTCAGTTATCAGGTTTCCTTTTATGTTTATATCAGAATGATTTACAGTAGTAACAAAAGCAATTTTCAGGACAGGAGGTTGTCTATTGTGTAAAAAGCCCATTTATATATATACACAACATTTATATGTAGGACAAACATGGAACACAGTCACATGACCAAAGGCACATGACACTGACTGTAAAACAGAAACCATGTGAGGAAGTCGGGAAAACAGTTGAGCAAATCTGGAAAAACTGTTTTGTAGTGGCAATTTATGACAGAACAAATCCTTTTTATTTGAGAACCAGCCAACTATACCCCAAATGTTCTGTAAAACAATACATGACACTGACACCTTCATTCATAAAAATATTTCTTGTTATTCCTCAAGAACCTCAAGAGAAAGCAGTCTAACACGTGATGCTCCTATGACATCAAATATCACAGTACAGACATATGGTCTGTAAATCTAGTATGCTGTTGTTAATTGGAAAACAGCAGGCAGTGGTTGTGTGTCAAAACCTAGTAAGCTGCCTACTTACATATAGCCTTATTGTGCATCAAATATCACAGTGACCAAATACAATCATCTCCACAGAGACAAAGATGAGAGGATTAAATAAAGGATATTAAATATATATTCTCCAGAGTCCCGTTATATTCAGAGATGGTTTAATGCTTGTATGTGTTATGTGCACTGCATTTCAGAGATGCTGCTGCATGATCACGTGATCACGACGCTGCTGATAGAATTTGACCTTTGCTGAAAATCTACGGTAATTTTTGTCTCCCATTAATTAAAGCGAGTAATGTGATCAATCTCATGCGTTCGCGAACACTTGAAATGATTATATAGATAATACACTGAAATTCTCTGTTTAGCATCCAACTGGGTTATTATTCTCAGTGCTGCAGGGAAAATAAACATGTAATGTTAACGATTCCAATGAGTTGCATGCAGAGGCCAAGCGAGCAAAGATTCAGCGACACAATGTACATCAGTAAAATGAGCTGTTATATGATTATTAAAGAAAAAATACAAAGAGAATCTGAGAAAATCATATTTTCTGTTTGATTAACCTAAAAAGTACACTTCCGAATACAGTGGTCTCAGCGTGAAAAAACTATATGATCATCATTTAAAAATGCGTAAATACCTCAGATAATCTTGTGTCCAGATGCTTTGGTGAGATGAGACGTGATGAACGAGAAAAGTCAGCTGACTTCATTCAGTCGCGTGCAGCACGTTCTCCCTCTGCAGAGTGAACAGCGCGTGCAGAAAACTCTCTATCGTCCCCTACTGTGTGAAGGAAACAGTGTTGCTTCAGTGTTGCCAACTTAGCCATTTTGTTGCTAAATTTAGCAACTTTTCAGACAACCCTAGCAACTTTTTCTTCCTAAAGCACCTAGCAACAAATTTAGCAATTTTTCTAATTTATTTGGCAACTTTTAGCAACTTTTGATAAGTGACTCAGACAATAAAAAGGCATTTTCTATCCAAATTACACAAAAAAGGAAACCTAGCAGTGCACCCATCAAGTAAATTGAGTTAGCTGCTATATGCAATTGTTGAATTTAATAATAATAATAATAATAATTTAATAATTGTTCATTTATGATACACTTTGTTAGTAGCTTGTACCTGTGATTGTTGATCAGTTAGTACACTGTAAGGAAAATGGAAAAGATACTAGTAATTTTCCAGGACATTATCCATTATCCATTGTAACACAATGCATAATTTAAAATGCAGGTAAAAAAAACAATACAAAAAATTCTTTCATATTAACATAGTAGACTGTGCCCTATTTTTACAGACTTTTCTTAGAGTGCAGCATATTAACCACGTAAAACACTGCTTAAAGCATAATTGTTGAAAATGTGTAGTATTACTAGTTTACTAGCTATTAAAAAAAACTTAAATTGTAATTATTCAAAAATGTGTAAGCGTTCAATAATTCAATGTATTTAAAAATACAGTTATTTATTTTAATATTATATTACACATATTATTTTACAAACCAATCTAAATGAAGATATACAAAATATATTTTTTGCTGAGATTTGATGTTGTGACAATTTTGCGTCGTGATTACGCAATGACATCATCGCAAAATTACATCACAACATCATTTAGCAAATTTTATTAACAAATCGACTTTCCTTTAGCAACTTTCTCTGAAAACTAGTTGGCAACAGTACGGTTGCTTTGTACTGTAGCCTACATTGTTCTCTAGTCTAGTGTCTCTGGGCTACCCCGAGATAGCAATTATAAATATTCATGGTATGGTAGCTCTATAACGATCCACCAAAAAAAAAAAACTTTCTTCTTCTTCTTAAATATTTTTGTTTCTAAAGGCTGAGAACTGGTCAAAATCTCCACTTAAAACATGTTGATGATTATGAAGTTAACTAATGTTCATTTATGACAGTGGTCCCCAAAAGTGCACGTTTTGTATGTTTGTCTAATCAAACACACCTGACACAGGTCTTCAGCTTATTTGTAGAGACTCCAAAACAAGATATAGGTGTGTCAGATGACATTCAAAACCCACAGTATTAGGGCGGCTCAAACAGGTTTGATTTATGTATTCATGCTCCTACAGGTGTGTTTTCTACATTATGTTGCAAAACTATTTCTTTCAGTTTGAAGACTTGAAGGCAATGAGGATGAAATCACGTCCACAATGGGTAAAAATAGCAATAAATCTGTTTAATATGCAAAAATTAGAGTTTTATCCTGCTTTAGTAGTGTGTTTGTTTTATAGTGTGTTTATTTTGTGGTCTGGTTGGTTTTGTCTAGACTTGAAACAGAATTATGTGAAAAACAGAGAATCACTGGTCAAAGTGGGTGTTCATAAGTTTCGAAAATAGCAACAACAACAACAACAAAAAGGAAACAATCACAGTCTTAAAGCTATCATGTCAACTATGTTTCCTGGTAACTATCACTTCACAGTTTTAAATCTGTTAAATGTGTACTACACATTCTACACATCAATGCAGTTAACATTTGTTAAAAACAGTTTCTCTGTGTGTTTTTCATTAGGGTTGATAAGGCGGAATAGTCTATATGCTGAACATCCGAACAGTAAGTCAAAGTAATTAATTTAAATAACTTATTATTACACTTATGTTTGGTATTTGGTACTTGATATTCTTACATTACATTATTATGTTGTTAGTCTTATGTGAAATCTGGCGTAAATTTATTATTATAGGCCTATGCACAATGAAAAAGTATTTTCTCAGTCTAATTTTATTTTAAATGTATGTTATTTCTGACATTAATGCTGTCTGAATGCTGCATATTTGATTGTGATTTTTCAGTGATGATTGCTACAGTGATTTGGCATTGCATGATGTGTGTGTGTGTGTGTGTGTGTGTTTGTTCTGTGCTTAAGTGAGTGAGCTGAGGATTGTCTTGCTGGGGAAAGATGCACTGGCGAACAACAGAGTTAGAAACAGCATCCTGGGAATATACAAGGGTGACGCACCTTCAGCTGATGTAGAGCAGCGCACAGAGAGAGTTAGAGGACAACCGGTGGACAGACCCATCACTGTCATCAATGATCCTCATCTTCTACAGCCAGACCTCTACCACAGTCAGATTTCTACGAGAGTGAAAGACTGTGTGTATCTGTCTGATCCAGGACCTCATGCAATCATACTCGTACTACAGCATAATGACTTTAGTGAGGATGACATACGAAGAGTGAATTATGTACTGAAACAGTTCAGTGACAAGGCAATTAAACGCACTATAGTGTTAACTACTGATACAGAGACTCTGAGCTCCTTGCTGGCTTCTGTGCTAAAGAATAATGCTATGCATCAGTTAATAAAGGAGTGTGGAGGAGGACATATCCAGTTTGATCAAAGACAACCAGGATGTTACTCTGAAATCATTCAAAGAGTTGAGAAGGTAAAGGATGAATATGAAGAGTTTCTCAAATGTGAGGTGTTTGATGATGCAGAAGAAGGAATCAGTGCATCAGTGGTCAGAGTGGAAGAGGAGGAAGAAGGAAATAAAAAGGGAAATGATGGTGGAGGTTTTCTACAGTTATTCTGTAAGTCTCAGGATTACTTTACTAAGTGTATGCACATTACCGATTGTTTATATACAATGGATTCATTTAACTAAAAATATTTAAATTTTATGAAAAAAAAAAAAGATTTTAAAAACCTCAAAGAGGTTTTTGGCTATATTACTAAAGCACAGTGCAATTATTTCATGTCATTTCATGTCATGGCTGGGAGTTCTCATGCAATTTATGGGTGTATATGGAAGACTGTCATTTAAAAATAAGAAATTGATTAGATATTTATTCACTAAAAATATAGAATAAAAATAAACATAAATAAATCTAAAAATAAGAATAAATAAAGATTTCTTTAAATACTCTTGAAGTATTCATAAAGTTTAGCTCCAACCTGCTCCAACACACCTGCCTGAATGTTTCTGAAAAAAACTTGATTAACTGGTTCAGGTGTGTTGTTCTTTTTTTATAGTTGGTAAAAGAAAGCACAGTCCAGAGCGTATTCATCCTAACAGTGACTCCGTAAACATGTTAAATTAATAATTTAATTAAGAATTTAATGTAATCTGTTTACTAATTACATTTTGCAGTATTTTTTATTGATGTTGTTTAAGGAAACTGTTCATTTAAGGACCAAAGTCAACTGTTTCTTAAACTGATTTTCATTTTCAGCTTCTGCTTCTGAAAAAGCAAAATTGAACTTGGTGCTGTGTGGAAGAAATACAAAGCTCAAGGCCTCCGTGTCTGATATGTTACAAGGGAAAACTTCATCCACACATCAGAGAGAGTCTAGTTTAGTTTGTGTAAAGACAGAGGTGAAGGTACATGGACGGCACATCACTGTGGTGGAGCTTCCAGCTCTCACTGAGCTCTCAGAAGAGGAAGTGATGTGCCAGACTCTCTGCTGTGTGTCTCTCTGTGATTCTGGAGTTCATATTTTCCTCCTCATTATTCCTGTTGGTCCACTTACTGATGAAGACAAAATAGAACTGGAAAAAATCCAGCAGATGTTTTACTACAAAGAGCACTTCATGGTGCTCTTCACTACAGATCTCACTGTTGACCAAAGTGTGAGAAATTCTGTCATAAACACAGAATCTCAAAAAGTTGTTAGTCTATATGGAGGTCATTACACTGTAATGGGATTGAAGGACCATAGAAACTTTGAACAGATCTCTGACCTGTTGGAATGTATAGAGAGCATTAAAACAGAACCCTACTCACTTCAGATGTATATAAAGGCTCAAGAGAACAGAGCCAGATATGAGCTAGAGGACAAACTGAGTGAAATGGAGATCAAAATCAAAGAGTTAGAGCAGAAGGTTCAACAAGAGGGTGAGTGAAGAAATAAGTATGAACATATCAGGTACTCAAAAAAAAAAATAAATAATAATAATAAAAAGTTAGCTATTTTTTTAGTCTCATTTGAAAGTTGTCACAAAGTTAAGTTAATCACAGTTTTTCTTTCTAAATACATTTTTCTTTGAGATTTTCCAGAATAAAATGCTAATTACACTTGTCCAAGTAGAAAAGTTATTTAGTAGAATTTAGTACAATAGCAAACAAGTGGACATGCTTTAATGTTGAGCTGTAGTCCATTATTTATTTATTTGTGTAGTACTTGACGCATTGTAAATTGTGAAAAGTCTATAATTTCTCATTTCAGGTGAAGATGCACCATCAGATTCAGGCTTTTTAAGAATTGTGCTGATTGGAAAGACTGGAAATGGAAAAAGTGAAACAGGAAACACCATCTTGGGGAGAGAAGAGTTTCATACTGAAGTCAGTTCAGATTCTGTGACGACTGTCTGCATGAAAGGAGTTGGAGAAGTTCAGGGTAGATCAGTAGCTGTTGTTGATACTCCAGGTCTCTTTGACACCACACTGTCAAAGGAAAAAGTGCAGGAAGAAATTGTGAAATGTGTTTCACTGTCAGCACCTGGACCACATGTCTTCGTTATTGTCTTGAGTGTGGGAAGATTTACCAATGAAGAGAAAAACACTGTGGATCTGATAAAAATGATTTTTGGTCCAAGTGCTGCACAGTTCAGCATTGTTCTGTTCACTAGAGGAGATGATCTGAAAACTGAAACAATAGAACAGTATGTAGAGAAAAGTAAAAATGCAGATCTCAAGAAATTGATCAGGGACTGTGGAAACAGGTTTTTAGTTTTTAATAACAGAGACAAAAAAGATAACGCAAAAGTTACTTGGCTTTTAAATATGATAGAAGAGGTGAAAAAATCTAATAAGGGGCAATATTTCACAAACAGCATGTTTGAGGAAGCAGAGATGTCCATTACAAAAAGAGTGGAGGAAATACTGAAAGAAAAAGAAAGCGAAATACAGACAAAATACGACATGGAAATGGAAACCATGATGGAGAGACTAGACAAAGAGAAAAGAAAAGCAGATGAGGAAAGGATAAAAATGGTGAATCAGTTCAGAGAAAAAGAGGGGACTCTCAGAAAAGAGTTTGAAGACAAAGAAAAGGCAGAACAGAAGAGACGAGAGGAGGAGGACAAGAGACGATCAGATGAAGAAAAACAACAAAAAGCTGAATTTCACCAAAAAATTCAAGAGATGCAGAAAGAGATCGAAAATCAGAGACTACTGTATGAAAAACAGCAAAGAGAAAAAGAGGAGCAAGATAAAACTAGAGAGGAGAAATATAAACAAGATCAAGAAAAGCTTAAAGATGAGCAAAAGCATGTCATGACTGAATTAAAAAAGAAACAAGAAGAGGAAACTAAAAGGAGACATTTGGAGGATCAAAGGAGAATTTGGGAGGAAGAGGAAGAGAGACAGAGATGGGAAAGAAGAATAAAAGAACATGAACATGACAAAAAGGAGATTCAAGAGAACCTTAAACAACAGCGGAGAAAATGGGAAGAGGAAACGAAAAAACAGATGAGAGAACGAGAGAAAGAGGAAAGAAAGAGAAAAGAGAGACATGAGGAACAATTGAGGGAAAAGCAAGAGGAACTGCAGAAAATGAGAAAGAAATCTGAAAAAGAGAGAGAGGAAGAAAGACAAAAGATAGAGGAGGAGAGACAGCGATGGAGAGATACAGAGATAAGAGTGAGAGAGCAAAAAGAGAGAGAACTTGACGAAAAGAAAAATGAATTGCAAAAACATTATGAGCAGGTGGCACGAGAGAGAAAAGAAGACTGGGAGAGAAGTAAGCGAGAGGATGATGAGAGAAGAGAAGAGGAGAGAAAGAGATGGAGGAAAATGATAGAAGATCTTAAACGAGAGCAAGAGGTGGAGATCAGCAGGAGAGAGAAAGAGGAGAAAGATAGAAAAGAAAAAGAAAAAAAAGAACGTAATCAAATGAAAAAGGAATATGAACAGAAAATTAAAGATATAAAGAAGGAACATGAAGATGAAGCCAGAAAACAAGCAGAGGAATTTAATGAGTTCAGAGAGAATAAAGATCGGCACATTCAAGAGCTTACTAACAAACTTGTATACAGTCGAAAAGATTATGAAGTCCTGGAAAGAGTGTTTGAAAGCTTACTTAAACTAAAAAGTGAGGAAACAAAAGAACTACGGAGAGATATTGAAAGACTGAAAATAAGAAGAAAATGTTTCATTCAGTGAAACCAGTGTGGAATATCATGCAATATAGAATGGAAGCAATTTATTATATCCAGGGATGTCTACAATGAGAGCTCTGCATTAACACTGACACTCATCTCGGTGGTTGGCATAAGATAGACATGATTTGAAATCCACCATCTTTGCCTGTGTACAGTCACATCCATAACATTGTCAGAGAATATTAGCCTATTTTACATTCATTATTCACTTCCTTATGACATGACAATGCATTTATTTATTTATTTTTTAAAATAAGGCAATAATGTTTTTTTTTTTTTTTTGTATATATGTAAGATAAACATGATTCATTAAAATGTACTGGTTTGGGGGTTTCCTTTTTGAGGAAAGGTACTTTTAAAAGTAATGCATTACAATATTGCGTTACTCCCTAAAAAACCACTAATTACGTTACTTTGTTACTTTTTATGGAAAGTAACGCGTTACGTTACTTTGTAAATCTGGGCTGGGCTTGCTTGTTTGTTTTTAATATGAAAAAGTTATATTTTTTGGCAAATTTAAAAACCCTTTCACACCAGAAGTGAAATTAACAAGCCTCAGGCTGAAGTAAATTCACATGTAAATTCATGTCTGTACAGGAAAATGCAGGAAAAGAAACTCTTCAAAAAAAAAAAAAAAAAAAAGAAAGAAAAATGTTATGTTTGAAAAAGTAACTCAGATATTTTCTTGTAAATTGAAAAGTAATGCATTATTGCTTTACTAGTTTCTTGAAAAAGTAATCTGATTACGTAACTCACATTACTTGTAATGCGTTACCCCCAACACTGTTTGTGAGTATTTTTATTTTGCAATATTTTGTAAGATACTTTGACTTTAATGATACAAAATAATAAAAAAAAGTCATGTTGTTTATTGGCATAGTTCTTTTATTTATTTATTTTTATTTTTTTTTTTTGTCTATGTATCCACAGTGAAAAAATACTGGGTACATTATTGTGCTTTCTATGTTAATATTTAGGGTTTGCAATCACATTGTGGATGGCTTAGAGCTGTATTAGATTTATTTGTCACATTTAAAATTTAAAGTTGCAACAAGAAGCTGTAGTACATAGTTACCTAACTGTCAAACATCTTAAAAGCATTTTAAACAAGTATTTATTTTTTATTTTTTAAATACATTTTGCCCTTTGAAGCCATGTGTAGTTATGGCATAACAGGGCTATACTAACCAAACCTTGACCCCTTGGATGTATCTGTACTTTTGAGGCAGAGCAGAACTTCAACAAACAATGTTAAAAGCATCATGTTTTTTGCCTATATTGCAAATTATCCCACTGGAGCTCCTCCGATTTTTTTTAGAGAGATAAATAGGCTATATAAGTATTTGTCCCCTGAATAAAAAGATCTAAACAATGCACAGAAGTTTTATCATTCAATCAAATCATTCAAAGGCCGGAACGTAAGCTTTTATTTATACTGTGCAAAATTGAACACAGTCTAAAATATCTTGTGTTTAAATGTAATTTGAGTTAAATTATTTGACTCTACAACTCTTATGAAATAAAATAAAAAAACTAAATATTTCCCTTAATTTAATTTTCATATTCATGCATTTTATTAGACTGTGTACAGGAAGAGACCTTTGGAAATTATAATAAGTCTTGTTTAAAATAATAACATTGTTTTATTTCGATTAATGTAATAGGACGGGACTTGTATTTTCAAGGAATAAAATATAAAATTACCATAACGTAATTTCCCGTTTTTCTGTTTCCTGTTGCTTGTTGTCAGTGGTGAAGGTTGACAGAAGCAGCCTCCCAGAACTAGTGTTGCCAAATCCTCCGTTTAATCAACCATCGACCACTTACTTACATGCATTTCCAAGGATTGAATACATGCTCAAATCTATCCAGATTACATTAACTATTATTGTAAATGAGTTATATTTCAAAACAGCTATACAATCTTTTAATTAGGTTCTCAATCTGACTTAAATTGATTGAGGTGATTTATTTAAAAAAAGATCTGGCAACCCTCGGCCACAGCACAGAGGCAAATGCGGACTGCTTAGCTAGTGTGCTAGCAACATACATGTGGAGGGGATCACATCCCAAACTCTGTCCAAATTCCCCTTTAGACTGCCAAATACCGCCAACTGCCCCTGTATCCCTCACAACAAACGTGTTTTCTTCAACATGAAAGGGTGAGTAAACAACTACGAAGGGTCTTTTCATCTCAAGTAAAGTTTTCCCCTCTCTATTCTCTCTTTTTTCCAGCAGGGGGGCAGTGGAGTTGGTCTAATGCTAGCTGCTAGCTCTCTGCGCGCTTAATGTGGAGGAGAGACATTTTCGCCGCATTTTCACACCCAGCCTTTAGACATTGCCATCTCTTTTTTCGCCAGTGTTGCGAAAACGCATTAAAATGCCTCATATAATCTAGCGTCAGATTAAAGCATACGCCAGTAAAAATGGCACGATTTAAGTCCGTGCCAAACTGGATCGTGTGTCGAATCTAAATCCGAAAATGTTGAGTCAGACTTCAAGTTGCTATCTTGGTTAGCCTGCCACGCTTATATCTTTCTGAAATGAGCTCTCATGGATCCTGAGGCCGTTAGTTTGCCAATAAAGCTTATTGCTGTCATCTTGAGTTTAATATGTGTGAATATTTTGATGTAAAAACGGAAAGATGTGACACACGTGATGGAGTGAGCTTAGCCGCATGGCACACTGAAAATGACAGAAGTTCATATGGTTTTAAGACACATCATGAAGGTTGTTACTTGAAGTTTGGTGTATGAAATAATACATATATCGTAATAAATATGTATAACATACAATGTTGCGTTATGATACTGTTGCGTCACAGTGCAATCTCACTGAAGTGATTTGCTTTGACCATGTGTAAAGGTAAAATTAAGGGATGCTGTTAGTTTAATTCTCTTTAAGTACCTTTCATTTTAAGTATTATCATTTTAAATTCAGTATAAAATTGACATCTTTATCACAGTGGTACCCAACCCTGTTCTTGGAGGGCCTCCAGCAGCACATTGATCTGACACACCCATTACAGGTCTCTGATGTGAATCAGGTGTGTTTGATTAGAGAACTCTCTGAAATGTGTATTTTTAGGGGGCCCCAGGAGCAAGTTTGGGGATCCACTGCTTTAACAGTTTGAATTTATGTTTAGAAGGCTGTTTGATAGTATTTATATGAAATGTCATGATTTTTTACCCAGAAAATGGGAGACTTTATCCCCATTCAAGCTTGTCATTTAAAACAATGCATTTTGAGTTGATCTTGAATCACAAGGTTTTGTTGTGTAATAGTAATGGTCATCCTCTGTAAACCATATTTAGCGTCCGTGTTTTTCTCCTGTCACCTCATACTAGTTGTGGCAGCGGTGAGCACATGACCAGCAGCTGTTGTGTTGGTGCTGGTGTTGGGCTTCAGCATGCTGACCTCCTATAAATACCAACTTTACGCATTGCTAGTTTACTGTCAAGTTGACCCAAGACGTTTTTTTGTGAGTGCACCGTTTGGATGTCACCAACTAGAAAGAAAATAGTAAATAGGGATGCACTTATATATATAAAAAAAAGTAATAAAATAAGCCAAAAATTAAGTTATGGCTGATATTAAAATTCTGTGCTATTTGGTCTAAACACAAATAAATGGGTTACTTTTCATCTCAATGTAATTTAGGCATCACAACTTGATAGAGTATAAAAACTACATATTCGTTTTGAGATTTTCTAAACATTACAGTTATTTAGATGACTTAAAGTGACTGTTACTTGATGCCAAAGGTAATTAAATGTTAAAATAGGGAAAATGATAAACATGCATACATTTGCTATATATCCAATATCAACTGATAACTGGTATGGTACCAATATACTGTGCATCCCTACTAGTAAAACTGTATTACTGTATTTTAGAGGCTGTATGTTCTTCTAATGTCTGTGCACAGCTAGTTGACCATTCTGCTTTTGTTCTAGTAGCCGGATCGAGTTGGGGGATGTTACACCCCACAACATTAAACAGTTGAAGCGTCTGAACCAAGTGATCTTCCCTGTCAGCTACAACGACAAGTTCTACAAAGATGTCCTTGAAGTAGGAGAGCTTGCCAAACTAGGTAAGAAAAGTTTACTGTTGTACTGACTTCCTGTTGATAGTTTTGATATTGGTCATATGCTAAATGTTGTTCAGAAGTTTCAGTTGTTTTTTTTTTTTTTTTTAATGATTTTGAAAAGCTGCCTTTATTTGCACAAACATAGAATCATAACAGTAATATTGTAAAATATTAGTTAAATTATTTTCTATTTTGATATATTTTAAAATGTAATTAATTCCTGTGATGGCAAAGCTGAGTTTTCAGCAGCCAATACTCTAGTCTTCAATATCACATGACCCTTCAGATATTATTATAAGATGCTAATTTGGTGCATGAATGTTAAACATTCTTGACAAAAACACCAGAAAGTTCTAAAGAATAGCATTCATAAAAACTAGATTTTTTTTGTAACATAAATATCACTTTTGATCAATTTAATGCATCCCTGTTGACTAAAAGTATTAATTTCTAAAAAAAAAAAAAACTTGCTTACCCAAACATGAAATTCTGTACTGTTTTTGAACCATACTATAGTAAAGTGTATTATACTGTAAATATTATAGTATTTACAGCACTTCGTTAATGAATGCTACAGCATACTTAGTAGTGAACTAATAAACTGTAATAAATACTGTAGTATTTGTTAGTTTTTACTAAAGTAGTGTATTGTTGTATAATATACCCTATAGTTGTAGAAAACTTAGTATAGTATTGAGTAATTTTGTTTATATTACTATAGTTGTTATATTACCACAGCAATTATAGAATTTCCACAACAAATTAATTCAACTACTTTAGTATGGTTCAAAAACACTATAAATTACTATAGTATTTTTTAATGTGGGTAGTATAAATAGATTCCTGCTAACCGTTTGAACCTTTTACAGCGTATTTCAACGACATCGCAGTTGGTGCTGTGTGCTGTAGAGTGGATCACTCTCAGAACCAGAAGCGACTCTACATCATGACCCTGGGTTGCCTAGCACCTTACCGCAGACTTGGCATAGGTAAGATCACTTTTCTGGACGTTTCATGCACTTGTGTGTCCTCGTTTTTTTCAAAGGGCAAAAAGGGGTCAGATTCCCTTGGATTGAATGCATGATTGGATAATCAGATTATTGTCTTTGAGTAATGCCTGACATGAAGATTTGTACAATCCACTAGAGAAGTGATATTTGAATTTTGTTCTTTGCACTTTTTCCCAATACTGATATTTATCTTGCCATGTTTGTTTGAAGGAACAAAAATGCTGAACCATGTGTTGAACATTTGTGAGAAGGATGGCACTTTTGACAACATTTACCTGTGAGTCTGAAGACAGTCTTGTGCTTTATTTGTCGTGAAACCTCCATCTGTGTCTCATTCACATAATGTTTAATGTTGAAACTCAAGTAACCACATAACTGCAAGTCTCTGCTTGATCACTGAATAATTATTAAAAAGTCTTCTCTATGCTAAAGTAACATGCTTTCGCTTTCTCTTTCGTGTCTCCGCAGTCACGTGCAGATCAGCAATGAGTCTGCAATTGACTTCTACCAGAAATTTGGCTTTGAGATCATCGAGACAAAAAAGAACTATTACAAGAGGATAGAGCCAGCAGATGCCCATGTTCTTCAGAAAAGCCTGCGTAGCCCATGTGCGCCCCCAGCAGGAGAGCTGCAGAAAGCCGACTAGGGGTCGAAGCGCGACACCAGATTGGTCTCTTCCCCCAAATGGAACTGTAACAGATGCCCCAGGGTTGACACACTCACCACTTTCTTCAGAGGACATTTTAGACAGAAAAAGTCAATGATGTATTTGCTGCATTTATTGTGCAAAAACTTTAGTCCCCCCTCAATTGTTTTTTGTTTTTTCTTTTTCGTTTAATCATTTAGAGAGTTGAAATTACACGGAGGTTTTCAAGCAGAATTCATAAGTGCTCCAAAAAGCTGCTGACTTCTTATTGATCTGACATGGTGAAGGTTATGTTTTCAAAGCATACAGTTTGCATTTGTTTTAGATTTGTTTAAGGTAAGGGGACATAGCTTTGCTCGGACAAAACAATAGAACTAAAGAGGTAAAGTCTTTACAAATATGACTCGATGCGCCCCAGCTGGCAACCTTGGAGTGATTGTTTGAATCGTCTTAGGGGCACGTGGGATCCGCAGAAATCCATAACACCGCCACCTGAGCCCTCGGGACACACGGCAAGGAAATCTACTTGTGGCTGAGACCTCCTGCTTCACCATACAGGCAATATGCAGTGTGGGAGGGTTGCATGTGATGCAATGTCTACTTGTGATGTCAGCCGCCTCAGTCTGAGTTGAGGCTAAACCAGTGAGGAAATGGAGCTTAGAGCCCCCTCGAACAAGAGAGTGGTACAACCGTTTTAGTAAGGGGGAGGTTAAGCGGAGTAAACTCCACTTGTTTGTGAATGTTTTGTTTTTCAGTCCATTATTTAAAATCCCCATCTTTTTTTTATTTGTGGATTGAGTCTGGGCTTTTTCTAGGGTTTGCAGTTTGCTGCTGGTGAGGTGGTAAGGCTTCAGATAACAAACAGGAATGGCTTTTTATGGGCCTTGACGGTTGCATTGTTTACAGTGAATGTGGTTCTCTAATCATTTTTTAGTCCACCGGACTTAAGTTAGAGTTTAGTAGTGTTTTTGATGTGAATGTTTCGTTTTCCCCCTCCCCATTATCTGCCAGTGTTTCTACATTTGAATCCTAGCTTCTCACTTGTTACCGCAGCAGAAATAAATCCTCCCGCAATACAACAGTTACATTTCAGTGATGTTCACTGACTACCACCTATTTCCCATAGACAACGTGGGAGTTACAGGTTAGTTCTACAAGTTATTTTATAGGACTTACAGAACCAGATCCCAGGAAAAGCCCTGACTCAGTGCATGCCAGAGGAGACATGCCCTCTCCATTGTAGTAAAAGCATGTTTTTGTTCCTCCTTTCTTTGGAAAATTTTATCTTTTTCTGGAGCTCTATATTGTATGACTTTTAAACCTCTAAATAAAAATTACTATTTGCATTTTTTGTTTTTCATTATTTTTGTGGACATGAATGTTATCCTGTATTCAGTGTTTAAAATAAACTTTTTTAATATTAAAATATTATTTAGAGATTTTTTTAAGATTTAATTTTTAAATGTTATTTTAAGAGGTTACAAAGTCCACAAAACGACACCACTATCAAACATTCACGTCTCCTGCGTTGTGTTTTCCGATGTCCTCATCAACGGTAACGCCCCTTCAGCACGGTTTCGTGATCTGATTGGATACAATCTCATTCGTCTTCGCTGTGATTGGACAGAACGGAAATCCCGCCTCACTGTTTTGTGACTGGCAGTTTTATGCTAGGTCAGAGATGGAGTAAATTGTTCAGGATCAACAAAGTTTTGACGGGGATATCATCAGCTCAAAGGATGGACAAGCAGTCGGTAGGTCCTTCTGAAGTGACAGACCTACTGATATGTTGTGTTAAAGAGAAGTGATGCAGTTAGTAATCGTAAACCATGGTAATGTGTTAGCTGTCGTGTTAGCTCACTGCCAGTTAACCACTCAAGCCATCTTTGTACCTTAAGGGCATACAAAAGGATATAACTAAAGAGTTGTACCGTGATATGTGTACAGTCAGCTTTGTTCTCCTCAGTCTGTGTTGTATTTATTTTCTCTATTCAGGCTCAGAGCTCAACAGATATAGTCTAGGTTTCAAGGCTAATAAGCTAAGTCTGTTAGCCAGTTCTTTACATGCTACTGGTGACAGAAGAGTCAAATTAGCTTTCTTGTACTGTTGCATAGGAATTTTGATTTAATAAACAAGCTCAGTTAGGTGCAATCTGTATTTAGTCTGTGTTGCTAACCCCTGACTTGACAGTTTGATTCCTAGTTATTGTTTTGAGGACTTGCAAGTAAATACAATGTCCATCTCATTTAATCTTCAAAGGATTTCTGATTTCTAATAACTAAGTTCCACAGATATATCTACCAGATAAAATAATAAACACAATATAGCTTGATCTCAGCCAGTTGATCAACGCATATCATCACACCGCCCTAATTTCTTAATGTTAAAGCATTAAGGGATAAAATAACAGTACGACCCTTTTACTGTATTTAAATGGAACAAATACATGAGATCTTACCAAGAGTTGTTAAACAATAAATCAAAGGAGTGTTGCTTTATGAACACAGAGAGTGATCACAACGAGCTTTATCACACATAACATTTCCAAACCTGTTTTCGTACAATATTCATGGCGTGAGCACTTCAAGCAGATCGGAAATTATCAATCTGTAATAAACACAAATACAAATGACAAAGGCAAATTTTGGTCAAGTTGTTTATTTTCATTGATCTATACTTTTACTCTCATCATTGTGTTGTTTCTAAGCTGAAAAGCAGAAAATCGCACTTTATTTTTTCACTCCGGTCATGAGAGCAGATACGTTAGCTCATAAGCGTTCTCCATTCTAATGTGTTTTTAACTGTATAATTGAAATTTTAACTTTATACCTCCACTATTACCCAGTTTCTACTGTAGTGTCGGTGTCCCCAAATCACAGAAAGTACTGCGTTGACGACATCACGTTCACGTTCTGACGACCCGACCTCTTGACGTGATGACGTAGACGCAAAGTAATCGGTTTAACTCGATTAAATGGCAGAATTTTAATTTTGTTCGGTTTATACAAAGGTTTATCCCACCCCTCTCAGACCGATTACAATTTCATTCGGTTTGGGCATTTTTATTCCGATTGAGGTGTTTATATGGAGCATTTTCATTCGGATTGGACTTTTAAACCGATTACAGTGCTCCATGTAAACGCACCTATTGTCTCACAATACTGTAATAATCTTTGATGTAAAATGATGTCATATATGTCAGTCTACACTTATTTTTCTTTTTCTTTTGCAGTTTTTTATGGAGCACAGACGTGCATGGATCTATGGTCTCCAACATTGTTGAGCTCACACACATGATAGCTGCATGCTTAGTGCTGGAAGGTAATTTTGCATTTACCCCAACCACAACATATCCCCTTACATATACTATGAGTTGCATTCTTTTCAAATAAGATTTTTTAATGTGTTTTGGTATTAACAGGTTGTAAAGTGTGCCAGGATGCCGGAGATAATACAGAATCAATCAAATAACCCAAAACCGCCACGGTACTGATCAGTTCCTGCTTAAAGCGTATATTGAATGTCATGGCAGTTCTGATTGAACCCAGTGAATTATTACTTCATTAAATTTACAGCTTTTGGGCTATGTTTGATTTATGGCTGACACTTAACAACACTTAACAATAAGGTTCTGTATTTTAATGTTCTGTAATTTAATTATTTTAATGCAGTAAATGCAATAGGTAACAATAAACTACATTTTATAACATTTATTATTTTAAGTTATTGTTGTATAAATTTATATTAGTAAATGCATTATGAAAAAACATGACAATGAGTAAATAGATAAATGAACGTGCATGAATAAATATGCTTATTAAAATAGCTGTTTATTGTTCATCATACCTAATGCATCAATGTTAAAGAATTGACTCTCATAGGAAAGTATAACAATTTTATATTTATAAATCTTTGCTTTAATTTTGTGTATATGCGTTTTTAATTATGCGTAAGAATGCACTTTAATTAGTTAGGTAGTAGTGTTCTGATGTTTACTGTTATTTTTATTCACTTATGAGCTGAAGTTCTTTCCTATTTAATAATTTTCTGTGAAATGTTAGGCGGAAGAAAAACAAGGAGATTCATAATGCAGGTGAGAAAGCATTATGGTAAAAATGTCCCCAGCCTGCTGTCTAACTGTTTTTAATCTCATTTTAATATTAAATGAATAATTTCATGAGTTATATTCTGTATGCTGTTTCTTATTTTTCATATACATCAGTGGAAAGACATCGTAAAGAGAAAATAAATGCTGGTATAAATCGGATTGGAGAACTTTTGCCTTGCTCTCAGGCCTTGAAACAGGTAAATGTGTAATAGAACTAGAAACTAAGCACAGTTTTAAAAGTGCTATTTTTTATTGTTTCTACAGAGTTTTCACTTTGTAATATCCTGACTTTCCTTATAGAGTAAAAATATGATTCTGGGAGAGGCTTTTCGTTACATCACTGAGCTGAAGCGACAAAATGATGAAATGCTGCTTAATGGAGGAGACAAAGTTCAAGGTGAGCCATGACTAAATTACAGTAGTTAATTGTATAACTTAAGTGCATTTAAAAAAAGTTGTGACGTATTGTCAAGTATGGTGACCCATACTTGAAATTGGTGCTCTGCATTTAACCCATCCAATCCATGCACATTTTATGTACTCCTTATGGGGACATGGTTTTATTAAGATAAGTACTGAATTAAATGCCAGCCAATGCATTCTTTGTAAGCTTATGTGCAGTCATTCATTTTGACATCTGTGTTAAATATGTCTCCGCAGCGGAAGAGATAAAGCGCTTACGGCACCAGCTGGAAGACCTGCGCAAGGAAAGTGCTCATTATATTGAACTCCTCAAAGCTAATGGCATCAATTTCCTGGATGACCCCACTATACACTGGAAAGGGAAGCAGCGCTGTGCAAAAGTAGCCAAAGTCACTCCAACTCACTTGATGTCAAATGGAATAATTGTCTACTCTAATGGCAACAGCTCCTGTCCTACAAGCAAAGGCTCAATGCCACCAAATCCAGTTTCTCATCTTGATAAACAACCAGCAAATGCTGTAACAGTCCAACCTGCATGTGATATAACACTGGGTATGGGCCAGTCTGTTGGTATTACGAACGAAGCACCAGTAAATAAAGTTGTAGTCTCCTCTGCATCTTCCCACATACCTGTAGCAACTCTTATTCCTGCTGTGTCAAAGCCATGTCTTACAGTCTTGGAACAATATTCTCCTCTGGCACCTGCTACTCCAGGATTAAACCCTCCTATGAATTATATTGCTCTTCAAGGTGTATGTCCCCAGCCTGTTGTCAGCACCCCAGTCCCTCCACAACTTCAACCAGATAACCCAATCCCCAGTCTCACTTCTGTTACCTGTCCTACCACCCCCCTCAGACTTCAGCATATGCTAAGCCTATCTTCACTGCCTCAAGTTGTGATCAGTAACTCAGTGGTTCCTGTTGCTCCATCCACTGAAATTCAATCTGTTAGCACTATATTACCATCAAGCTCTACCCTTCTTAGAACCAGTGCAACTAGTAGCACTCAGACTACATGGACAACACTACAGCTTGCAGGAAATACAGTGCAACCTGTGTCTCAGGCACTCGTCGCAGACGGTGCCAGCATTTCACATAATCCTCAGCAACTTTCTGTATGTTCAACTGGGACAAAACACAATGAGGAGCCTGCTTCTATCCATTTACAACCACAAGCTCCTTTGCAACTGCAAGCCCCAACACCAACATGCATTCCTGTTCAGCCATCTGGGCCAAGACCTCCTCAGATATATTCAGCAGTTGTGCCATGCCCTCAGAGAGCAGTAGCACAACAGTCTTCAATTTTATCAGTGCCAGCCATTGTATCCCAAGCTGTAGTGGTCCATCAGCCTGTTGAAACACAGACAGCACAGTTGACCCATCCACAATCATCTGTTCGGGCACAACCTGCATTATTACCAAAACCTCAACTCAACTCCGCTCTGATGACCACCTGCAACCCCACCCTACAACCTAAAACTCCAGTTCAGCCTGCTCTGCCATGTCAGCCTCATTCCCAGCCTGCAGTGGTGCCCCAAGCCCAGTCTGCCATTGTGCCTCAACTGCATCTCAGTGTGGTGCCTCAAGCTCAGCCAATCATAAATCCACCAACTCAGCCTGCCCTTGTGCCTCAACCACAAGCTGCCACACTGCCAGTGTTACAGACAATGCAGTTATTGCAGGTGAATTCTGAGGAAACACCAGTTGCTGTGACCTCCTCTCCTCCAAGTAACTCACATGTTGTTATTCTGCAACAGGGAGGCTCATGTCCAGCACCACAGGTTCTCAGAGAGGATGTCACTAGTCAGACACCCTGCCAGCACATTGTCATAATTCAGGCACCTACTTTGACCCCTGCGCCACAGAGTCATCACACTGCCATTGTGTCAACTGCAACCCCAACGTTATCCAGTCAAATGACCACTTCAAACACTACCTGTACAGCTAGCATGCAGGCAGCTGGTACAAAGCAGTTGGTACATATTCTTCCACGGCCCTCAACGCAATTGCAAGCACAAGCACCTCAGACTATCACTGTGAATGGACAAGTTTATGTTCTGCAGCCGGCAAAGTCACCAGATAAGGGAAACTCTCAATCTGGTCAAAGTGTAACTCCGATACTTCAGCCCACCTTTGAGGAACCCACCTCCAATGTTGCCATGAATTGTTTAGGTGCTCTAACTAGTCTTAGTCAGAGCATTTCAAAGGTCTCAAGTCAAAGCAATGTTCAGATATACTCCATTGCTCCACCTTCATACACTACTGTGCAACATCTTCCGACATGTGGTTCAGAAGTCATCACTTCTACTGAAACTGTTCTTTCCTCCTCTGTACCTGTACCATCAACTGCTGCTGGCAGTGCAGTTAAAATTCTGCCAAAGAAAGGTTGTGGGACTTCTGGAAATCAAACCAGACAAAACTCAGTTAGGAGAACCAAACTGGTGAAACGAAAGGAACCTAAACCTGGGCGAAGTTTGCGTAGAATTGCTGTCAAGAATAAGGCATTTGTTGCAAATGATACATGTTCTGAGTTATCCACTGTAGCAGAAGGTGTTGATTCGGTTAATTCTTCAAATAAAGATACGGTTACTCATGATGTTAACAACCAGAGAGGACCTGCCCCAAACAGTGTTAGTTCCACATGCAGTAGTTCTGCAGTCATTAGTGTCAGTTCCTCCAGTGAAAAATCAGCAGACAGTTCTGTCACGCCTTCAGTAAATGGATCCATTGCCAAGCCCACACTGGCTGGTGGCGAAGCTTCAAAGACTAAAGCAAAATCTATAGATGATGTCCACTTGCATAACAATGTAACAGTTAGTAGTATCAGTACTGTAAGTTCTACTCAGGGTAACGTGGTTGTTTCTACAAATTGTGGGAGCTTGAGTAAAGAAATCTGTACTCCAGATATTGGTCCCCAGCTTAATTGTTCAGCGGTTAGCGTTGCCCTCTCGTCACAGTGTAGCTCTGTGGATACTGCTGTAACTTTATCAGTTGCCTCATCAGAAGTTCATGTTAACTCTTCATGCAGTGTGACATTTTGTAGTGAAATTACTGAGCAGAATAAAGTGAGTAGCAGTAATGTTTGCACCAGTAGCGAAACCAGATCAACAGAATCAAGACCAAGTTTTACAGAATCAAGACCCAGTTCCTCTCCGCTTATCACTGTAAGCTCTGCCCAAAACAATTTAAAAGGTAAATCTGTCAATTCAGACCTTTGTCAGCCTCCATTTCCAAGTAATATATCCACACAAAGTCAACAATTAGGTGTCAGTGCTAATTCAACAGACGGTGGGCCAATGGTTTCCATCATGGCAAGTCAGGCCATTTCACAAACACAAGATAAGTTTGCTAGAAGAGAAGAGTTGACTGACTCTTCTCAAAATCAGACATCATTTATTGTGCCCTCAACTTCAACTCCTGGCTCAGACACTATGTCAACACAACCTGTTCAGATTACAGAAACTTCTAGGGTGTCGGATCCTTTCAAGTCCCTAAAACGACCATCCACAATGAATATGTCCATGACAACCAGTAACCAAGGGAATTGTGCAGACTTCAAACTGCCTGATTCAAATATGAACACACAACCTGGCAAGGATGGACAATCTGGTGGTACCACGGAAAAGGGTGTGACAGAAATGGGCGCTTTTGCTCAAAAAGAGACAGTTCCTCCACAACAAGTATGTACATTGGAAAATGATTCCTTTGATCCTCCACTGGGAAACAATAGACAGACTGATTCGCCTCTTGCAGGAGGTTCAGGTGGCAGAGGGTTTTCTGTTGCATCATTGCTTCCAGCAGGCCACAACATCAATGCCTCTTCAAGTACATTTGGTGCATTCACCATCACTTCTGAGCAGGCAGAAATATTAGCAATGGCTGCAAGAGCCATATTTGAACAGGACAGCCCAGGCAAGAGGACTTCAGGATGCAGTGTTGACAACCCAACAAGCACTGCTGCCACAGGGTGGGACCTTCCAAAAATGCAGTCAATCCCTTCTAACAAGGATAGTGTTACTGACCAGCAGGTTAAACTGACAAAGCAGGCTGATTTACCTGTGTCAGAAAATTCATCTCAGGTCTCTGCTCGAGTTCCTTCAGTTGAGCCTTTAGCCAGCAGTACTACTGGCATCAGACTTCCACAGAGCATAGCTTACTCTCAGTCTCAGCCTAGTGCTGTCACCAGCCTTAATGTTAATAACCTCATCAGACCAAGCTCTAACCAACCTTATCCAGGATCACCCAATCTTACACAGCAGGTTTCTGCTCCGTCGTCAGGAGGTGCTGCTGTCATGGTGACTCAGTCTTCCTCACAAGTTCCCCCAACCTGTTCTCAACCTAATGAATATGCACCTTTAAAGAATGCTCTGATGCGGACCCATGTTGGTATTGGAATGGTTGAACGTCATCAGAAGGATATGTCAAAAAGGTCTGCCCAAGATGACCTTATTCTTCCAAATAAGCGTTCAAAACCATGCCCAGCAGGGAATGTTGCAAGAGTAGACATTAAGGCTGCAGATCACGTGCAAATGATGGTTGGTCAGATGCCCTCAAGTACTTCTGCAGTTATGCCAAGAAATCACTCTGATGGTGTTGGTGCTCTGTTTTCTGGTAATACTTTCATGAGCACTGTGCTCCGCCCTACTGATGGACACTGCTCTATTCAGGTTCCAACACATGAACAAACTCAGCCAAGTGTGGTGCACCTGCAGCAAGGACACACACAACATAATGCACCGCAATCTGGGCAGAACTTAGTTGGAAACCCCTACCTCAAACATCAACAACAACAAGAACAAAGACACCTTTACCAGCTTCACCATCACCTGACCCAACCAGAATCTCAGATCCACAGTATTCATCAGAGAAACCTGCTGCAAGACCAGCATGTGCAAAAAAAGAGAGGAGTAGTGCGTGGTGGGCAGTCCGGACAGTCCGGAACAAATGTTGGTTTGCAGAAGCAACATCATTTGGAAAAGAGTGGCGTTCAGCAACAGCAGCCTCCTCAGCAACACCAACAACAGCAACAGCAGCATCCACAACAATCCCAGCAACATCAGCAACAACAACAACAGCACCATCAACAGCAACAGTCACAGCAACAGCAGCAAAAAGCACAACAGATTCAACAGCAGCAACAGTCACACCAACAACAGCAACAGATGCCACCACAGAATTCACATTCACGTCATCAGCATCTTCAGCAGCAGATTCAGCAGCAGCAGCACTTTGGGGCTAGACAGGACAAAAACTGTGAGTCCCAACAGACAGGTCAAAGGGCACATCAAAACAATCACTTGGGTCAGCCAGAACGTCCATCTGGACAGGATCATGGGGCTATGCAAAGACTAATGGGGGCTCGTTCAATAGAACAGCAGCAGATGACCTCTCAGGCTAGTAATTCTGTTTCGCGTTCTTCGGATCTTGCTTGTACTTCATCACGCCAGGAGCGCCACCGTCTCTCTAGCTACTCAGCAGAGGCTCTGATAGGCAAGACCCCTGCTAGTGAACAACGTATCGGCGTGCACCTGCAAGCACCTCGAAGCAATGCACAGGACCAGTCAGAATTGCGAGGCTATGTAGATTCATCACGTGGTAAAAGTAACATTACTCATAATTCTCAGAGCAGGTTACCACCCGACCATGCTAATAACGCAGACACCCAAAGAATACCAGATTGTGGACCTTTCAAGGCTCTGGTTAGTGGGCATCAGCTAAGTAACTTTGAAGTGCAAGTGTCTCGAAGTGGTGACATGTCCAGCAAGTCTGTACCTCAAATCCAGAGAGGTCATCAGCCACAAACAGGATTTAGAATGGGTGCGGGGCATACAGGCGATGGCCGTTCACGTGGAACATACTCAGGTCCGCATCCTATTGCTCAAGGTGTGCACATTGGAGCAGGATTGACAAGAGAACAGGACGGATGCCACCAGAGCTTTATGCAAAGCCTTTTGGCACCTCATATGCCTGAACAAAATGGGCACCAAAGGGCAGCCCAGGGGTGTACCCCAGGGAGTATAGAATACAACTGCATTCCTGGGACCTCTGCTGGAGAACTTCAGGCTAAATCCTCAAGTCCTAATTTGCACCCTGGACAGAAAGCTGCTCCCATACGTCTAGGGGACAACAACAAAGGCCATATTTCTCAGGTCAGTGCAAATTTGCATGGTCCACCTGTGAGAACAGGTCCACCCCATCCCCCAACACCACACAGCAGTTCAGACACAGGACGTACTCAAGGCTCAACCAGGTCACTCTCTGTTAGTCAACGCCCCCATCATATTGGACCAGATACACAAAGCACAAAGATTCGTCCAGGAGATCGACCACGGTCAGGCAACTTGAGACCTGGAAATCCTTTTGAACCAGAAAATTCTTTGCCCCTTCCATCAGGTGGTGGAGTGATCCTCGGCCGTACACAAACAGGAAGTGAAGCTAGACGAAGTAGCATTGTGCGTTTCATGGCAGATGGTGCACAGGTCAGCAGTGACAACAATTTAGTGTCCGATCGCTGTGCTGTGTCTGATCTCACCCAGAACTTTGGCTTTCCTTTCATTGCTGAAGGAGGAATGAACCCACCACCTCCCATCAATGCCAATGCATCTTTTATCCCACCAGTCACGCAGCCTAGTGCCTCTCGCACCCCAGCCCTCCTCCCTGTGGAACCTCAGAACACTTTACCTTCATTTTATCCTTCATATTCCCCTGCAGCTCATCCTAGCCTTCCAAGTGAGATTCCTTTACAATATTTCTCAAACCAGATGTTTACAAGTCCAAACACTGACAAGAGTGGCAGTGCACCACTGAATAACCGCTTCGGTTCTATTCTTTCTCCCCCTCGACCTGTAGGTTTTGCGCAGACTAGCTTCCCACTTCTCACAGATATAACACCGATGCCGATTGCAAACTCCTCAGGCATCACACCTCATTTATCCAACTTTAACCTGACCTCTTTGTTCCCTGAAATTGCCACAGCAATGCCTCCGGATGGCTCCTCTATGCCAATGTCACCTTTATTGTCTCTTGCCAACACTACTTCTTTAGACTCAAATAAACAATCTAATCGCCCAGCCCACAACATCAGTCATATCCTGGGTCATGATGGGACTTCTGCTGTTTAAGGTTTTAAAGGGTTTTTCATCCCCTGCCACAGAATTTATTTGCCTTCACCTCTGCATAGATTTTGTAGAGGATGGCCCTGGTGTAAAGACTTTTAATTCCTCAAAAGCAAATAAAGCGTGGAATGTTCTCAGCTCCCACGCCAGGATCACTCTGGAACTATGGGGGAAAAGTAAAATATTGCATTGTCTGTTAGCCTTTGGTTGGTTTCTTTTGCTTTGTTTGTTTGCTGTTTGGGCAGTCATGGTTCTACATGATGTATAACTTGTCTTTATTTTTCTTTAGAACAGCTCACATTGTTTAATAGAAAAATGAATGTCTGTATGTTATTTTACTTTGTAGCAACAATAATGAATTATGAAAGCAAAAAAAGTTATGATTTTGCATTTAATGCTACAGTAGATATATCTGAGCTGTTTTGTAATGTATCAGTTGTTTTTCAAAGGTTTTTAAATATTTTTCCATCTGTAAAATGTTTCTCCTGCAGAATATCATTCCAGAAGAACTTTCACTTATTTATGAAAATGGACATGTGGTCTGTAGATATTTGTAAAAAATTGAAAAGTTATTAAAGTTTCTATCTAATCTAAATTGAAATGTTTGTTGCTTACTGAATTTTGTGACCTGTTGATTCGGAGGGCATAAGGTACTTTTTTTTTTCTCCCAGATTGCTCGTTTTAGCATGTTAAATCCACCAGATGTCAGTACCTTTTAAAGATTTTGTCGTTCAACTTTATTACTTATGGAAACTCTTTTTACAAAAAAAATAAATGGTCAATTTCACTAGAGCCACTTAAGTCATTTAATTAATATGAACTACAGCAGTGGTTATTCTGCTAGTTATTCTACTTCTGTGAATTTGAGAGGAACATGACCTTGGGACCAGCTGGTTAAAAGTAAAAAAGTGGCTCAGGTAAGTTTATTGGAAATCAAAACTGCAGTCTAGCACTTTTCTAAGTTTGACATAAAAATAATGGAAAAATATGCCTTGACACCAATCATGCTCAAACAGTATGCTATCAAATGTGTTAGTTACTTGAAGTACAAACATAAAAGATGAAAATGACAACAGAAAATACAATTTCTTTTGCTTTATTTACAGGCAATAGTGCTCAATCCATGTAACCATGCAGCTACACTTCTAGAATATGTTGGAGATTTATCATTTCCTTCATGTTTTATGTTTATAACAGCGGGAAGAAGCTAATACTGATGCAGGAGAATTGCAGGTCTCCAAAAGTAAAAGTACAAGTATACAAGCAGACTACATCAAACCAGTTTAAAATATAAAAATCAGCATATTGCAGGTAGGCATGTTCATTTTAAGAATGTCTGGCATCCAGGCTACTGAAACAAAATAAATACCTACAATATATGGTCTTTTTTTCATAGTCAATATTACTACACACAGAATGCATATACTTTGCATATATTTGTTAACATTTTTGTTAATGATGAAAATAGATAAATCTTAGTAACATATGTACAAAGCTGTAAAACACTGTACTGACAAGATGCACACCACTCAAATTACCTTATTTAAAACTGAGGACGCACCTGGAACAAGTTACAATCAAAAGGTTCTTAAACTGTTTATTTGTTTGTTGTATCTGAGTATTTAAACCTCACAGTAGAGTCTACATGCCAAAAAGCCACTAAATGTATGTGGATACAACATACTGTGCATAAAATATGTATGCATATAAGGCGTACATTTTCTACAAATATTTTTGATGCAAAGTGTTTTTAAACAGTCAATTGTCCCCAAGCACTGCACATTACAACATTCATAATGAATGGATCATAATCATAATGCCCTAAAAGCATTATATTTCCCACTAGCTGTACTTCAAACATCAACAGATGCTTGCCAGTGGAAAATCTGGAGCTTATTACTGATACTGTATGTATGGTGTTGAGGTGTCAGGTTGTTCGTATCTCACATGAGGATCATTTATACAGCATGCTTATAAAAAGTCCTGGTGGTAACAGACAAACATACCAAAATATGTATTACATCTGATATAAACAACCTATATATACACATTCTAAAAAACTGTATTATGTACAAATACATAAATATATAAATATAGCATCTGTTATACAAAAATAAATATTTAATTTTTTTCTTGCGTTTTCTACAGTTTTATCTATCTTTTGGATCATGTGTCCCTTGTTCCTCAAGCTGTTTCGTGTTCTGAGTTACTCCCATTTCCTGTTGCTCAGGATCTTGGAGCAAACGGTTTATGCCCGCATCAGCTGTTGTCAACAGGAACAAATCTGTGGGGAAAAAATATTGCATTCAGACAACTTTTACAAAATAATAAAATATTTAATAATTTACAAAATAATAAAATATTTGGTGTTTTTTAAAAAGCTAAATTTGATTAAGATTGACAGTTTCTTGCAGGTACTTTTGACCTTTATTGTAATACATGAAGTAACTGAACGTACCAGCAGTGAGCTCCCCTTCCATGTGAACTGCTTCAGTGAGGGAGTGATCGGCCTGCATGGAGTCAGGACTCTGAGATGGCTGCGTAGGATCTGATAAACTAAAGACCTGCAGGGGGGAATCATCAGGCACACAGCATCCCTCTTCAGGACAGCCAAGCACCCTGAAAACAAGAAAAAAGTTATAGTTGTTTCCCTAATAAACTAAAATTATAGTTGTTTCCCTAATAAACTTAAATGTCTCAGTATAACAATCACCATTTGCAACCCATTTTACTTCCATAATGACACGAACAATATTCAATAATGAATATATAATAACACATAATATACGGGGCACTTTAAAAGTGGGTGTTTTATAATAAAATGAAGCAGTATTAGAATTCTTACCCATTACAGTAATTGTGGATATGTGTTTGTGGATTGGGAAGTTTCTGTGGCAACAATGCATCACACTCCAGCTCATAGCCAGCATCCTCCTACAAGACAGACAAGAGTTTGAATCTCAATGCAATGCAATATTTTCATTCACTGGCCTAAAACAGCAATTGAAGATGTTTATTACTCTTACAACTACTGTGCTGAACATCACAAAACATTAAGCTCTAGGGGTGGGCGATATATCGACAGACACGATTAACTGTTAGAGATAACAGTTAAATGCTCGCGAGACGCTGCTGTGCTGCGTGGTCACAAAAACTTATACAGTCGCGTTTTTAAGCATTGTGGTTTAAAAACAAGTGATTTTAAGCCATTGAAACAATCAGCAGTGAAAAACAACTATATGTGCTATATGTCGCTATATGTGCGCACTGTCTGAGACAGTTTCTGAGCACTCATACGTGAAGACGGTGCTCATAGTGCACAGGAGTATTAAGTGAAAGCAAACAGCTGAGAAAGAAAACACGTAACAGTATATTGGATCTGGGCAGCTCTTAAAGTGACAGCAGTCTAATATTCCTGCTGTCTGTCATTCATGTTAAAGGTGGGGTATTTTTTCAAAAACGCTTTAGAAAATTGAGTCGGGCCGAGTACCAAAACAAACTTGCAGCCAATCAGCAGTAAGGGGCGTGTCTACTCATGATGGAGGGGAGAGAGCGCTCAGTGCACATGACGGACATTAGCAGAGCCGAGCGACAGAAAGATAGAGATGGCGGATAAAAAACAAAAGAGGAAAACATCTGTGGAACAAAAGAAGGCTTACACTGTGTCTACACCGGACGCGACAGTTGTCGTGTCACCATGCCGCGCCGCAACAGCTAAAGTCTGTATACACTGGACGCGACAAAGCAACTATTGAAAATCATTTGAAATTTGTGTCAATACGTCATAAATAGAATGCGGCAGCAGTTTACTTTCGGGGATTTGTCGAGCCGCGCCGCATCCAGTGTAGTCAGCATCACTATAGTATTTTGTCGCGCCGCGCCGCTTGCGTACAGTGTAGACACGGTGTTATGATAAGGCAAGAAGCAGGACCCGTGTAAATATAGGATCAGCTTTCCAGCGCTGGAGAGAACTCAAGGAGCGAGAAGGCCTGAAATTGGATGCCGAGGTTTGCTTTGTTTCTTCTCAATAGGTGAGTAACATTGGTTTTGCTTTGTTTCACAGAACTAATCGTTGCCTGGGTTGCGTACATATGTGTGGGGCGGAGCTATCAAAATAGGGGCGAGACCCTTTTGGGGTAGGGGCGTGTTTGTTTTGGTGATTTGAAATATCAACATTGGCTACCAGAAATCACTTACCCCACCTTTAATCAAACAACAAAAGAGAAATCTCTCACTGCTTTTGACAATCACTTTTGTAACTTTAATAATAAGAAATATATAATTAATTTACACAGTGAAGAATATGCAGTGTTTTTAAACATTTGATTATCTTATTTCTATGGTATCAAATATTTTGATATCATAAAGAACTTATTTAAAGCAAAATAACTATATCATGATATATACTGATATAAGATTTTGGTCATATCGCCAACCTCTATTAAGCACCATTCAAAGTGCCATAATTACCTGGCGTCCAGAAAGGCGCTGTGTAGTGTGTTTCCCATTGGGAATGTATTCTCCTTTTGGAGCGTAGACAGTGTGGGCAGGGGTCAGGTGGGGGTCTACAGGACAGGGTTGACCAAGAGCCAATCCTTGCAGAGGTACCATGGTGTACTGGCATGGAGAAACTGTAGCTGCCAATGTTGGAAAGCGCATGTCTAAAGTTTGTTCTGAAATAAAATAAATAAAACAAATAGATAAAACAAAATTCATGGTTCATGAGCATCCTTCTATCTTATTTTTGGATTCTTAATGAAGTTTTCATGTTTCTAAAAGGGCACTTACTTTGTTTGGCCCAAACTCTCCACAGACAGATTGGGATGAAGGCCACAATGATGAAAACAAATGCTCCGAGAACAACGCCCACAATGAGGTAAGGCAGATCACCAGGCCGGGGAACTGGGTTTCCTGGATGGTTGGGCCTGGACGACGCTGTCTCTGGAGATGTGGTCCTCTGGTGAGGGCGAGCTGTAAGTACACACAGATGTTCACACTTAAGATCTGTGTTTTCAGAAGAGATCATTGTTCTAGAAATTGGCTGAGGTGCAGTTCGCAATGTGATTGAGAGGAACAGGACACAAACCTTTAGTTTCCATGATGACGACATTTCCGAACTCACTCTCGCCTCCTTCGTTGAAACACTGCATTTTAATGTCGTAAGCCGTCTCAGGCTGTAGGTCAGTGATGGAATGCCAATAACGGTCACCTAAAAGAGCATCACACAATTACATTTTATATTTCTTTATTATATATTTATATGAAAATTAAAGAATAAAGGAAATACATTACTTACCTTCCACTACGTCTTTTTTGTAGTCACTGTCATTGTCGCTATCGGTGGGTCGGTAGAAGATGTAGAAGCCATAAATGGGAGTGTTATTGACCGGTGTGTACTGTAGAAAAAATAGAAATATTTAGATCAAGGTCTAACAATGCCATTGTGACAATAAACAGCTCACATTTCTTGAATTTGACCATGGAAAAGTGTTTAGTAAAGGAAATGCTTACTGTCCACTTCAGGATGATTGTGGTCTCATTGATGGCTTCATTATAGGTGATGTAGGGTCCATCAATGGGACGTCGGTTTGGTGGACCACTGCCCACCACTGTGTAGGCTTTAGAGGGAGCACTTGGTGGACTCGCTCCCAACACATTAACAGCCAAAACTCTGAACTTGTATGATGTTCCTGCAAATGCAATGGAAAGAAACACATACAAAGTCAACTTCTCACATGTCCAATGGCATTTCTTTAACTCAATTTATTATTTAACTACATTAACCATTATTAAATATATTTTTTGTATTTGTTTTTTATATATGTTTTTATACTTTATTCATATTTTTTAAATATTTTTTTAACTTGATTTATTTACATTTAAATTTTTTTGAATTAATAGACCTAATATTAACTGAATTACTAATCCAGTGGCATCAGCCACTGAAAACATATCAACTGATCATCTTCTTCAGTGACGCAAATCTCACCTTTCTCCAGGCCTGTTATCTCGACTGAGAGGCGAGAGGGAGGGATGTTGTTCACAGCCAATTCCCACTCTCCACTGCCTTTCCTCAATTTCTTGTACTCCACACGGAACGACTGGATGGGGAATCCGCGGTTCCCACGAGGGATCCACGTCACATAGGATGAGGTCTCTGTGGCCATGGAGACAGTGGGTCTGTCTGGAGCTTCTGGAGCTGGAAAGACAAAAAAAAAAAGATTGTCAGTAAAACAACAAATACTTGCAGTGAAGGTGTGTGAACATGCACACTGTACATACACAAACATTAACACTTAACACACTTACTGTAATCTCATCCTTCATTTATGATTGAAAGAAATCAAGAGAACAGTCATGTTAGCATAATTAATAATAAGAAGGTATTAGTCAGAACTCTTACGGACTGATAAATGTTAATGTATTTAATGTATACATTTTATTTATTTTATTTTTTTTGCTGTATTTAATATTACAGTTTCTCAGCACTTAACTGCAGCTGTTATATCAGGCAAAAGTATACTCACGCGAGAGACGAGGTGGCACTGGTGTTTTTTGGGGGCCTATGGTTCCTCTTCGCCCTGCAGACCAACATTAAAGAGACATTTTATTTCACTACTTAAGTCCTTTTTTTTAACAGATATAAAAAAAAAAAAAAAAGAAAGAAAGAAAGAAAAAAGTGCCATTGTCTGCACAACTCTTACTTGTTTCTGAAAAGCAAATTGTGCAAATTCTGCAGTGAAATACTTTTTTATACCACTAAAGTGTATAATTGACTGCTGTTCCAAAAAGTTGTCTCAGGCATGAATGACTTTAAATTTCAAACCAATATTTGCTGCTAATTTATTATTTATTACTACTATTATTACTACTATTGTTATTTATTTGTAAAGTAGTCAAGCAATATGCAGGAAAAATTGGTCATTATAAAAAAATAAATCCCTTCATTGAGACGCAAGTTTATTCAGTGATTTAAAAAAAAAAGAAAAAAGTTTTCAAATGTTAATGCAGAAGGGTAATCTTGAGCTAATCATATAGCTGCATACATTTGCCTGTTCTAAAAGTCATCATCGCAGGCTGCCCAAGTCCAGCGCAGTTCTTAGCGGCCATCTCCACTTCATAGAGGCTGGTGGGCTGCAGTTTGGTCAGTGTAAGCTTGTGCTGGGAGCCTAAAATGGTGTTAGTGGTCCACTCTCCGGGAGATTCTCCAGCCTGTGAGAGAGAAAAGTACACATCAGAGGAGTGGAATCACATGACAAACATACTGTCGAGTGAAACGAAGCAGATCACACTGTAAGAATGAACTGAGCAGTGTTGTACCTTTCTGTACTTGACGACATACTCCAGCACAGGGGCTCCTCCATCATGACGGGGTTTCCAGGTAAGTTCATAGTAGTCGGCCTTTCCTGTGCGTGGCTGACTCAGAATGACTGGCGCTTCAGCGGGGGAGACTCTGATCTCAGAGCAGTCGAAAGGCAGCACAGCACTGGTGGCCACAGGCTTCAAGGGTGGCTGTTCCCGCAACACCTTATCTGGGCTCAGTGGTCGAATCAGGGGCAGCTTACCTGACCGTGAGGGCACTGAAACCAGAGACAGCAAAGCAGAACATTTTTTTTTAAATGTGGAAAACACTATTATAAATCAGTAAATACACTACAAGTATATGTATTATATAATGGGCCATAAATTATTAAAGTAAATACATTTATAAATTATAAAATATATAAAAATATAAATTGTATTAATTTTAATACAATTAATTAAATGCAATTTAATTTTAATTGTATTAATTAATTACTTTTTTATTATTTTGCAAATTGTGAGGTATGATTTATTCACTTAATTACAAAGTAAAAAATTATAAAACTAATGATAATACTACTAATAAAAATAATGTCAATAAAATAAAATGTAATAATAATAATAATAATAATTATTATTATTATTATTTTACTAATACGAATTTTATTACACATTTTATTTATTTCATTATTTTATAAATTGTGAACTATTCTTATTCTCTTTTAATTAAAAATAAAAATAAAATTGAATAAAACTGCTAATTTTATGTATTCTTAACTGTTTTAGTTCCTTTTATGTAAAGCACTTTGAATTAGCATAGTGAAAGAAATGTGCTATATAAATAAACTTGCCTTGTCTAATATTAAAAATAAAATAAAAAAATCATAAAATTAATAAATAATAAAATAAATATAATGAAACGTAATAATAATAAGTTTTATTATTTTATACATTTTTACTGTTTTATTAACGTTTAATTATAAAATAAAAAAATAAACAAATACTACTACTACAACTACTAACAGCAGTAAAAATAATAATAATAATGATAAAATTAATAAACTAGGCGATAATTTTTATTTATACCTTTTTTATTTAATAACTAACAATCATTATTTTTATTTGTAGTAGTAGTAGTAGTATAAATAAATGGACAGTAAAATAATAATATTTTAATAATTAAATAGTTAAAACAAATAATATCAACCTTATTATTAATTTTTAATGAAGTATTATACCTGTCGGGACAGTAAGGAGTCTTGTGGCTGCCTGTGAACTGCCCACACCGTTCTCCGCCATGCACTGGTACATGCCATCGTCCTGCGGCCCGACGTTGAGCACACGCAGCACCTGTGAGGACATCCGATGCCGTGGTGATGCGCTCAGGGGCTGAGCGTTGTGGAGCCACACCACAGTGGGTGCTGGCTTGCCCCTCACCTGACAGCTGAAACGCACCGTGTCGCCCCATGCAACATCTTGCTGCTGCAGCTCCACACGCACCTGGGGAGGCTCTGAAAGACAAAAGAAGGGAGTTTCAGACAAGTGTATGTCAAAACATCAGAACAAATGCTGAATGGCATAAACCAAGCATGTTGATGGTTTAACAGCACAAAGCATGAGTGCTGTTTGTGATGGCACGCTGCCGCAGAAGAGTCTGGGATAGACTGGGTTCTCTCGCCCTCTTCCAAAACTTGATGGTTGGCTGCTAGTGAATCAGCTCGAGCTCATTAGAGCAGCAGCAAGAGCGGCTTAATTAATCACAGCTGCCGTGAGACGAGGCCTCCAAAACAATCTCATCAATGTCTCAGACACTCAATCCTACACACACTCACAAACACGCTCTTTCTGTTCAGTAAATGTACTGTGGGTTCATTTGGATGCTTATTATCAACAATTTTCTCTCTGGTTCTGATAGATGCTTATTACCTTAAATCAGCGTTAAATTACTGGAAATTGAAATTGTGCCATCACACACATAAAATGTTCCACCACTGCCCTGGTTCCTGCTTTTTATACCCCACTTCATGTACTGGGTATCGGTTTGATTTTTTCATTTTTTTATTTATTTATTTATTAATCTAGATACACTACCATTCAAAAGCTTGGGGTCAGTAAGATTTTTTTCAAGTAAGAAATTAATACTTGTATTCAACAAGGATGCATTACATTTATCAAAAGTGACAGTAAAGACATTTATAATACAACAGATTTATATTTCCAATAAATGCTATTCATCAAAGAATCCTGTATCATGTTTACTGAGCATCAAATCAGCATATTAGAATGATTTCTGAAGGATCATGTGACACTGAAGACTGGAGTAATGGGTGCTGGAAATTCAGCTTTGTCATCACTATAATAAACTACATTTTAAAATATTTTATTAATATTAATTTTTCTATTAACATAAAAAAGTTAGTTTAAATTCAATATTCCACAATACTACTGTTTTTACTGAACTTCTGATCAAATATTTGCTACTTTCGAATTCTTTCTCGACTCTAATCTACTGAATGGCAGTGTATATAAATAAATTGTCAATTGTTAATTAACGTTTGTTCATAATACATTAGTTAATGTTAATATACACAACTTGATGTTAAAAAATATTTATGCATGTATAAATTAATATTAATTTAGATTAAGAAATGCTGTAAAAGTATTGTATCGTCATGATACCTAAATCATTAATTAATATTGTATTGTAAAGCGTTAGATAGAATATTAACATTTGATGGGCATTAACATATGACTCCTGCAGCCCCATAGTGTGAGACTCTTCCTCTCTACCAATCATACTCACCAAACACCTGCACGTCGTACAGCACCCTAGCAGAACTCGCAGAGCCGATGCCGTTATCAGCGTGACACACGTAAGTGCCCGAGTCGCTCTCGCTTACAGCATCAATCAACAAGTTGCTAAGCAAGAAGCGGGTGTTGTTATGATTTCGCAAGTTCAGACCATCCTTAGCCCATGTGACCTGTGGAGTGGGAATGCCGCTGGCCACACACTCAAGCACAAGCCGCTGGCCTTTATTCACCATAATGGACCGGGACGCAGGTGGATAGATGATACGTGCGGCCTCAGATGTCGAACCTAGACGGGATGATACATTTTACTCAATTTTATATCAACAAAAATGTGTTTTTGTGTGTGTGTGTTTTCTGGTATCCACTTACGTCGTATTCTAAGCCGATCGGTAGAGGTGGAGGTTTTTACTTCCTGGGTGACAGGGTTGTAAGCAGCACATTTGTAGGGACCCTCATCATCCCGTGTAGCATTGGCTATCTGAAGGTTTCCTGATGGCATGATCAAGTAATTCCCTAGGACACAATTAAAGAACCAATGATTGGCATCTTTAGGACAAGCTAGTATAAACAGATTTGTCAACAGAATCTAGTTTAAGAATCTGCAACATTTCTTAAATCTAAGCTGTTATCTTCATCACTTAACTAAATATATGAACAGCAAGAGTAACTGCAACAAAGACAATCGTGCTAACAGTCAGCGCTTTGTTGAGTGGACAAGACTAGACAACACACAAAGACTTGATGACTCTCAACAAGACAAGAGCTGTCAAACACCCAAATACCAGAATCAACTAGTGTTCATTTCAAAAATGGCAGAAATAACTGAAGCAAATCATATATTAATTCCATTATGTGGATTTTAACAGCTCTAATGATGGCTCAGGTAAAACAGAGCTTCAATTTTAGCCATAAATGTGAAACGCATAATATAGTTAATACAGAGTATGCTATAGAGTTACAGTCAAATGTCTATGCCATTGAACTGGACGTGTTATTACAACTAAGGTAGCTAGCAAGAATCACGCCAAATTTAACTAATTTGTTCAACAACATTGTCTTCAGTAGTTGAAAAAAAAAGACTGTAAAAGAAGACATTAATAGTGATTATAGCACCTCTTGTGGCAAAGATTTACACTGTATCGTACCTTGTAATCTGACATTTCAGAATGAAACTTTCTTTGTGCATTTGCAATCATGTACTTAAAAAGAGCAGTGGTTCTCAACCTTTTTGACTCCTTTAGAAATAAGAAGTGGCAATATAATAAAATAATGGTCACATTATTTTAAGGTCTAATTCTTGCTATTAACAAATCATTAACTACAACTTTTGCCTCAATAAAACTCCTAATTTGCTGCTTATTAATAGTTAGTAAGGTAGTTGTTAAGTTTAGGTATTGAGTAGGATTAGGGATGTAGAGTGTGGGTCATATGTCCTTTATACATACTAATAAACAGCCAATAAGTTAATAATAGGCATGCTAATAGCAACTAGTTAATAGTGAGAACTGGTCTCTACACTGATGTTTTACCAAAATAATGAAATAATTCTAAATAATAAAAACATTTAAATTCCATAATCTCAAAAGCAATGTTCTTAAAGGTTTAAACTTTTTATTAAACAATTAATTTACATTTTACATCTTGTGAAAATCAAATGAAAGTGTGCTGAAGCTCCCTAGTAGTTCTCAGGCCCCCTGAATAAGAACAACTGGTGTATGTTGAGCAAAATGGCGAATAATTATGTCAAGCCAAAAAAATTTGTAAAAGTACCTTTAGAAGTCTCCAGCCACTCCTGTTTGACACTGTAGCGGACCTGAGCTTTGGGTTGACTTTCAGGCAGATGGCACTCGATCACTGCTGTGTTCCCTTCATCCACCTCAATCTCCTGCTGGTCATCTGGCTCAAAATCACGCAGTTCTGCACGCAAACACACAAGAATGATTCGTTTTTCAACCATATAGCGTATACACTAAACCAAGAAAAGCAAAAGAAATCTCAAACGTCCAAGTGTCGGTTTTGAGCATTTCGAAGTTGAAAGCCTCTTTGTATTCCATTCAGGAAACTGAGAAGCTTTAGAGTGCATACGCTTAGGACTTTTACTGGGATATCAAATGGGCAGACACCCAATAGCTCTGAAAAACAGAGACAGAATGTCTAGCTTCTTTAAGCTTAAGTCAGCCCAGGCTAAAATGAGGTCAAAGGCTAAAGGTCAGCCATCTCTTGAGTTTCAAGGGAGGAAAAGCAGTTTGGATTGCAATAAAATGGAATAACTCTGTCTAAGTGAGTCTGTGTGTCATTCTGTGAAGGGATATTTTCCAAAGGCAGACGGGGAAAATTGCATAGTGCTGTCCTGAAAAACCCCCGAACTTAATCAAATATCTCCCCAACTGTTCATTACTCCTCTCACAAATCAAATCGTTTCATTGTTCTCCAGAGTTTAGTTATATTCCTTGGCGTCTGATACGTCTCGAAGTTATGTACAACAGAGCCAAAAGATCTGTGAGGTAAAGATTAAAAAAAGCTTTTTGTTAAGTATTCCTGGAACCAAAAGACATATAATGATGGATGAGCACTTAAATAATCAGCATCTGATAAACTTTTTGACACCAGCTGCATCTGTACTCTCAAAGTAATCATAGCTTGGTTTTTGAAGCGAAATTGCTTTTTTAGATCATTTCTTGGGAGATGAGATTTCCAGGATATGAGGCTGAGAGCAGGGTGGAGAATGTTTTGGGGGGGAAACGATCCATTTGCTAAATCAATCAGGGTCTTTTTACAGCCCACTCCTGCCAGCATCCCCCACCGCTCCACACCTCTCCTAAATTCCTCAGTGCACACCTTTAACCCCTCCTCTGACTGACTCCCCTTCACCTCCCTCTCCTCAAAACATTCCTCCCCCTCCTCAGGTGTGCAAGAGGGGAAAGAGGGAGAAAACATTCAATTAATAACATTAAACGTTTTAAAAATAAAAGTCATATACACTAATTCTCAAAAGTTTGAAGGCAGTATGTTTTTTTTGTAGCAAGGTCGCTTTAAACTGAACAAAAGTGAGATTAAAAACTTTTATAACTCACAAAAGGTTACAAAAGAACAGTGGCAAACTACAAGGAAAAACCGTGAAACAAATGTTTATATGCCTCTAATATGTTTGTGAGTGCATGTGAGGAGGTAAAGGGTGAATGTGTGATTTGCTTGTGTGCATACGGTACATTTTAAGTCTCCTGGAGGCCTGGAGAGCAGGGAATGCTGGGAGCCATTCAGGATTAATAGTATTTATAAAATAGATCAGACACGTTTCCAGCTACACTTGGCAATGCTTTCATACATGCGGCACGGTTACTTAGCATTCATCATTTTTATGTCTGGGGCCGCTGAGCCTGTGAGTGTATGAGTGCTCATGTTTGTATGATGTTTAAAACTCATATTGAGATGATGCAGTAAGTTACTATTGTGTGGAATATCGCTAACCAGACTACGTGTAGCTCTAAAAGACGACAAAGAAAAACAAGTTCGCCCAAGAGTTTATTGAGAATTAATTACGGCATGTATTAAAAACATATGTGAAGAGGTGTGTGTTTTGTGCACGAGAGAGGGAAGAAAAGGGAGAGAGAGTGCCATAGGAATGTTTCTTGGCTGGAAGGACACGGGAGGCTCGCTTGTCTGTGGAGGAATTTAAGAGGAGAGTTTGAAATAATGCTCAGGCAGGCAACGGCCTCCCCGGTGGGAGACGTTTCAGACAGGATTCCTACAGAGACGGATACCAGGGAAAGCCAAGCTCTTTCACAGAGCTAAAACAAATGGGTAGAGCTTTGAAATATGGAGACGTGAGACAACTACAGGCTCGCGATCACACGCAGAGCCCTCCCCGAGGAACCGTCCAACCCCTGGCTGACTAAGGGAGGAGGTCTTTATTAAATTAGAGCGAGGGGCCGACGTGGGATCATCAGAGACGGGGGCCCCAGCTAAGAGCTTGCATCTGCACGCCCCTAGCCCTCGACTTCTAATTCACAGTCCTTATCAATTACATCTCGCAAATGTATGAGAGTCAAAGTTAAATGAGGGAGGCTCAAAGTCAGAAAAAAACAAATGAGCTTTGAGAGGACTGAAATCCAATGCACCATTAAATGCCATGAGGAGAAACGCAGAGTTTGAGAGAGGGAAATCGGGGGGGTGGATGATGTAAAGCATGCCTGCTTTCGGGAGGTGAAGATGGTGTCAAGAATCTCATGTCGCGTCTCATCTTGACAGAAGATCCTGCCTCGACTAGTCCCGCCAAACCTACACTGCTCACACTATCACACAAACGCATGCATGCACACAGTTCTTTAGAATTTCATCCGTGGCACATATTCACATACAGTTTATGAAAATAAAACTAAATAAACTGAAGGTATTAGGATTTTGACATTTATTATGATGTAAAATTAGCAAGAACATGATCATCAGGTTTTACACAAACTTGTGGAGTTCATTTTGAGTGCTGCTGCGATTAAAGGGATAGTTCATCCAAAAATGAAAATTCTGTCATTAATTACCCTCATGTCTAAAAAAGACTCGTGAACTATTTTAACGATGTCCTTACTTCCTTTTTGGGCCTTGAACGTGGTAGTTGCATTCCTGTCTATATGCAGGGTCAGAAAGCTCTCGGAATTCATCAAAAATATTTTAATTTGTGTTCTGAAGATGAACAAAGGTCTTAAGGGTTTGGAATGACATGAGGGATAATTAATGACAGAATTTTCATTTTTGGATTAACTAACAACAAATTAATTAAAATGGAGACAAACCAAATACTAAGAAATTAAGACTTCATTCAACTTTTCACTCAAATTATTATGCTAGTAATATGATTCGTAATGAAAGTGATTGTATTAAATAAGAAAAATACAAAATAGAATCACTTTCAGAAGAGATTACAGATTTTTGAACCCCAATGCATACCATCATTCAAAAGTTTAAGGATTTAATGTTTTTAGGTTACTGAGTCTCTTATATTACTCTAAGAACACAGTAAAAAAGTATTATTGTAAAATATTCTTACAAATTACAACAACCCCAAACTTTAAATGGTAGTATATGCAGAAACTCTCACAAAATTCACACAGTTTCTTTTTCTGTCTTTCTGTCTCGTTCCGTTCCGTCTATGTATATGAAAAGAGGGAAGCAATGGAGAATAGGGAGGAGGCCCTTCACTAATGAGGCCCGTGGTTCACCCGTACACACACGCACAGGCATTATGGTGGGTCACATTACACGCCCCTTCCCGTGCTCCAACACTGACTAACTTAAGGTCAACACACACACACTAGCGGTATAGCTGGCACACAACCACACACTACAGAGCCCTTTGAATTTAGCACAGAAAAGTTCACAACACTGTGTGTAAATATGTATACAACAAATGTAAGTGTGTGTACTCACTAGCTGCAGTAACGTTGGCCGGCACGCTAGCGCAGGACCCGACGCTGGTGGTGGCCACACACTGGTATCTGCCCACGGTGAGGTTAGAAAGGGAGGGGATGTAGAGCGAACCGGGCCGCACCAACACTCCCAGCTCTTCGTTGCCCCCAGTTGGCAGCTCTCTGCCGTTCAGACGCCAGCTGATGTTGACATGGTTGGGCAAGGCGCTGCAGCGCAGGGTCACGCTGCCCCCCAGTTTCTGTACCAAAGAGAGAGGCTCCTCGGTGAAGATTGGGATGTCATCTAGAAAGAGAAAGTGGGACATAATAATGGTGAATAAATACATCAGTTATCCAAAACAAACGGCTATAATAGGTGCCGGATCTGAACGCAGCTTGTTCTAACTCAAATGAAGCCAACTTTATGATGTTTTGGTGGGAATAGGTCTTGTAACGGATGGAGAAGCACCAAGACATCAGAAACCCACCTCTAACAGCTGCACTATCCTGCAGGCAGCACAGCAGTGCACCCAGGGCACACAGCACTCGAATCTTCCGCTTTTTTTCCCAGGGTATCCAATCCAATATCCCAGACATCTTCCATACACTACCCCTGTGAGAGAGAGCGAGAAAGAGAAAGAGGTTATCAGCTGAAAACGTAGTTAATGTGACATTACATTGTGCATGTGGTGAGTATAGTGATGAACTAATACACACACAACCCACAACCTGAGTCAGTTGCCAAAAACAAGAAAAGAGACCAAATTTAGAGTGAAATCCATTTACAAGTCAGGAGCCATTAAGTACTTTTTTGTTTTGAAAGAAATTAGTACTTTATTCAGCAAGGACACATTAAATTGATCATAAGTGAAAAATAATGACATTTAGCCTATAATGTTACAAAAGGTTTATAATATTTAAAAAAAAAAAATGCTGTTCTTTTGAACTTTCTATTCATGAAACCCTGAAAAACCAAACACTGTTTTCAATGCTGATAAATAATGTTTCTTAAGCACTAAATCAGCACATTAGACTGATTTCTGAAGGATCATGTGACACTGAAGACTGGAGTAATGGCAGTTTTATCACCGCAGGAATAAATAATTTTTTTTAAATATATTAAAACAGGAACCAGTTATTTAAAATTGTAATAATATTATTACAGAATAGTTTCACTATATTTTTGATCAAATAAAAGCAGCCTTGATCAGTATTAATAAGACTTCTTTCAAAAACATGAAATCTTATTAATGACTCTATAAGTAGCTTTCCTATCCCATGGTCCACTTTAAGGGTGCAAAAATGGTGTTCTGCTACTCATGAAACAATCTTTCCTTACAAGTTCACAGAACACATGCTGAAACACACATCCGCTTGAACCCACATTCAGCAGCTCCAACTGTTGAGACGGGTGCCCGGATAAGAAGAGAGGGAAATCTGAGCCCCCTCACTCAGGTGTAACCGATACAGGCGGGTTCAAAAGAAAAAAACATGCACACAAAGGACAATGGGGTGGGGGTGATATCATTTGTATTTTCTGGAAATATTGAGTAGTGTAATGTGATCCTTACAAAGACGCAAACCGAGGGAGAAAGAGCAAGCAGGAGAAAAAGAGTAATGGTTAGTGTATTAACAGTTAATGCAGGAGAGGGAGCGTTTCTCTCCCTCGACTCTTACTGCCAAGTTTCCCGAATTCTTTCCTGTCAGGTTAAACTAACAACTTCCCGTCAGGAGGAGGAGGGTGGTCCATTGCTCCCAGACTGCAAATCTCTCGCTCTCACACACACAAACACACAACTCTACTCCCATCAATTGTAAGTAATGATTAATGAAGCCTCACAGAAAGATTGAGAGCTCAAACATGGGAGGGAGCCACATGACAACTCTAGAAAAAACCCTGCAAAAATAAATGAAGTCTGCGTCTTGGGATCTGGAGTTGTTTTTCTGGAGCTGGTAGGTACATAGCCATTAGCTATTAGCCAAACTCTGCTGACGGAATAGAATGTGTGCCATTTACAGACTTTGGGGTTGGCCCTAAATAAATGTTTTTCCATTTCCAACACCAGAAATAAACAAGTTATGCTGTCTGCATAACGCTGCAGAGAGATGTTATTTAGTCTGACTGATTTGGAAATGTTGGGCTCATCATTTTAATTACCATATGTGTTAAAATGTTGATGGATCCTGCTGTCCGCTACAACATTAGCTTGTTTGTTTCTTGTCTCTGAAGTGGAAACGACGTGACGCTGATTCCAGGCACATCGGGGAACCTCACTGCGAAGCTAAGATCATACTGACCTAAGTAAACACTCAACTTGACAAGCAACTAGTTTCTACCACTTTAAGTGAACACTTGGTCAAGTTCTTCATGCTTAGTTAAAGCTCTGTAAGTCATCAGCTTAAATCAGGTCAATGATTGGCTCAAGTCAGTGCTCTTTTTAATATTACTGCTAAAATGAATGATTTACCACCATGTCTGATACTGATTGCAATTACTAAGAACGGTAATACTACAACTGGTGACATTGCTGTTAATACTACAACTACATCCATTACTACTACTGTAGGTGTAGATGATTGTTTCAGTTGTGTTTTGACCACAGCCAGTGACTGTGAGGTGTGGAAGTACAGTCAGGTGCAGTTGTGTACATGGGTGTCAATCACTCAACCAATTAAACACTGAAAATGTGTTTTCTACAATCTCCAATGGACAAAAACCTGGCAAAACACTGGTAGAACTCTTTTTTTTTTTCTGCTGTACTGGTCAAGAACAAAGTTCAGATTAGAAACAGCCCTTACATTATTTTCACTATCAAAAAATAAATAAATAAATAAATGAAAAACTAAATAATAATAATAATAATAATAATATAGAAAATACATATATAAATATATAAAAGTAAATAATAAATAAAATATAATAAAATAATAAATAAATAAAATATAGTTTTAGCAATATATTTTATATTTGTCAAAAATAACCTAATATTGAATGCAAAATATATATTTATCGTAAATTATTTTATATTTTCAAACCCACTCAAAGTGACGACTATGAACATTATTCTCTCAACTGTCCAAAAAAAAAATCTACTCCAAGTTAGCTAGTTATATTACTTTGCCATGACCACATATTTAAATCAATTGTCAGGTGCTGTTAAGTACCTGAGTATCAATCATTCAGCCTGTGAAACATTAAAAATGCATTTCAACAAACTTTCAGTGAACAAAAACTGTTGCAAAACATTGGTAGAACTCAATAAATAATTTTTTTCTTCTAGATTGGTTGAGAACATAGTTCAGATTTGTAATTGACCCTGCCATTGCTTTATCTAAAAATATTTAGCCTAAATAAATAAATAAACATATTTTATATTTGTATGTAATATTTTAAACATTAAGTTTTCTTAAATAATTAAGAATTAAGTGATGACTATGAACATAATTCCACAGTTTCCAACAAAATCTCATATGTTAACCAGCTAGCTAACTTTACCTTGTCCAAATATTCAAATCAGCAGTTAGTAACAACAACCACCTTCAATACATCACAAACTACAAAATCCTTATGTTTGCGAGGCGTAAAAACATACATATAGCGTATAACTAATTTGATTAAGCAAATGACAACTCTGTCAACCAACCTGAAACCATTCTTATTGTTGAGCCTCATCAGTCCCACTGGATTGTGAAAATGGGGCTACATGTTTGCATCAAATAAACTACTGCATCTACTCAGACTATCAGGCTCGTTGGAGCCAATAAAGCTGTGCTGTCAACAGGAACTGGACAGCTGCCCTATAGGTTTGTAAAAGGCGGCAATAGCGTCTCCTTGGCTGTCAAGCCACCTGTCTCAGGCGTCAGAAGTTATCCCCTTGAACACACATGCTTCACTCAGACACATATGCACAATCCAGCTCATGTCATTGCCTCTGAGACAAACAATTCACATTCGTATCAAGTCACAACTGTAACGGGAAATAATTCATAGCGCTGCCATTTTTTTCCTTCTTCACCAACGATGCACGGGCAGGGGGAGTCAAATGATACTGTAAGCGAAAAACGTGCTGCGGTGTAAGTATGTGACCCCTTTAGAGAGCAGAGATCGCATTGATCTGAGCATCTGGTTAAGGGCTGAACTCTGTTTATAGGAGAAAGGGAGAAAGAAAGAGAGACAAAAAGTATAATACTGAAGTGACTTCATAATGCCTCTTTGTCACTAAATAGAGTCCTTTCTTCTAGGGCCACTCTGGTCACTATTGTCCTCCAGACTGTGTGAAATTCATTTTGACAACCCTACTAATTGGATAAAACCGCTCTCGGCCGCCCGTGGGCCTCCCTCGTACCGTTCACATTCCATCTGTTTTCCGCACAGAGGAGAAGAGTAACGAGGAGGCGAGGGGAGGAGGTGGGGTTTAGCTCCTTCTGAATATTTATCACCCCTCTCTCCCTTCACCCTATTTATGTCCTTCAGACCCCCCCGACCCATCCTCAATTCTCCAAACATCACAATACCCCCCCCCCCTTTAGATAAACACATGCAGTGTCAAGTGTGAGGAGCGCTGGGTTCAACTGCTCGCACGGGCCCATGGCCCACAATGCCGCAGCGCATATCTGCCATGCGGGAGGCCCGTTGCTCCGGGTGACGGTAACAGGCAGAACGCACCTTAATAGAGTGGAGAGTCATTGTAAAGCAGTGAGCCGGCACACAGACAATAACCCTACAGCCCCCTGTGAAAGGAGAGACGTTTTTCAGAAGGGCCAGAGGAAGAGCTGATGGGGGCAGCTCAATGGACAAGTGAGGGTTGCAGTTTTGGGCTGGGGGAGTTGGAGAGCCAAAAGTGGTTAGTGGATGTGGGGGTGGGTGTAGGGGGGATCTAAGCTTTAGGGATCCAAATTAGAGAGTGGATGTCAACTGGTGATTGACCGAAGAGGGGGGAAACTGAGATGGTGGATGGTTGAAGTTTGCTGGCCATTTGGCTGAAGTAGTCAAAAATGGAGAAAGTTCAGTTCAGAGGGAGAATTTTACTGAAATTTTGGCCTCCTTATAGATTAACAACACACTTTAATGTTCTATAAACAGAATATCTCAATATATATGCTCTGTAATGGCTGAAAATATATTTGTCTGCAATAAGAGGAACCACCATTTTGACCAAACTTCCACTGATAAAAGTATAAAAGTTTTGTTTTTTTATGTTTCTGAATGAAGTCACTTATGCTTACCAAGACTGGATTTATTTGATCAAAAACACCAGTAAAATAAAGCAATACTGTGAAATATCATTACAATTAAAAATAATTTTTCTAATTAATTGTTTTTTTAAAATGTAATTATTTCTGTGATGGTGAAGCTGAATTTTCAGCAGACATTACTCCAGTCTTCAGTGTCACATTATCCTTCAGAAATCATTATAATATGCTGATTTGCTGCTCAAGAAACATTTCTCATCATTACCAAAATCAAAAAGAGTTGTGCTGCTCCATATTTTTGTAGAAACTACAATCACTTTTTTTTCTGAGATTTTTTTGTAACATTAAGGCCTTTCCACACTGAGCGCGATAAAGCGACACGAATATCGGAAGCGATGATGCGCTGGAATAAAACAACAGATTCCTTTGGATGCTTCCACATAGACCGCGAACATTCGCGCACCGAAAATGCGAATGTTTTTTTCGAACCAGTCCAATGAATCTTTTCAGTTTCGCAAAGCAAAAACACAGGCCATCCAATAAGATTTGAGCATTACATCACGTGCCCAGAGCAACTGCTGTTACCCAAAAGGTTGACGCGGTGGCGCTAAAAGCTCAGAAGACTGTATTGAGCACGAGCGTAAAAACACAGAAGTAGAGGACTTTCAACCAGCACACAAAGAATATGGATGTCGAGATGTTGTTGTCGTTGGTGTCTGACTCTGAACATAGAGATATATTTATATTTATATTCATACGATATATTTTCTGTTTATGTTTTTATGTAACAATGTAACAATATGTAACAATAAAGGATGTTTATGACAAATGACAAGCAGGTAGCGTTCAGTCCATTATAACATACAAAGAGTGCATGTCTGCCTATTATAGAATCAAAATCCATTTTAGATCACAATCAGAAGTTCTTACAAGCACTCGATGATGGTTTAAAGTGGGGTTTGAGCAAAAACATTAATTACACACATTTTGAAATGTAGCTTGATGCTAATTGTACCTCTAATTATATTTTCTTGTAAGCATTATGGATAGTTTGTGTTTCTAATGAAGAACCAAAAGTTATTTATCTTAATTTAAAGGTGGGGTAAGTGATTTCTGGTAGCCAATGTTGACATTTGAAATCACCAAAACAAACACGCCCCTACCCCAAAAGGGTCTCGCCCCTATTTTGATAGCTCCGCCCCACACATATGTATGGCAACGATTAGTTCTGTGAAACAAAGCAAAGCCAAAGTTACTCACCTATCGAGAAGAAACAAAGCAACCTCGGTGTCTGATCACAGGCCTTCCCGCTCCTTGAGTTCTCTCCAGCGCTGGAAAGCTGATCCTATATTTACACGGGTCCTACTTCTTGCCTTATTGTAACACCGTGTCTACACCGGACGCGAGCGGCGTGGCGCGACAAAATACTGTAGAACTCATTATAATCAGTGATGCTGTCTACACTGGATGCCGCACCGCGACACGACAAATCCCCGACAGTAAACTGCTGCCGCGTTCTATTTATGACATATCGACACAAATTTCAAATGATTTTCAATGGTCGCTTTGTTGCGTAAAGTGTAGACAGGACAACTGTCGCGTCCGGTGTAGACACGGTGTAAGCCTTCTTTTGTTCCGCAGCCGTTTTCCTCTTTTGTTTTTTATCTGCCATCTCTATCTTTCTGTCGTCGCTCGGCTCGGCTAATGTCCGTCATGTGCACTGATGAACGCTCTCTCCCCCGCATCATGAGTAGACACGCCCATTACTGCTGATTGGCTACAAGTTTGTTTTGGTACTGGGCCTGACTCAGTTTTCTAAAGCGTTTTTGAAAAAATGCATACCCCACCTTTAATGCTGTATATTGAGCAGTGGACGATGTAAAAGCCATATACGAGATACATCGGCTACATAAGGAAAAATGCATTGCTGGTCAGCGTCACCTAGCGTGCAGGTGTGAATTAGCAGAAGGCGATCAATCGTTTCGCGCTCGGTGTGAAAGCAACTTTCGTCAGTGATTCACCACGCTTTTTCGCATCGCGCGCAGTGTGAAACGGCCTTGGCAAATATGTTATGTCACTTTTGAACCATGCTGAATAAAAGTATTAATTTCTTTCGAAAAATAAGTAAATAAATTACAAACTCCAAACAGACAGAGTAAAAAAAAACGTTTTTAGTAAATTAACAGAAGAATGAATTTTCATTCCTATGTGTTAATCTAAAAATACATCAAAAACAGTAATACTGAACTTTTTTTTTTAATATTTAAGGTTTTGTTTTGTTTTTTTTGTTTTTTGGAAAAGCATTGTAAACAATAAATGCAGTACAGAATATTCAGTGAACATTTCTGATTGATGATGTAAATGGATAATTGATTTTTTTTTTAGTTATTTACTGAACCATTTGAACTTATTCACAGAAACAAATCAAACTTCAAAATGACCTGAATTTTAAATCAGTGGCACAACTACTAAATTATGTAGTAAGACACAGAAAAATTGTGAAAATAATCTAACAACATGGTCTTTATGCCAAATAAAAAGGCCACTGAAATGACTGTACTATTTAAAATATTGCTTCATTATATCCCCAGCAAAATCATTATGAATATTCAATATATCACCCAGACTAAACTCTGGGCATAGTTCACCTGCTGCCACAGCCATGACTTTACCTTCAGGGCTCTTCACCATCACTTAATCCTCTGGAACGTTCTCATGGCTCTCAGAACAGATTAGCAGGTGTAAGCAAAGTAGAATCTTTTCCAGGTCTGCCTAGACTCCCACAATTCACTGCAAAGACATCAGTCGTTCCCATGCTGGAAAATTAAACATCAAAAGCACCACTAACAAGGCCAATACCCCCGCCATCACCTTACCCTTCAGTCTATTAATGAGCAACATCCACCCTTGCCCAAAAAATACAATAATGAGACCCACTCAATGGATTAACGACCAAAAGATTGAGCCAAGTCCAGAGGCTCTGATAAATTAAGCACCCCGATATTTGCATAATTCATATAACAAGCCAGCATTAACTAGTACACGCTAATTATTGAGTTCGGCTACTTTGAGCAGGATGGTCACATGACTGCATACCTCCGTTTGGCCAGACGATGGGAACTGTCAGTTAGGATTAGACTGACTCTGTTTTCGTGCTGCTCCCCACCAAGGTAGATATTAGAAGAGGTTCAGTTCACCAAAAATCCATTACAAAACTGCCTTGGTGATGCTTATTAGGAAAATATTGTCAATCAGTAAATGGGTTCAATGAGCTTAAATCACTTCACACAGATCTTACAAAGAGAAAATGAGCCCAAAAACAGTTATTTTTAACAAGATATATGTTATATGTGAGGTGCGTGTGTAGAACATTCTCATTTGCACTCTCACAAGGACCCAAAACCTGTTCTAATTCAAATAAATAATCACTTTTAGAACCAACTAAAACAGTTCAAACTACAATATAATAAAAAAATCTAACAGAATTAAACACTTTTCAAATCATGATGGAGGACAAATGTTTCAAACTCTCAAACACATGCAGCCATTGTGAGGTTCATTACAAAATAAAGAATAGAAATTAATACTGAACATATTTTCTTGTAAAACCACACAGAGCTTATAGCTGTGCAGATGAGCGGAGAGAGGGAATGACGGAGGGGCCCCTGCTGCTCTGGCAGCTTTTCCATCATAGTGAATGGAACCAATTATAAATCTAAAGCAATTTCTCCACATTATTCAACAGGAACTCAGTGAGCTTAGACTGCCTGCGTGCTCGCCAGCAAGAGTCCAGTTCCAAAGATCGGGAAAAAAACAAGCAGAAAGGGGTGGGGAATAAAAATATATAATAAAAATAAAACATCATAAAACGATTTATAACGCACTCATGCAATAATGCTCTGTTGCTTGAGTGAACGGCTGTAAACAGGACTGATACAAAACAGTCAAAAAGCAAACAAAGTAGGACATTTAAAGCTGAAAAGTGTCTAAAGCGTCTTTTAAACACAGGTTTAGTATGGTGAATGTCAAATAACTAGGTATTTCAGAGCCAAAGGTCTGGCTTTGGCAGAGGAAGCCCTTGTCAACTGTAAACACCTGCAACATCCATGACCACACAGTTTGCAGACAAATCAAAAGCAACACCAACCACATAATAAACAAACCCTAAACTGCAAAACAATACAGTAGCCTTTGGCTTTTGAACATACCATGGAGTCCAAAAGGCATAAAGATGAAGAAAACATCCTACCTATTTCATCATAAAACAAAACTGCTATGCTGAAGGACAGGTGTTTAAACACAATTGTTTAAAAGTTTGGGGTGAGTACGATTTTTGTTTTTGAATGAAATAAATACTTTTATTTAGCAACGACACATTAAATTGGTCAAAAGTGACAGTACAGACATTTATAATGTTAAAAAAGATTTGTATTTCATGTATTTCATGTAAGTGCTGTTTTTTAACTTTCTATTAAAAAATAATCCAAAGAGTTTCCACAAAAAATATTAAGCAGCACAGCTGTTTTCAAGATTGATGATAATAAGAAATGTTTTTTGAGCAACAAATCAGCATATTAGAATGATTTCTGAAGGATTTTGTGACCACTGAAGACTGGAGTAATTGTTGCTGAAAAATCAGCTTTGAATCACAGAAATATATTATACCTAAAAATATATTAAAATAGAAAACACTTATTGAAAATTGGAATACTATATCAATAATACTAATACCTCTTTTATTCCATTAATAGAATAAAACAATGCAGCTTTGTTGAGCACAAGAAACATTAAAAAATCTTACAGATCCCAAACTTTTGAAAAGTAGTGTATATTGCAAATCAAAAATCAAAGCATTTAAAAAGCTCTTTTAAAACCTCCTTATGTTTGAGAGAGAGAAATAAATCTTCACATAACTATTTTCAACAAGTGAATTTGATGGAAATTAGGAATTATTTATAAAAATCCAATTATCAGAACATGAAAGTCGCATATAATCCTGGACAGACAATGAAGACAACTAATGGAATATGTGTTTGCAGAACTGTTTCAGAGCATGTGTGTGACTCTGACAGTGAGCTATAGGTCTCTAAAGACGAGTTATCGAGAGAGTGTGAATGGTCTTGTGAGAATGTCTCCATTACTCTGTGCTTGTCAAACGATCCTTAATCTTTGTACAAATATCAGCTTTACACACTGAGCTGTTTGTCTGCAAACAGTCGCTGCTTACTTACCAGGGTCTGGAGTTTATCAATGATCTCACCGCCTTGCAACAGACACACTGACACAAACAGCAACGTGCCGCTATGTTTGTGCGTTTCCCTGATGTCAGAGACAACTTGGGTCAAACACACGCTTGACATAATACAGTCTTCACAACGACTAGTGAAGTGACAAGGTAACACATTACCGAGTATTTCACAAGTTTTAGAGTTAAAGTAAACGCACATATTGCTCTTAAAGGAATAGTTCATTCAAAAATACACTTCCCCTCAGGCCATCCAAGATGAGTTTGTTTCTTCATCAAAACAGATTTGGAGAAATTTTGCATTACATCACTAGATCAACAATGGATCCTTTGCAGTGAATGGGTGCCGTCAGAATGAGAGTTCAAATAGGTGATTAAAACACCACAATAACCTACAAGTAATTCACACAAATCCAGTCCATTGAGTAATGTCTTGTGAAGCAAAAATCTGTATGTTTTGTAATATAATAAAATTTATCATTAAGTGTTTTAATTTCAAACCTCTATCCATATTAATTTCCCCAGTGAAAAAAACTGTCTCGACTGAATGAGGAGAGAAATATGCACAGAGCAAGCACCATTTCCAAGTAAAAACAGTTTTAAACAAATATGTAGGTAGATCTTGATGTGAGAGGACAACAGGGGAAGCATTTTTATGGGTTATATGAACTCATATTTTGGCCATTAATAGCTTTACTGTTTCTTACAAACATGAAGCTTTTCACTTCACAAGTCTTTAACTGATGACTGGAGTTATGTGGATTACTTGTGGATTATTGCAATGTTTTTATAAGCTGTTTGACCTTTCATTCTGACGGCACCCATTCACTGCAGAGAATCCACTGGTGATTAAGCAATGTAATGCTAAATTTCTCCAAAATCTGTTCCGATAAAGTAACAAACTCATTCTGGACAGGCTGAGGGTGAGTAAACTTTCAGCAAATTTTCATATTTGGGTGAACTATACCTTCAACAATTAGGGTTTTCCAAGAAAACAAGAGGAACCAAACATGAGAAAGTCAACCAGCCACCTGGACATCCAGGTGTTATCATGTGCCTAATGAAATGGAGAAAGCTCTGAAACTAAATTACCTCGACCAGGTGCGGCCCCAACAGCGACTTTATACTTCAGAGCCGATTATTCTTCACTGCGGGCTAAAAACTGCCTCTTGACAGCTGCCATACTTTTGAGCTTTGGATAATTCAGAGCACGTTTGGAAATAGCAGACTGACACGCCGTGCATTCCACTATGAGAAGATAATCCTGATTGGAGAGCATCTTTTACCCGCACGCACACACAAACCCGCAGATCATTGCCTCCAGGCTGTTATGACTGCATGAACATACCCGCTGAAACAGACATGAAAGCAAACCTGGAGGAGTTTTTTATTACACAGCCTTCTTCTGCAAATTAACAGAAAAGTTACACCCTTTAAGAAAACAATAAGCTGGTCCAAAAACCTCTGCGGCAACAAAAAACCTTCACATCCAACAAGACTAATCAGCTCTCATTTGGTCACACACACTAAAAATGAGTTCATAATGCTGACGCCTACAGCCTCGTTGCCTATTTTTTTAAGAAAACAAGAGCGTTTAAAGACATATGTCACATCTCTGACATCTCTACCACGCTGATACCCGATCAGCCTCGTCCCTCCCATCTATATGCCTTTATCAACCTTTCCAAATCCCCAGACGGGCCTCTCTGGCTCAGCTATGGGATACCTGTTACATTGAAGAATGCGGAGCAGTGAGAGCATGTCATCTGAAATCTGTGCATCCATCTGTGCATAGCTAATAGGCCTTCCCAGCATTATAACCAAATAAGGTCAGAGCACTATGAAAGCCAACAAGATAATCAGACTGGAATCAATTATGGAACAACTTTGATCCACCCGACCACCATTCATCTTAAGCAAAAACCAGCTACCACAGTTTTTCCTCAAATTGAATTCTTGGCATTCGAGTAGAGCGATCTGGCTCGCGAGAATCTATCAACTAGTTTGAAACAATTGCAAGGTCAGCCAGCATTCCTCTCAGTTGGCCTGTTTTCTTTCTTTTTCGAGAACAATGCAGCACCTGGGTGCTAACATTTTAGGGTCCTGATAAACTACATTAGCAGCTTTGTAACAGTATTGTCCTGTTATAACTCTATAATAAGCATGCGGGACTGTATGAACATTTTGCAAATCAAATGTCAGAAATCAAATCTTTAGTAGTTCATCAGTTAGGTTTGGTTTTGTCTCCACAATACAGCAAGGCTTTCTGAGCAAATGACATCTTACAGATCAACAGTATAATTTTCATGACTTATATTGACATTTTTTATAATAATAATTAAATCATTAGACTACAACAATAAAATATAATATGCATTATTATTATTGCTGTTATATTCATTCATTGCCATATATTTATTATCCATTATGTTGTTTTGCAATCTAAATAGTCACAAATGTATTTTTTCCCTAACAGTTAGCTACGTCTAACAGACAAAATGATAACTGATTAAGAAGAAAATGTGTTAATATCTATAAAAACTTCTATTTTACACCCAATGAAGTGAAACTAGATACCAATAAAGAAAATATTTTTATATAACTGCTACAACACTTCTTTGTAATTGTTTACAAACAGCTTTGATATTTGGGCAAAATGACCAACAATTATCAACATTTGACCAATTTGTTTTATCAAAATTAAAAACTCAAAAGTAAAATAAGTCAGAATGTTAATAGAATGACAAAATATATAAACAAACATGATTTATTCAGTGTAAAATTGTATTGAGCACAGTAATGTAACGTTACAGCTGAATAAGGCCTGTAAAACTATACAAAAGTTTTCCTGTATTCTTCTTAGAGAATTCATAACACATTTATTGACACTCTGACAATGATACAAACATATTATAAATCTAATAAATACAGACGTATTTTAATTTTGCCTATGATTAGCATTGGGGGACAAATGAACATCACAGTCGCAGCCAAAGCGCATTTAGCCGCCTTTTATTGAAATACCGTCACAAATACGACTACTAAATCATTTTTAAAGAAGAAAAAACAACAAACGTAACCTCGGAGAGTCGGGCATCTATTACAGCAATCTGATAAGAGCACGTCCAAACAAAATAGCTAACGTTAGTTAGCTAACACCCGCATCTTATCACAAAAAAAAAAAATATATAAAAATGCAGATTAACAACACGCGATCATTTCTACAGGGTGAGTATTCGCAAAAGTGCAAAAATGTAGGAAATACTATGAAAAGTGAAGGAAACTCGAGTAAGCTATTAGAATAGCATGGTGGGGTTCCTAAAAACAAGAGATGTTTTGGGGGAGGAGAGAGAGAGACTTACCAAAAACGTGCAGTAGTTTGGAGTTGAATCCACTAGTTTTCGTTGGCCGACTTTTTCCAATGTTTCTCGCTGTTTAAATCCAAGAAAACTGCAATTCCTCTCCTTTTCCCCGCAAACCGCTACTGCTTCAGTAATTCACTGCTGCAGCAGCACCGACATTTTCTTCGGCTCCCCAAGTTCTTGCATTGAAAGGAGGTTTTTGGATGACTGATTCCTGGAACAATTCTCCCTTTTGCGAGGAACTTCTCGGGTCCTCCCACTTCCCAAGAAGGAGGAGGGATCTGAACCATAAAGATTCCTTCCCAAATCTCAGCGCAGTTCACGCTTGTCTCGCCCAAAGAAATAGGCTTTATAGCTTGAATGGAACGTTCGTTATCTTTGTTTTATCTTCGCGCGAAACCTAAACGTTCGGAAAGTTACGTGCGCTGCACGCGGAGCCCCTCCCCCTCCCGCTGCCTCTCTCTTCTCCCTGATTCGGTGTGCGCTCGTCCCCGCAGGGCTCCGTCTATCGAAGCGGCAGTCCCGCAGGCGCAGCTGTGCCGTGTTGTGCGGGAAAACCTCACCGTGAGGACCCCCGCATGTGTCTCTCAAAGCCACAGGGTTCATTCATAACCGACCATTCTGGCAAACACCATACCATTACAGACACGGTCAGTAGTGAAAGGCACTACAAGACCTCCCACCATTTACCTGAACTGTTATTTCAGCATGGAAAACTATGGCAAAGTGTTTTAGTATGTATTTATTAAAAACTAAAAATGAAATTATTAAAATATATATACATTTTTTAAATGCCTACTATTTTCATGACTATTTTTTTAATCTCACCTAGTTCATTATATTCAATAGTAAACTTATTTTAAGTAGTACTTCTTACTATACTAATGCTACTTCCTATTGGTTTCCTGAACTACTTCCTATGTTTCCTGCTGTACTAATACCACTTCTCATTAGTTTCCTTTACTACTTCCTGCTAAGACACACACATATATATATATAGTTAAAAACAACAGAAAGCTTCCTATTTGTATATTTGTAAAGGAAACTAAAAAGGGAAGGAAAATCATAGGAAGTATTATCATAAGCAGAGAAAGTCATACAGGAAACTAATCTAGTAATCTAGTAGAATAAAATCACAATTCAGTTGCTTAATAATATATATATTTATATATTAATATAATTATTATGTTTTTTTCTTTTTTCAATAGACTTGAATTGATTAGGTACTAGACACTATTGGAATAAGTATCCAATGCACTTTTTTTTCTTTTTGTTAATAAAATATTATTGGAGTTCAGTTTACAAGAAAATAAACTTGTAAGGGGGTGTTTTCTCGGTTTTTCAACTTCAAAATTTCATGTTTAATTCAGTGTTACTTTGTAGTTATTTGTGAAATTTATTAGCAATTTCTATGAGAAAATAATTTCAAAGTGAATCCCACACAGATCTTTAGTGTAGTTGTGATTGACTCTGAAAAAGATACTGCTGAATGACTAACTAGTAATTCGAATATACACTAGTAACATAAAAATAGAAACTAGTTAGTTAAAAATACTAAATACCTTGTGTTTGCGTGTCACCTGTTGCTCCTCAGGTGAAAGTAAACGTCTGTGAGTCTGTTATATGGCGATGTGTGTGGTTGGTCTTGCCTGGTTTTTGCATGCCATGTCAGAGCCACATGTTTTTCTTTTTGGTTTGCTTGGCATGAGAGCTGATGTTATAGCAGAGGATGAATTAGACTTCCATGCTTATTAGCTGTGCAGGCTCTCTGCCCATGTGGACACAGCTGCAGTTGACACACCAAGAATCAGACCCTCTCCAATTTACACACACACTCTGCTGGCATGCACACATGCTGTAATTGCTCCAGTAATTAGAGGAACCTCAATAGTGTTCATTGTTCTAATCATGCCATCAGTCTTAGTATGCAGGTGGGTCTAAGCTATTACCACTAATAAAAACAATATTATAAAGGACCTAGCTGTAATATACTCTACCATAACACCCAGGAAATTGTTTGAGTTCAAATTGCTGTTCCAGTAAATTGTTCCAGTTTTAGCTTCAGTCATTTCTTCATTAAAAAATCATTAAAAACTTATGTTTCATGTACAGTTATGAGAAGTTGGATTTTGGACCAATGAGATGCCATGGTGGGCGGGTGACTACACAGTGACTGCAAAAAATTGAAATCAAATAGTACAGTATAGCAATAGTAACTTCAAGATCATGGGTTTTATTTCAAGGGAATGTACAGTTCTGATACAATATAAAAATATATATGTATAACTCACTTTGAATGAAGTATCTGGATGATATACAATATATATATATATATATATATATATATATATATTCTTTTTTGTTGTTGTTGTTGTTGTTGTTGTTGTTGTTGTTGTTTTGGTCGCAAAGCTTTGGTACAATTCGAATACGGATGCCAATCAAAAGCTCAAATTATTAAGTATCATTACTATAACCAGTATTACAGAATTTGGTGTGCAGTGATGACAAGTTTGACTTGTTACCCTGTTCTTCTAATTAGATTGGTCTCAGGTAAATTTTAATAGGAGATATCTGATGTCATATATGTAGCCTGTGATAATGTATAATTAGTTTGCTGTTTTTACACAAATAATTCCACAACTGAGAGGCAGCAATAATAAGGAATGGCTGTGGCTTTGTGGTTTTTGTGAAGTTTATAGGTGATGTACACAGTTCGGCTCTCTGACGATAGAGTTACGGATGTTTGGAAGTGTGTATGTTATGCTGCAATTTATGGTTCACGTTTGGCATGTGCAGCTTTATTTGGCACCGTCGCAGTGCAAATAAATATGGGTGCATCTGTGGTCTGAGGTTGCATATGCAAAGGATTACAGCATTTGTATATATGCTGCTATATACACAAATCCTATGTATTTATTAGTAAAATGTAATGTATTTATTATTTTTTCTGTATTACCTATATAAATGATATTAGTACATGGCTTATTTTTTAAAGAAATAGTTCACCCAAAAATGAAAACTTGCTGAAATTGTTCTCACCCACATGCCATCCAAGATGTGGATGAGTTTGTTTCTTTATTGAAACAAAATTCGAAATTTACATCACTTACTCACCAATGGATCCTCTGCAGTAAAACGTCATTTCTGGCCAAAATATGAGTCATAATCCAATAACGCTTCCTCCAATGAAAAAATTCATTCCCTGTAATCATCTCACACCAAACTGTTAGAACTGTTTTCACTTGTAAACAATGTTTGATCTGTGACTATTTCTCTACTGATTCAGTCGAGACAGCTTTTTCACTGGAAAAGGCAATATTATGGATAGAGGACTCGTATTTTTTTTTCCTGGAAACAACAGTTTGAAGTTAAAACATCTTGATGAATTTGTTTATTACAAACACAAAGCTTTTTGCTTCACTGGAGTTGTGTGGTTTACTTGTGGATTGTTTGTGATGTTTTTATCAGCTGTTTGGACTCTTATTCTGACGGCACCCATTCACTGCAGAAGATCCACTGTGATGTAATGATAAATTCCTCTGAATCTGTTTCAATGAAGAAACAAACTCATCTAAATCTTGGATGGCCAGAAGGTGAGCAAATTTTCAGCAAATTTTATTTTTTTGAGGGGCGAACTTTTCCTTTACTTTGGCTGTAATATTAAAGGGTTTTTTTTTTTAAAGACCTATAAAAGGTCTCTCATCCCAGAGAGAGAGAGAGGTACAGGGCCCTGGGTGCCATTTTCCCTCCTTGCCCTGTGCACCATAGGCTGAATTAGGCACAGACAAAAGCCTTTGTGGCCCAGCCATGAAAGGGCCATTAACCATGCTGCTATTTCAGAGGCCAAGCCTGCAGGGGAGCTGCCTCCCAGAATACCTCTGGCCCAGCATGCATTACTCCCAGCATGCATTGCTCTCTCTCACCAATACCTCCATCAACTTCACAGCTTCATAATAAAGACCAACAGATTGATATGTAGATGACTGCAGTGATTATAGAGGATACGTTTAAAATAGCAGGGCTCTTGTGGCCTAAGGCTTTTCATACTCATTGCTTAAAGCACTGCTATGTAAGGAAGTTTTGTCTAATAAATGTGTGTGTATGTGTGTGTGTGTCTTGTATTTGTGTAGTTGTGGAATGGTACTTGCAGTGTGGCAAGTCTGAAAGTGTTCAGCACTATTAAATTGTGTGTATTTGTGAAGTGTGCATGTGTGTACACGTGTGCCTTTGGAGGAATGCTAAGAGTCTCAGGGTCTAACCTTATGACACGACACGGGCGCCATGACAACGACCCACAGGCACCTCGTCTACCGCTGACCTTAGCAGCTGTGTCACTTCCTCAGTGTGACAAAACTAAGAATGAGTTGCTCTCAGTGCCTCACACTAGTACACTTAGTGCTTAAACAACACTGTTTACTGGGCCTGGTACACTAAACATTTACGCTCTTAAGGGCCGATAACTATAAAGTTTTTAACTGTTATAATTCTATGAGAATAGGGAAGTCCACATCACAACTATAGAATCACTTTCAGAATTTTTTTTTTTTTTTCAGAATGAAAAAAAATTGAAAGCCTTATAATAAATAGAATGTTATTGTGCATTGGTGTGGACACTAATGTAGTTATTGTTATATATCTTTATATTTATCGTTCCTATTGGTATTAAAATGTGTATATTATTAAAACGTTACAGTTATAGTTATCATCCTTAGTGTGAATGTCTCTTTATAACAATTATTTAAACTTTATAGTTATAATTATATTTATCATCCTTCGTGTGAACTGTCCCTTTACAACAATTATGATTATTTAAACTTTATAGTTATAGTTATAATTATAGTTAGCATACTTGGTGTGAACACTGTGACAACAATTATTTAAACTGTTTAGTTATAGTTATCTTTATAGTTATCGTTCTAGGTGGGAACGTCCCTTTAGAACAATTATTAAAACTTTATACAGTATAGTTATCGTTATAGTTATAGTCTTTGGTGTAAATGTCCCTTTACAACGATTATTAAAACTTAGTTATACTTATCCTTAGTATGAAAGTCAGTTTAAAATCATTATCAATGCTTTATAGTTATCTTTTAATGATCATTCTTGGCATGAACATCCCTTTAGAATGATTATTAAAACATTATAGATAATTATCGTCCTTGGTGTGAACGTCCCTTTATTGGACTTTTAAAATATAAAGATTATGAAAATATCAATTTAATTTCATGATTTATCAATAACTTTTGTACAATTCTAAATCTACAAAAAAATGTAGGAACTGAAACCACAAAAATCACATACTGTGGGTAGCATTATAAACGTTATCTTTTATCTTTATACTTTTTATTTAATCATATACAGTAAAAGAGTAAGAAAAGATATGTTATAGATTGAGCTGGGTGGTTCTTTACCAGAATAAACTGCAATGAGGACTAGACTTTATGCCAAGTCTTCGTGCACAGAACTAAACCCAACTATTAGTAAAAATAGCTGAAATATATTGTATTTGCATTATTGCAACTTAGAAAGGTCATGTAAACAAACAAATTGTACAAATGTTCATGCATGCACACTACTAAAACATATAAATCACAACCCTCTCAGCGAAACATTTCACGAAGCCCCATTTCATGCTGATACATAAACAGTACGGCCTGCGCAAAGCTCTGTGATCCTGTGCCCTTGCCTCTGTGACTCTTCATTTCCTGCTGTATTATTGCTGTTATTATTTTTCTGGATGGGAGTTTGTGTGTGTGTGTGTGTGTGTGTGTGTGTGCATGATATGCTTTTATTGTTATTATTCCTTGTGTCGTCAAAACTGGGGCGTGTGTTGCCGTGGCGCGGTTGGATTGGATCGGCCTGTTAACTTGCTCCAGATGCGGCTGACTGCAGTAATTGGACCTGGAGCCGTTCAAATCCCAGTGTCGCTCCACTAGACTCGGAGCGGAGGAATGGGGGGAGCATTTCAGAATAACCCTGACCTGGTCTGGCCTGGACTTAACCTGGTTTAATGACCTCTGGATTTTTCACGGAAAGGTGTTGTTTTCATTTGCAGCCTGGTTGCAAAAAATAATCATGCGGTTTTAGCTTTTTTATGTTGCGTTCATCAAGTGGTACGCATTTGTTATTGTGTCTCCTACTGTGTTTTTATTAGTTATTTTTTATTAGGAGCAATAAGGGCTTAATTTTTAGACAAAGAATCATTAAAAATAACACTTTGAAACTTCAAAAACATTGTCTTGGCAACTAACAGAAATAAGTTTAAGTTGAAGAAGTAAAATTACTCAGACTAAAACTGAAATAAAAATAACGCTAAACAGACATTTAAAAAAACTAATAAAAATTACAAAAGCACATTATCAAAACTTAAACTAAAATTTAAGTGAAACATTTTTAATCAATACTTAAACATTATATAGATTATACTAAAATAACACTTGCTCTAAAAATACATAAAGGTGCATCTCAATAAATTAGAATGTCGTGGAAAAGTTCATTTATTTCAGTAATTCAACTCAAATTGTGAAACTCGTGTATTAAATAAATTCAGTGCACACAGACTGAAGTAGTTTAAGCCTTTGGTTCTTTTAATTGTGATGATTTTGGCTCACATTTAACAAAAACCCACCAATTCACTATCTCAACAAATTAGAATACTTCATACTTCACACATTTTTAGTGAATTGTTGGCCTTCTGGAAAGTATGTTCCTTTACTGTATATGTACTCAATACTTGGTAGGGGCTCCTTTTGCTTTAATTACTGCCTCAATTCAGCGTGGCATGGAGGTAATCAGTTTGTGGCACTGCTGAGGTGGTATGGAAGCCCAGTGGCCTTCAGCTCATCTGCATTTTTTGGTCTCTTGTTTCTCATTTTCCTCTTGACAATACCCCATAGATTCTCTATGGGGTTCAGGTCTGGTGAGTTTGCTGGCCAGTCAAGCACACCAACACCATGGTCATTTAACCAACTTTTGGTGCTTTTGGCAGTGTGGGCAGGTGCCAAATCCTGCTGGAAAATTAAATCAGCATCTTTAAAAAGCTGGTCAGCAGAAGGAAGCATGAGGTGCTCCAAAATTTCTTGGTAAAAGGGTGCAGTGACTTTGGTTTTCAAAAAACACAATGGACCAACGCCAGCAGATGACATTGCACCCCAAATCATCACAGACTGTGGAAACTTAACACTGGACTTAAAGCAACTTGGGCTATGAGCTTCTCCACCCTTCCTCCAGACTCTAGGACCTTGGTTTCCAAATGAAATACAAAACTTGCTCTCATCTGAAAAGAGGACTTTGGACCACTGCGCAACAGTCCAGTTCTTCTTCTCCTTAGCCCAGGTAAGACGCCTCTGACATTGTCTGTGGTTCAGGAGTGGGCTTAACAAGAGGAATACGACAACTGTAGCCAAATTCCTTGACAAGTCTGTGTGTGGTGGCTCTTGATGCCTTGACCTCAGCCTCAGTCCATTCCTTGTGAAGGTCACCCAAATTCTTGAATCGATTTTGCTTGACAATCCTCATAAGGCTGCGGTTCTCTCGGTTGGTTGTGCATCTTTTTCTTCCACACTTTTTCCTTCCACTCAACTTTCTGTTAACATGCTTGGATACAGCACTCTGTGAACAGTCAGCTTCTTTGGCAATGAATGTTTGTGGCTTACCCTCCTTTTGAAGGGTGTCAATGGTTGTCTTCTGGACAACTGTCAGATCAGCAGTCTTCCCCATGATTGTGTAGCCTAGTGAACCAAACTGAGAGACCATTTTGAAGGCTCAGGAAACCTTTGCAGGTGTTTTGAGTTGATTAGCTGATTGGCATGTCACCATATTCTAATTTGTTGAGATAGTGAATTGGTGGGTTTTTGTTAAATGTGAGCCAAAATCATCACAATTAAAAGAACCAAAGACTTAAACTACTTCAGTCTGTGTGCACTGAATTTATTTAATACACGAGTTTCACAATTTGAGTTGAATTACTGAAATAAATGAACTTTTCCACAACATTCTAATTTATTGAGATGTACCTGTACATTAACAACAAACAGGATTAACAACACAAGATAATTTTAATTTAATTTTTCATTATTTTAATAAAAAATGTCGTTTTGGACCTTGTTGACTTTCATTATATAGACAAAACCAGAAACATTCTTCAAAATTTCTTCTGTTGTGTTCCACAGAAGATCATACCATTTTGGAACAACATGAGGGTGAGCAAATGATGGCAGCATTTTCATTTTTAGTTGCACTATCCCTCATTTAACATTATATTCAATATTGCTGGTCAATTAAAAAGAAATAACCTATCTTTGACCATCTTTGAACAATAAAGGATGGTGTTCAGTGTGGAGGGGCTGTGATAGGAGAATAATGTTTATCCCGTGATGGAAGAAGTCTGGTTTCCAGGTTGGATGTCTGGGGAGGTTGCAGTCTAGAAGATTTAAGGTGGACTGCAGAAGGCATTAGAGGGGAGTAAAGACGACATATGCTGGAGATTTAAGGTGTCTTCTACCCTTTTCCATGGACACACCTGGTTTTATCGTCCACATTCCCTGCCCTCCTACACAGAGCTCTCTATCTTGATTCCTGTCTCTCCTGTGCCGCCCCTCCCTGTCTTACCCTCACTCTTTCTCCATTCCTCCCCCCTTCACACTTCCTGGACCCTGGGCTTGCCAGACAGTCATAATTAACGAGGAAAACGATAGTCCCTATGGTCCTCTGGTTCTCCACTACACTGACGGTCCACTCCCAGTAAGTGTGTCCTCCTCTGTGAATAAATGTAGCCTTGTGTCTGTGTGTATGGTTGTGTACCTGAGCAAGTGTGTGTGCAGACCTCTGTAAATCTACCTCTCTTCTTACGTGTGTGTGTACCTCTACTCTTGGACTAGGTTTCTTTTTTACTCAATGCCTCTTTATGTTCATTGTCAGCAACGGAGCATGATCTCACCCGCTACAAATAACAGGCTCGGAAAATGACTTCTCACAGAGCCTCACACACAACCTGGGAGCAACGGCTCACACGCAAGCAAAATTACCTTCTTGACAAAGCATTCAATCTAAGTGCCGGCCATATGCACCCAGGGAGCTTGCAGACTGTTTATTTTACAAATATATGCACGATGCTTTAGCTTGTAATGGAATACGCACAAGTAAGTGTTTCAATGTTGTTTTTCAGGTATGGAGTTACAGTTTGTAGGTAATCTGCATATTTAGAGTCTGTTTTGAATATGTATGAATTGTGAATGTTCCTTTGTGTTGAGATATTTAAGTCTTGGCACAGAACTCAGTGAAATGCCATCATAATAACATCTCGGCACGACTTCCCGAGGCCCTGCATTGTAGAACAGTCTGACCATTCCAGAGCAACTTGACTGATAAGAGCCCCTCTGATCTGTATCTGTCACTCATAGCCAGAGGGAGGGTTACACAGACCAGCACAAAGTCACCATCATAAATAAACACATGGAAACTAAATCCCATTTCTCTTACATTCCCTCTTTATGACTTTCACTCTTTTTTTTTTTTTTTGCCTTGCACACACATGCTAAAAGCGTTAAATGAACATACAGAGACTATTAAAGACTGGCAGAATAGTTAAATGAACATACAGAGACTATTAAAGACTGGCAGAATAGCCTGAAACACTTCCTAGACAAACATTTTGACTGATAACATTGTCACTGAAATTATTTGTTTCTCATCAATTCTCTTAACTTGTGGGGTCTCACAGGGTTCAATCTTAGTACCAATTTTGTTTTGCTATCCACACAGCCCTTTTAGACCATATCATAGATAATGATATCATCTTTGTTTGCTATCATTCTCACTGATTATGTTTACATTTACAATGGTAATTTTGGTGGATTTTTCCTTAGTAAAGCTCTTATAATAACATACACATATTTTTATACTGCCAGTTACTACACTGTGTAGTGTCAAATAGCAGCGAATCTGAACAAATCTGTTCTTATCAGTTAGTCTTTTTTAATACAATCATAAGTAATTTAATGTTTTTAGTGTCTTAATGGTTTCATTAATGATTAGTTTTGTATTTTTATGGAATAAATATTTGGAAAAATGAAATACAATTCTATTGTCAAATTATGAGATAGATAATCCATAATAAACACTTTAGAATAATTCTTGCAAAAGCTGTGTTTACACAGAAGAGGGGGCATGAATACAATCCTAAAACTATGCAACAATTCTAAACAAACAATATGTTTGATTCACTAAATAGAACTGACTCATATGCGTCATTCGTTCATGAATCGGACTACCCTGCATGGACTGCACAAACAGAAGTTAAATTCAGTAAGAAACAGCATTTGCAACACATCTTGTTGATTTTATGTTGACTTTACAAAAGGCCACAGTCAGATAATACAGTTCTTCTTCATTCTGGCCACAGTTAGAGACAGAAAACAGAAAGACAGCGAAAGAGAAAGAGAGATCAGAGGGACAGAAAGGAAGTGAGAGAAAGAGAGAGGGGTGTGTAATATGATGTAAACAGTGATGTAAATATTGTGTTGTGCTCTAGTAACAGCTCCTTTCTGAAGGCTGAGCAACAGACCGCTCAACTGTTTATTTTCCTTCCAGACGGACGAGTTCTTATCAAATAAGCAGACAGAGTTACAATGCGCTGTCCAACAACAGGCTTCACACACGCTCTGGTTCTGCCCCTGACTCCAACTCAGTGTCACAAATCAATGCTGCTTCCCAAAACCACACAGAAGCCCATACAGATAAACAAACACACACACACACACACACACACACATACACACACACACTCACACGTTACCTATTCTAGTACAACAGAGCCAAATGCACACAAGCATACCAGTGTCAAGCATAAAGTCACTTACATGACTTTAATCAGTTATAAATGAAATGAAAATAACAATTTTTAATGTACAAAGTATACATTAATTCTACATCATTAAATTCAACCATGCTATACACAGAAATTAAATTTAATGATCTCAGCTGTCACACTTACATGATGGCTTAAATGAAAATAATATTTGAATATACAAAATTATACTTAAATGTGAAAGGTAATTTATTATATAAATGTATAATAAATAAATGTATAATGTTTCTGGGAGAACCTCATATATTTTCCACAAAAAAAAGTCTATAAAATTGGATCCAATGAACTGTGTTAACATGAAGGAAATTTATGTATTGATTTTTCACAGGTGTTTTCCCCATATTTTGAATTATGTTTTATGTTGTGTTAAAGGAAATGTCTGTAAACTCAACAGAAAATGTCATGGCAGAAAATTAACAGTAACTTTTCTGTTTTTCTACAGACTCTTTTTCTTAGTGTATGGCAACATATTCTTGGTAATTCTTTACTAAAAATTACACAGTTCATCTGTATTTGAATTCAATTCAAATTAAATGTTTTATCTCAATCCAAATACAGTTCAAATTCATCAGTTCAATTGGTGCACAATGCTTACACACATAAATTAAATAAACTCAGATGCCACACATATCATTTAATAGTGAGCAATTTGTCATTTTTTATATGTCCCAGTGTATATTTGTCCATATTTGTCTCCTAATTAAGATACAAGGATTACCAAACAAAACGTTTAAAAAAAATTAAACAAATGACCCAGAACTCTGTAACTCAACCATCATGTTCCTCACACACACTGTGGTTCATCAAATCCTCTCCCAAACACACACACACTCTGTTGAGGATATGCGTCAGCGCTGTCACAGTGTGACACATATCAGGCCTTTTCCATGTAACCACTGCAATCAGTGTAGAAATAACAGTATGATAAGGGATGAGAGTTTGGACGAGGTATTTATGAGTCTATCAGGGGAGCCGGCTGGAGTTTGATCTATGGGCTACAGAGTTAAAAGGGAGCGTTTTGGACTCCTTTGCACCATTACTCCCCCTCCTCTGGCTTTTTCTGATAGGGGTCCTAATCAGAAACACCTGGCACACAGTTTTCCTCCTTACAAGCTTGTAAAGGCACACACACACATCGTAATAGCTTTTTTCAGTCGCAGTAAAGCAATAACTTCTCTGTTTTAAATGTCATGAAATGCTTCAATCCAGCTAAAATCTTAGCAGTAAGTTTTTTGCTTAGCCTGTCATAAAGAGACTGCAGCTTGGATGTAAGTTAATCAGACGAAATGTAGTTTGATTATAACTATATAGTTGTAAAAATGCTTAATAACAAACATTTTTATGGGCTGTGTTACTGTTCTCATGTTTTTGTGAATTTTAATTATTACGCGACTGGCTGGAATACTTGACTCTGATTGGTCAGTTCCAGCATTCAGCACTAAAGAGTGCAATAGTGCCCATCCACTTTTTCAATGTCTTGTTTTTTTCAGATGTATTTTCTGATTTTTATTTTTCACATAGGGATTTTTAAGAAGTTTTCATAATAGACTTCTAAGCGATGAACTAAACTAACCAGATACGAGGTAAATCACAACATCACAAACTTTAATTTAAAGCCAAAAAGTAATCTAAAATTTAAAGATGTTGATTATACACTAAAAAATTGGAGTATTATTTTATTTTCACTCATAAATTGTTAGTAAATTTCACAAATAATTACAAAGAAATGACAAGCAAAGAAATGTTCTTAAATTTTTTCTTAATTTCTTAGCAAAATTATGGGTAATGTAGTTTTTAAATTCCACTGTTAAACATGAATATTTAAAAATAAGTTGAAATATATCTAGCTATATAAGTTTATCTATGGAGAAAATGAATACCTTTTTTTGCACTCTATGCACTATAAATATATAGACTGTTCTAGGCAAATAATTTCAAATTAAATCAATATTTTATGCCCATGTATTTATTTATTTGGTAACTAGCCATTAAATAAGCAGTTAATGTACAAGCTTTATTGTAAAATATAACCCTACTTCTTTATTTTGTGATAATGGCAATTTGACTATTATCCCTACTTAATATATTCTTTAATGTATAAGTGTGATTGCAAAACAACAGGACATTTTAATCAAGGTTAAAGAGTGTACATGTAGGTAAAAAAGGGCGATTACACGACATGCATGTGTTTGTATAATCATGTGTTCAGTGTGTGTTTGTGTATTAACATACACACACTAAGTTGTGAGAATAAATAAACACGCCACAGCCATGGCTCACGTGGCCATATTATCTCAGAAAAGACAAACTGTTTTTTCCACTGGATTGATTCATACTACAACTCACTACGACCCACCACAGCAACATCCCCCCCATCAAATCCACACATGGCTCCAATAAGAAAAGTTATTTTTAGCAGTTTGCAATTTATTCCAGAATCTGATTACGGGTTTTGCATCTGATAGGCGCTCTGGATTTATTTGGATGGAACGTGTATCCATAAACACAAAGCAACAACTTTATGGACTAACACTGTTTACTCAAACACCTCGTCTTCCAAACTGGCCTTCTGTGAGCACGTGTTGGTTTATGTGTGTACGAATGAGTATGCGTGTTGGTCGTGTTGCTTTTTTACTGTGGAAGCAAGATTGCCGTCATGTCCACAACAGCCCTGTGATTGCAAATGTTTCAAAATGGCGAGCGAGCAAGGCAAACACAGGCACTTTGTGGATACAGTGACTTTGAAGATAAAAAACCCTCACAAAAATAATGTGCGGTCTCTGGAAAGCCAAAAGAGAACCACACACTCACACACACACACACACACTGACTCAAACTCTCTCTCATTCTCTTCTACTCTTTTTTTTCATGCACTCTTAAGTGCACACACACACACACACACACACTCATTAATCTAGGCAGACTCAGGAAACCGCTCCACTGAGCTCAGTAGAGGCCCACAAATGGGGGGTGAGGGGGATCAAAGCCAAGACAAGAGCAGCAGACTCGCTGAAAAGAAACAGCACAAGGAGAAAATGAGAAGAAAAGAAGGTTTGGAAAAAGAAGAAAAGAGAAAAGAAAATTTTCCTTTGCTTCTCGACTTCGAGAACACAAGGAGAGAGGATCTTAACCATCACAACCTAATGAACTAACAGTATGTGCATGTGTAACGGGGGAGAGAGTGTGTTTTTACATCCAAAGTATGAATGAGATGGAGGAGAGTGTGTGTGTCATCCTCTTGAAAGTATGACTAAGCTCCATGTGTCCTAAATAAGTTTGGAGTTGTACAAGATTAACTTTAGTTAAAAGCATACTGCAAAACACATTACATGCTTAAAACAAGCATAAAATTTTTATTATTATAAAAATATATATAATTTTTTAATATATAAATATAGATATGTACAATATGTGTATGTATATTTTATACACACACATATACATATACATATATACATATGTATAGATAGATAGATAGATAGATAGATAGATAGATAGATAGATAGATAGATAGATAGATAGATATGTATCTGATACATATCAAATGCAAATAAATTAATAAATACTTTTTTGAAAAAATAAAAATATATAAAATGTGTGTGTCTGTGTGTTAAACATGTGTAGGTATGTATCTGATACATACCATATTAGATACAAATAAGTATTTTTTTTTTAAATATTGTACATATATAGGCTATACAGTATCTATCTATCTATCTATCTATATCTATATATATATATATATATATATATATATATATATATAAATGAAAAATGTATATCTAATCTAATGTGCAATATAAATATGTAATATGTAATTATTAGAAAAAAATATGTATATTTTTACACATGCAAACACACAAGTACACATTTGCAAGAACATATTCATACACACTCCACCTCTTTTTCTCCTTTCCTTCCACCAGACACACACACACTCACAGACACACACTCCCTCTCCTGGGAGCCCTTCAGGGAGGGTCGACAGTCCTTAAGAAAATATTCCCCAAAGCTCTAATTAGAAAAACGATGGTGCTCGTTAATAGTGGCCCCCCATCTCCCCTTTCCTCCCTCCAACCTGAAAAAAAAAAACACAAAACAAAACCCAGAGAAAATCCCGTGGAGCAGAAGGCCTGCTGTTCCAGTGACTGGGCTTGGGTCAGAACTCTATTTACCTACCGCAGAACTACCCACCCGTTTCCCGCTCCCTCTCTGCTTCTCACTTTTAACACACAAATACGCATACATTCTTTCTGAATCTTCTTCGCTTGTCTCCCTCTGTATTACCCTGTCTCTCTCTTTTTCTCGCTCGACATTTTAGTGCCCCCCTGGTAACCTGAGCCCTCAGGCCCAGGAGCCGCATATGTTCCTGCTTAAGAGGCTTGGGCCCAAAAGTGAAACTCAACCCGTGCTGCAATGCCTCCCATTTCTCAAGACTTCATTAAAAATGAGAATAAAAAATGTTGGCGTCTTTTTTCCTACTCCCCTAGAAAGACTCCCCCTCTCTCTAAAGAAGTTGTAGAGCAAAAAAAGGGAGTAGAGAACCCACCCAGGAGATTCTTGTGGCTTGTTTTATTTTCTTCCTGGTCCTGTGCCTGGATCCGTTGGAAAACAGAGAGCGAATGGTTGTAGCCAGACTGAATCAGACTGTGTCAGCTTATCTGTGGAGAGATATCTCAATGAATTAACATAGGAAGTCACTCCTTCCTTTCCTCTAAACTGATGCCTCCTTCTACTGCCGTACCCCATAACCCAACCAACCATTACTCTGCCACAGAGGCTCTCATTAAATGTAAATATAGCTATAGTCCCAGTGCCGGAGATAGTTCAAGCTCTTTTTCACACACAAAGAATGCGTAATACTCCGATATGAAGTAAGAACAGCCTTCGTTTGCTGAAGTGGATGAGCTGAGCCCAGCGGGATGTTTCCGATTTCCCACAAGCTAAAGCACGAGTGGATAAACATAGTAGACAGAACGCAGAGTCAGAAACATCACATATGTTTCAAGTACATATGTGTATGTCGGAGATGGTATGAGGACATGACATGCCATTTGTTGAAATATGAACTGAAGAAATTGCAATACTGTAAGAAAGGAAATCCTGCCTTGATTAAAAGAGCAAATAGCCATATTGGAAAAGGCATCTGGTCTTTATAACAGTACTAACTGTAGACGCACGCAACCCATATGCCAAAAAATATATTTTTTTTTCTGGCCTAAATATGTTACAAATATGTTACAAATATTCTAAATATATGTTGTAAACAGTGTGGCTTTAAAAATGTGTGTTTTTTTTTTTAAATTAAACATTTAAACATTCAAATGTCAAAATATATTACAAAATGTACTTCAAAGTGCAAGAAAATACAGTTCAGACTTGAGTTAATGCAAAATGTATTGTTTAAAAATATATTTTTGGACAACATAAATATAAAATACCCTTCAAAAGTTTGAGGTCAGTCATTTTTTTTTGTAGAAATTAATATTTTTATTCAGCAAGGATACATTAAATTAATCACTTAATCAAAAGACAAGTTCTATTTCATAGAAATGCTGTTCTTTTGAACTTTCTATTAAGCAAAGAAACCTTGAAAAACATTAATGGTTCAAATATTGCACTTTTTGCAGAAATTTTGTTTTCAACATTGATAATAAAAAAAGATGTTTCTTGAGCAGCAAATCAGCATAATAGAATGGTTTCTGAAGGATCATGTGATACTGAAGACTGGAGTATGATGCTGAAAATTCAGCTTTGCGTCAAAGGAATAAATTACATTTTAATATATAATAAAATAGAAAAAAGTTATTTTAAATTGTAATAATATTTCACAGTATTACTGTTTTTACCATCAAATAAATACATCCTTTATGTGCATAAGAGATTAAAATTTTTACCAACCCCAAAATTTTGAAAGGAAATGTATCTAGACCGAATATACTGTATATCTATATATATGGTCAAAAACTGTATGAGGAAATATAGCCATGTCCAATACTGACTAGTCCTTTAGCTATACCATCAAAGCACTTTATTTCAACTACACAGTATGAATGAGCCAAAACTGCCTTTAATACAGTGGGTAGATCTCCATGGTACTTCATGAAATCACACCTCAGAAGATCCAGTGCGGTCATCGTGGCTAACACTATCTGCATGCGTATGTTTTTTCCCATAGCCCACCCTTCGCCTGTTTCTTTGTGGTGATGGCTCATTAGGATGTCTCACTTAGGCTGACAGTGTTATTTCTGTGTTTGTAGTTGCTTGTGAGAGACTCTTTCTGTGGTATTTGTCTTGTCGGCTGCATGAGGGAGCAAGAGAGAGAGATGGAGAGAGGGGGAAAGGAGTAGAGTGCCTTTCCAGATGTGCTTTTATGAGCCTGTTAAGGGTGGGGTGGGGGTTAGGGGTACAGAGTCGGAGCCGGTAAGGGAGTGGGAGCCAATTATGGCGCCATGTGTGTACTTGTTTGTGTGTGTGTGGAGAAGTGGAACAGAAATTACTGGCATAACGCACTCCGTTTTATAGGCTCAGGTGTATGGAGCATCTGGCAGCACAAACAATAAAGAATAAGACATGCAAGTTCCTGCAAAGGTGTGCATGTGCATGCATTAGTAGCACATCAGATGTGTAAATGTGAGTGTGGTTGATGGTTAATGTGACCAATGTCTTCTTAACCTTGAATGAACCAGTTTCAGTGAATCTACACAGTTAAATGAACTTCGTTTGACTATGACTAGGCCACATGGAATCTGCATCCACAGATTTCTGCACAATTGGAATTCCCTTGCATGTTTGTTTATTAAATATTTCATCTGAATATGCTTTCAGTGACCGATAAAAGTGTAGTTTTTTTAGCTGCATTTAAAGCTAAAGTGTTTTTTCTGTTAAAATAATTTCTGTAATCAAGTTATAAGTAGGCCATTTGTAGGCTGATTTCCCTAAAAATGTAAGAGCTGTGACTCTGTGGTATTATCAAAACATTACTCTGTTTAAGCATCACAGTCTGTCTGATAACAGCAGCTCTGGCTCAACCAATGGTGTGAGTTTGGGGCGGGACTATCTGTTTTGCTGACCAATGTCAGACGGGGAAATGTTTGAGGAAACCTGTTTGGAAACAGTCGGTGTTTAACAGTCAATTTCACTGTGCTAGTGGCACAGAAATTATATAGTTCAGCTTCGATCTATTTTAAACATTTAAATGACTTCTGCATAATTTGCGCAGGTTTTTTCCTGAAATCAGCACAGAAAATTCATGCATGTATAAATAAATTAAATTAATTTTAATTTAAAATGTATTTTAAATAATTAAAATAAATCCAGCAAAGTATAACTACGCTCATAATGGTTTGAATTTTTAAAAATTTTAATTTAAATTTAAAAGTTTGAATTGATCTCTTTGAATCTGAATTGTAATTACATTGGATTGTAATGATCAGTAAATGAATATATATATTAAGTATTTAATAAATATTTCTATAGGTGACATTTATCTATCTTTTGGTCTGTCTGTAAGGCCTACAAATCTAAACTTCTAATTTCTTTAAATATTCAAATAAGGCTTTGTCAAGCCACCACTGAAAGTTTACACGTTATTGCAGTTATGTGAATTTCTTTGAATATAAATTTTGAATTGTGATTTAAAATGCATTCTTAATTCAGTTCTGAACAGCACACAACCCTGATATCCGTGCATGCGTATGAATGCATAATCGCATAAATCGATCACGTCGTGCATGTATATGCATGTCTGATCTTTTACAAACCCGCATATGTTTCCCTCATGTGTGCAGGTACATTACTGTTTGATCTTCAGATCTGTGAGGGGGTAAGAAATAGTGCTTTGGTCTGTGAAGTATAAGCTTCAGGCATTCATGAAAGAGCGCGCACACATGGCAATAGGCGAGCGTTAAACAAGCATGAGAATGTGCATTAGCGAGGCCTGCAGCTTGTTAGTTACGATTGTTAATAGTTGCGCATTTTACTGGCAATGCCTTCAAAGCGCTGCCACGTCGATTTATCCAGATCTCACCTGCTCTCGACGAGGAAGAGGAGAAAGATCAAGGAATTACCCGCAAGCACATGCCACCTTCGGCCCTGACTTTGACACTGAGAGGTATGCAACCCTTTCCCTCTCTCCCCTAAACCCTGAGAGCCGACTGCAGAGTTGCATCAGAACCAGATGTGTCCCAATGAGTGTAAGTATGCGTCTGTAGATTAGGCCATTGGGCCGGAGTCCACTGGTGCGATGGGGCCAACGTGACCCCTCGTGACCTCAGAGCCTGCAGCCATGCCGATAGGAAAGGCTCGCAATTGGCTTCAGCTGTGACCCGCCTCCTCGGAGCTCATTAAGACAAACTGTTTTTAAAGGCTATATGGCTTACGCTATCATCAGCACTAACACACTGCAGCTGAGAGGGTCGGGAGGTGGGGGGGCAAGAAGTAGTGAAAGGCAAGAAACAGCAGAGAAGAAAATCTAAAATTGTGATGAAAGGAGAACTGTGCTAATGTTTAAAGAAGATGGAGGAAAGTATGTATTGTGTACCAATTTTAAATAGCATGCAATATTATTTTTAGTGCATTTCAAATGTTACTGAAATGTATAATCATATTAACTGAAGTAATTTGTTTACTGTGAGCAATATTACAAGTAATAGTTAACAGAACAGGACAGAAATATCAAAACTGTTCATGCTGCAGTGCATTATGGGTAATCACAAATGCCACAGCATGTTATTTATATGCTGTAGATGCCTGGATTGTAACTTTTTTTCTGGTGCATTTTCAAGTATGCATCTATACACGTTTTTTTCTGCCAAAAATTGCCCGCAGTCCCTTGCGCAAAAGAAGAGTTGGAGTTTGGGGTTTTCAATAGTTTTAAGGAATGTGACAAGGAATCTCCCAGCTTCAAATGTAACATTAAAGGAATAGTTCACCAAAAAATTAAAATTTTGTCATCATTTACTCACCCTCATGTTGTTCCAAACCTGTATGAATTTCTTTCTTATGTTGAACATAAAAGAAGATATTTTGAAGAATGCTGGTAATCAAACAGTTGATGGTCCCCATTGACTTTCATAGTATTTCTTTCCCTACTATGGAAGTCAATGGGGACCAACAACGGTTTGGTTCTTCAAAATTCTGCAAAATATCTTCTTTTGTGTTCAACATAAGAAACTTTTACAGGTTTGGATCGACATGTGGGTGAGTAAATGATAATAAAATTTTAATTTTTGGCTTAACAATTCCTTTAAGATGGAAAAACTTTTAATATACCCTAGTAAAAGAATTATATATTTAAAATACATTTATTTCATACTAAGTGTATTTAAAATAGACAGATAACTCAAGACTTACTGATATAAAAATTGTAATTAAACTTTATTTGGAGTACTACTTGTGCACTATGCACATTTTTTAATATCAAGTCTAAAATGTGTTTTAATGTCACTTTTGATGAGAATTGTATGATCTTTGAATAATAAATATCTTTAAATGCAAGATATTTAAAGTGTACCTGAAGTATACTTGCAATAGTTCCACTTTAGCACAATCAAATATACTAAGTATATCTTTAATTGTACTTTAGCACTACTTCTGCACAATTAAAGTGTATTAAGTACAAGATTAGTTGTTCCAATTTAGCAGACTTTAAGTATACCAGTTTAGTATAATAAATGTACAATTGCAGGGCATTTTATTAAGTACATCTTTATGAAAATGTATTTATATTTATTTTTCACTAGGGTATATAGACTTCTTTTACAAAATTAAAAAAAAAAAAAAATCCCTCACGCTTTTGAATGGTAATATTGTATACACTACCATTTAAAAGTTTGGGTTGGTTTAAATGTTTTTTAATACAGTAAATACAGTCGTACTGTGAAATATAATATTATTACAATTTAAAGGAACTCTTTTCTATTTTAATATATTTTAAAATGTAATTTATTCCTGTAATGCAAAGCTGAATTTTCAGCATCATTACTCTAGTCTTCAGTGTCACATGATTCTTCAGAAATCATTCTGATATGCTGATTTGCTACTTAAGAAACATTTCTTATTATTATAAATGCTGAAAACATTTGTGCTGTGATAGCTTCTTTTCAGGACTTTTTTGGTGAATAGAAAGTTCAAAAGAAAAAGATTTGAGACAGAAACAGAAATCTTTTGTAACATTATAAGTGACTTAACGTACAATTTTGATCAATTTAATGCATATTTTGAATATAGTTGAACTTTTGAATGGTGGTGTGTGTGTGTATACATACTTCATATACACTTAGTCAGTATAAAGTAAAATCAGCCACAGTCTCCAGCACTAACATTATTAAACATAAGTTACATATTTAAGAAAACAAGTTTCAGTTTTCTTTGGAACATTGTTCGGAGGCTGGTTGTGAGGGATCAATGAGCGTGAGTATGTGTGTGAGTATATACTCCTGCCATCACTCCTTTTCTGCTCCGCCATCACTGGGTTTTACCACAAGTTCTCTCTTTCATATGCCTGTCTGTTCATTTTTCCATCCTTTCCACTCGTCCCTCTCTTTCTCTTTCATCCAGGATGAGAAGCAGCCCCCCTCTGAGCTTATAGAGTGTGTTTTTGGCAGTTCAATTTGTGTATGTGAGTGTGTGCGTGTTTGTGAAAGGAAAAAAGAAAGGGAGAAAAAGAGAGAAAGACAGAGAGTTCTGAGTGGAAGAGCCTGCTGTGCTAGATTAATACTGGACGCTCAGAGGGGGCTTCTCCCATTCATTACTGACTGATGCCCATACCAAATTGATTTATGGAAGCAGCCCTTAATCAATTATGTGTGGAGAGAGAGAAAAGAGAGAAGAATGCAGGGAGAGGGCAATAAGAGAGTGCAGAGAGGTAAGATAAAATAAGAGAGGTGAGGATAAATGGGGCAGGGAGGTGTTGATGTAGTTTGCCCCTGGAGTGCACCATGGTGGGATGTTGAACTAAGCGGTGTGGTTTAGAGCTGGTTAGCAACATTGTGCGGTTGAGACGTGTTGCTGTTTGTGAGGAGATGTTATTTTTCAGAGGAGGTTTGGAGTGTTGTGTTGAGTTTGCTCTATATAGTGGTTTGCAGTAACTGGCTGTATAAACAGCGCTGAGGATTACATGTATTCCTCCTGAACTGTGTGTTTGTGCATCAAGTGCTCAAGGAAGCCAGTGTCGGTGTGTCACAGGAAGCACTTGAAGCTGCAGGTTTGAGTGGTGGATTTGATGAAGCTCTGTTTACAGTTCGACAATTTCACAATCTAAACTAGGTTTTTCTGAAGGAAATGACAGTGACTCACCTCACACAGTTGTTGTGTTCTCGGTGGTTGCTAGGCCGTTGCTAGGGTGGCCTTTGAGGTTACTGGTATGAGTGAAATGAGCTGGAAGGGCACATTGATGGATACTGCAGAGAAAAATGGCAAAGCAAAAAGAAACAATTACATTTGAATAATTATTATTTAATATTTAATCTTTTCTGTACACTAATGAGAAAACAGATAATTACATGTTTTGAAATAAATAGATAAATAAATAAATACATACACATAAAATCAGATTTTTATTTATGCTCTGAAATAAATAAATAAATAAATAAATACATACATATAAATGGATACTGCAGAGGAAAACAATTGCAAAAAATACACAATAATTTATTTTAATATTATATGATACATTATACAAATTAAATATTTTAATTAATATTTAAAAATAATAATTTATGTACATTAATAAGAAACCAGATTATTACATGTTGTTAAATAAATAAATGAATTACAAAAAAAAAAAAAAATTCAATATTTAATGATTGAATACTATACAAATCAAATATTTTAATACTTTTTAATTTTTTTTTATGTGTTCTAAAAAATGTTTTATGTTATGTTTTAATTTGTTGGCAGGCTGTTGCCAGGGTGTTGGTGGATGGTTGCTAGGGTGGTCTGTGAAGTTACTGGCCTCAAAAGAGCTGAAAGGGGGGTTTCAAATTTTTGAATTTTTTCTTTTTTAAACAATTGGTGTAGGATTTTCTTTTTTAAACCATTATCACTTAGAAATTGCTAGTAAATTTCACAAAGAAATGGCAAGTAACACAAAGAATTAAACATGCACTTCAACTAAAAGTAGAAGGACTGAAACAGCACTAACACTCTTTTGCTGGAGAGCAAAATATGGAAAACAACTTTTCAAAAGTTCCAAATTCATGTACATTGATTAAAAAAAATAGATTTTTAACATTTTCTGATAAAAAAAGACAAATCACAAAAGTTGCTAGCATGTTATGAAGGGTTTTAGCACATTGCTATGTGGTAACTAGGGTGTTTTAAGTGGTTACCAGTTAGTTGCTAGTTAAATAGTTAGTTGCCATGTTTATATGATGTTGTTGTCCTTATTTTTTGACTTGGGTCCCTCATTCAATGTTCAGATTTTTTTTAGCCGTTGATGACTTACAATTATAATAGCACACCTTTTCTCAAAAATGTACAATTTGAGGTATCATTCATGTCTATAACACAAATAGCACAGGACGAGTTCCCAGCCTGAATACTTTGAGTTATGGGTTTGCTGAAAACGCTCACCCTAAGTATGTGCAATCTTAATAGTGATGCTCACCATCAGAACACTTTACAAAGCTCTTGTCAAGCTAGCTCTGTTGTACATAATATGATATAGTTATAGGGAGTGTGTGTGTGCCCACATTTGTGTGACAGAAAGAAAAGTGGAGTGTATGGAGTGTTTTAAAAACTCTTGTCATGCTGCTTCTATTGTCTGCTGGAGAGGCCAAGGGGGTGCGTGAGGAGGGGGCCGTTCACGCTGTGAGCCTGTTTCTCCGGCCTGTCAGAACTCTATCTGAGACTCAGCCGGAACTAATCAACTCCAATAGGCCTCCCCACTACCCACAATGCATCGTGCCTCGCTGGGGGCCGGTCGGTGGGAACACAAGGAATGAGCGTAAAAAAAACCCTCGCTCCTCTCACTCACTCCTGGTCTACACCCACTTTTCGCTGGCCCGCACGGCACACAACACTCCCACTGTCTCTCAGTGCTGTAATAATAAACACTTGCAATAATATTTTCACAGCAAGCAAAAGCCGGCCTCAGATCACAGCTCCGCACAGCTGCGGCGGACACTTGCCTGGACACACACGCAAATTCATGCACTCTCACACACAATCAGATATGTGCACGTAAACTGTACGACATATGCTTCTGGGTACAAACATTATACAGTTCAAATGTCTCTGTTTGGTTCATGATATCTACAATCTACACTACTGAAACCAATTTGTTTGTTCATGCATTAAAATGGTTTGCAAGACTCATTCATATTTAAGATATCATTGCCAACAGATTTTATAGGACCACAGTCCACTTTGTCGCTTGTGAATGGTCAATGGTCAGTACAGTGTTTTAGTATGTTTTTAAGAAACTAGTACTTTAAAAATAAATTAATACTTTTATGCAGCAAGGATGGCATAAATTGAGCAAAAGTAACAGTTAAGACATATATAAGGTTAAAAAAAAATCTATTTAAAAAAATGCTGTTATATCAAATTTTCTACTCATCAAAGAATCCAAAAAAATGTATCACAGTTTCTACAAAAATATTAAGCAGCTGTTTTCAACACTAATAATACTAATAAATGTTTCTTGAGCAACAAATCAGAATATTAGAATGATTTCTGAAGGATCATGTAAGTAATGATGCTGAAAATTCAGCTTTGCATCACAGGAGTAAATTACATTTCAAAATATTTTAAAATAGAGAGCACTTCTTTTAAACTGTAATATTTTTTCACAGTATTGCTGTATTTTTGATCAAATAAATGCGGTGCTGGTGAGCAAAATCTGAATAAAGTCTGAATAATTCCAGAATTTGCAGAATGCTGTTTAAAATAGATGTAGATGAAGTATAGCTTTCTGAAACTTTCTGAAAGTATTTTTACATTTGATAGACAACTTTAATCCAAGCCATTCGATGCAAACCCATGACTTGGCAGTTGCTAGCACCATACTCCAATGGTTGAGAAAAGAAAAGTTTATATCTTACCAACTACACAGATATAAGTGATAAAGGTAATAAAACAACTTACAAAACAAATTCTTCAAGGTATGAGCATGAATGAAAAAATTTAAGAAATTCCCCTTATAACTCAGATACACAGCGTTGACTGACCACAAGCACAAGAGTTACTGCCCTCTGCTGGGGACTTACATTAACGCATCATCTTCAAAAGGTCATCATGCCATCCCACATTGACGTCAATTATTAGTCAAGACTTGATCAGTTTGGACGACAATTTCTTCCAGTGGAAATTGGGTGAAAACAGGAAATTAATCCCACACTGAAATTGGTTTAATGTACGATATGTTTGACGGTCAATTTAAATCAAATCAGTGTCATGTTTTTGACTTCAGTTTGTTTTGCATATTTGACCTGTTTTTTTTTGTTTTGTTTTGTTTTTTTTAATGTTTGATGTCAATTTGATATCTTTTCAATATCAATTACCCACTGGGAAGAGCACTAACAGAAAGAAAAAAGTGAGAGGGGAAATAAAATAAAATCTTTCTATTATTTCTGACTTAGCAATTCCACTATAGCAAAGTCTGGAAATGTTTACATTTTTAAAGTTTAGTTCGTTTACTCCTTAGCATTACCATCCTTATGTAGACAAGTCAGCCAAATTTCAAAGACATCTGCTGCTCCAAGTTGACCCGAGTGACCAAACCTTCCGTCAGAGTTTCCTGTGTGTCACTCTTGCCAAAGAGGATATGAATTGCATCAAGTGCTGATGAAAGAGAAAATGTGAGTGAATGTATTTCACTGGGAAGTGAGAGGGTGTTGTGGCTCTCTATGGAAGTGAAGTGGGGGTAGATTTAAATGTGTTAAAGAAGAACCAGCCAGCATCTCTCCCTCTCTCTCTCTCTCTCTCTCTCTCTCACACACACACACACACACACTATAAGAGCTCCTCATTGTTTTAAACAAGTGTGCCAATGAATAAGTGGGTATGTGAACATGAATGAATGTGTATTTAAGCCTGCATGGATGTGTGTGTTTGTATGTAGGAGGTGAGGGATGTTACTGAGGGTGCAAGTTTAGGAATTCATGTGTTTTCAAGAGTGAGAAATGATAAAGATTAAACGTGAATGAATTTACATTGTGTTACCATTTTACTAGGAGCACACTAGGATTGATAAAGCATGATAAAACTAATTGATCAGTTATTATAATGAATTGTAAACACTTAAGTTTCCATATGTTCACTTATATGGGCTGCCATGTTTTTTCAGTGTTCAGGAGTGTGTGTGTGTGTGTGTGTGTGTGTGTGTGTGTGTGTGAGTGAGTGGAGGGGTGGGGGTGTAGCAGACCTATTGACTCCTGAATGGATGAAATAAAGACCAGCACATGGGAATGAGCTCTTGGCTCTTGGCGGGGACGGAGCATTGAGATGCACTGGTGTGGGATTAATCCTCCATTCAGCCTCTCCTCCACTCCACCGTGCTTAGCACAAAGGGCCCCACCCTGTGTATGGAGGGTTTCTGTGACGACCCCTAACCTGGCATTTTGCACTGCTATTCCCAACCACTTAATGAGAGCACACAGTTACTTTGTTCAATATTTACTCCTTCTCATATCCTTCAGATACCCCCTCCCTTATAAAACTACTTGGAGATATTACATAGGGTGATCAGTTAAGTGGCCCTCGGTGTAAACTGTGGAATATTAAACTGGAAGAGGAAATAGATGCATGCAATCAAAATTCTTTACATTTATATAGCACATTTCCTGGAATTTCCATTTAAAGTGATTTACAATGAGTAGGGAACTCCTCTCAATCACCACCAGGAGATTGTTTTAATGTCTCATTTGAAGTGCGGTGGCTTTTTTACAGTATCGTTTCCGTCACTACTGGAGCATTAGGAACCACATAGACCACAGGTTGAGCGCCCCCTCCTGACCTCACTGATAATAACTCTACCTGCAGTAATCTGTAGGTGTCACATCTATCCAGTTGAGAGCTGTAAATGCAGCATTATTTTAGTATTACATATTTAAATATAAATATATATATATATATATATATATATATATATATATATATATATATATATATGTATGTGTGTGTATATATATATATATACACACACATACATATACATATATGTATATACACATATACATATATATATATATATATATATATATATATATATATATATATATATATATATATACATATATACAGATGTATCTCAAAAAATTTGAATATCGTGAAAAAGTTAATTTTTTCTTGTAATTTATTTCAAAAAGTGAAAAATTCATATATTTTACATTCATTACATGTAAAGTAAAACATTTCAAAAGTTTTTTTTTGTTTGTTTTGTTTTAATTTGAATGATTAGAGCTTACAGCTAATGAAAGTCAAAAACCCAGTATCTCAAAATATTAGAATATTTACATTTGAGTTTCGATAAATGACCATCCCTACAGTATAAATTCCGGGTATCTCTTGTTCTTTGAAACCACAATAATGAGGAAGACTGCTGACTTGGCAGTGGGTCCAGAAGACGAATATTGACACCCTCCACTAAGAGGGTAAGTCACAGAGGGTCATTACTGAAAGGTGTGGCTGTTCACAGAGTGCTGTATCAAAGCATATTAAATGCAAAGTTGACTGGAAGGAAGAAATTGGGTAGGAAAAGGTGCACAAGCAACAGGGATGACCACAAGCTTGAGAATACTGTCAAGCAAAGCTGATTCAAACACTTGGGAGAGCTTCACAAGGAGTGGACTGAAGCTGAAGTGCATCAAGAGTCACCACGCCCAGACGTCTTCAGGAAAAGGGCTACTAAGCCACTTCAGAAACAGAAACAACGTCAGAAGCATCTTACCTGGGCTAAAGAGAAAAAGAACTGGACTGTTGCTCAGTGGTCCAAAGTCCTCTTTTCAGATAAAAGTAAATTTTGCATTTAATTTGGAAATCAAGGTCTGGAGTCTGGAGGAAGACTGGAGAGGCACAGAATCCAAGCTGCTTGAAGTCCAGTGTGAAGTTTCTGAAGTCAGTGATGATTTGGGGTGCCGTGACATCTGCTAGTGTTGGTCCATTGTGCTTTATCAAGTCCAAAGTCAATGCAGCCGTCTACCAAGAGATTTTGGAGCACTTTATGCTTCCATCTGCTGACAAGCTTTATGGAGATGCTGATTTCCTTTTTCAGCAGGACTTTAGCACCTGCCCACAGTGCCAAAACCACTTCCAAGTGGTTTGCTGACCATGATATTAATCTGCTTGATTGGCCAGCCAACATGCCTGACCTGAACCCCATATGGAATCTATGGGATATTTTCAAGAGAAAGATGAGAAACAGTGGATCCAACAATACAGACAAGCTGAAGGCTCAATAGTGCCTCAGCAGTGCCACAGGCTGATCTAGTATTTGTGCTAAAGGAGCCGCGACCAAGTATTGAGTGCATAAATGAACATACTTTAAAGAACTTGAACTTTTGTTTTGCAAATCCTTTTTGATTGATCTTAGGAAATATTCTAATATTTTGAGATACTGGATTTTTGACTTTCATGAGCTGTAAGCTCTAATAATCAAAATTAAAACAAAAAAAAAACTTTTGAAATGTTTTACTTTACATGTAATGAATCTAAAATATATGAAAGTTTCACTTTTTGAAATAAGTTACAAGAAAAAATTTACTTTTTCATGATATTCAAATTTTTTGAGATGCATCTGTATATATGTACACACACACAACATGCACACATAGCTTTAATTAATTAATATTATTTATTTTTAATTTATTTGTTTAGTTTTAGTCCTTTTAGTGCTTCAAGTTAAGCTTTTTTTCAGTTTCAGCTGGTTTCAGTAACATATCTAAGTTGTTCATCTAATATTTAAATTTATTTCAGTTTTATTTAAATTACTATTTTTTTAATAGTTTTAGTTTAGTTAACAATAATAACACTTCTGCAAGTAAATAGCTTCTTACTGAAAAACAGCATTTAAAATATACAATATACACAAATGATTGTTTTCTCTAGCAGTGTTGTTTTATATTGGTAAATTTCCACGTGTTTTAAATGGTATTGTCGTGAATCTGGTCCATGGACTTCCATCTGCTTGCCACCAGAAGTCACTCTTCCGTTACATTGACTCTCACACTACACACAGACTGTTACATGTCACTCCGGACTGCATTTCCCATCATCCATTGCACATGTATATACAGCTGTCAGCAATCTCTGGCTCACTTGAAAGCTATTACACCCACTATATAATACTCACTTATATCCTGTGCAAGTCGCAGAGTATTGTTTAGCGTTTATCGCAGTCATAGGTGATAGCTACTTTATGGAGCCACTCCTAGTTTCTTGGTCTTAGTCTTGCCTAGCCTGTTTACCCGTGTTTTGATTCTTGCTTTTGTATTTTTGGATTGCCCTATCGTCTTGCCGTTTGGACTCTGTTTGCCCCCTGCCTGGACTATTGCTCGTGTACTCGGATTACCCCTTTGGATATTGTTCGCTGATCGACGACCCACGCATGCTCTCAGAATACTCTTGTGTCTTGCCCTTAACATATGTTTACTGATGTTTGATCCTGCCTGTGTTTGGTTGTTTCTAAATAAAAGCTTGCACATGGATCCGCACGCCTCACGTCTCTGTTACAGGTATACATGTCTCACAGTTTATTAATCTCACAATAGTTTTTGGCCTAAACAATGGTTTGTTTGTTGGTTTATCTTTTTTGTTGTTGTTGTTGTTGTTGTTTGTTTGTTTTTGTTTTTTTAATAGTGTGAAAATTAGCCCTGGTCTCTCCGACATTAGGAAGTATGATAAGAGACTGGACGCTGTCTTTAACTCTTTATCATGGTATATAAGATGAAGAGGGCCATAATGGTTACTTAATTTCAAGGTGTCATTGTTACAGTGTAATTATACATTTAAGTGCTGAGTAATATTAATTAACTACATGTACTTATGGTTAGGATTGGGGTTTGGCTTAGGGTTACTTGCATATAGTTACTTGTTATTATAATAGTAAGTATATGTAACGTGTAACAAGGACACCTTAAAATATAGTGTTACCGCCGTAATATATAGCCTACGTCTCATGTGACTGCAAAACCTCACACAACATGAGACACAAAACATTGATGAATTCACAGGTGTTCTTTAGGACTTTGTGCTCACCTCACAAAGAAAGACTCAAAAGACCTCAAAAGCTAACTTCCAGCCCCTGCAAAAGACATTTCGCTTTAGATTTTACCAAATATGAAATAAAGAGTTTATACTGGTTTCATTTTATAACTCACATAGGCGGCGGGCACAAGAGGTCACGCCCATACATTTAAATCACAGTTTCAATCCTTAGACTGTTTATATTTAATCACAAAATTAGACTCTCCTCTCAAACTGAATCTTATGTGACCGTGGGAGTTAGTTTTAGCATTTATCAATATGAAATTTTGTTGACTCAGACGTGAAGCTTTCACGGGTAGCTCACCACTTCCAGGAAGTGGTACACTGAGGAACTGCTCGAGACACTTTATGAAAATCATTGGCATTTAGCCGATGCATAAAACTCAGAGTAAGTATATAATTTTTGACATTAAGTGCCGCCGAGTGACTTTAGTCATCGTTGATTCGCGCTTCTACAGTCTTCTTGCGTCAGGATTTCCATCAAGTGAACTGAAAGGAATGAATCGCGTGAGACCAGAAGTGAAACTTTTGAATGAACTTGCCATAGTTTGAAAATGAGTATGAATTATTCCCATGTAATATTGTGATGGCTTCCTCAACCGAGAGACCCCACATTTCAGGTACGTTAAGCTTTATAGATATACCTTTCGTATCTATCTATCTATCTATCTATCTATACTTTCAGAAAAAGTGGAAAACTGTTACTGTGTCTTTGCTGTCCCTTTTCTGTCCAAATCATATTTAGGCTATATTAGACATGTATTTTTTTTTTTAAATTTATTTTACTTTTTAATTAATTTCTAATTTGGCTCATATTTTGGGCTATATAGCTAAACTTAATCCTAACCTGATTCACTGGAGAATTTATAATTTGAATAGACAGGAAACAATTGTAAAATATGAGTGTTACTTCAGTGAAAAATGGCTCATCTTCTCTCACTCTCCCTATAGGAGCAAAGGAGAAGCAAACTGTAAAGGCCCGGCTCCTGTCTTCACAGATGCTTCTGGTGGATGCTCTTTATCACTTGAGCCCTCTGTTAGACTGTGTTATATCTGTAGGTCTGCTCTCTAGAGAAAACTGTTATGAAATTGAAGCTGAACGAACGCCACCCAACAAAGTCCGAAAACTTCTAGAGATTGTTGATGCTCAGATGGATGAAAGTGGTGCCTCTAGTTTCATGGAGTGTCTGAGAAAATGCAAGAAACATTACCCACGTCTACGAACCTGGTTGACCTCAGAAGAAGGTATTATATGACTAAAGTTGCATTCTGTCTTAAAACATAAACGCAGTAGCATGACATAAATACTAAAACATTTTGCACTCTCAGATTACTCCCAGCCACCAGGCATTACGCAAGGTGCAACAGGTAGGACATAGTCTCAGCATTTTCACTTTTACTTAATGTACATATCTCCCAGCCCTCACCATTGTCCTGTCTCCGTGCAGAACGTCAACTACAGGCCCAGTTTAATGTTTTGTGCTCACGCTTGGGCTGTTCTGTACTGCCGGTGTCCTTCGATCTCTTCTCCAGAGGCATTCTGACTCAGCTGGAGATGGAGAAAATCCAAGCAATACTCATCCCAACACAGCAAGCACAAACCCTGCTGTCCATCTGCCTGAAGAAAGGAGAAAAAGCATGCAAGAGCTTTTACACAGCGCTAAAGAATGAAGACGAGCAGCTAGCTGAGGAACTTAATGGTCAGCAGAACTTTAATAAGTTAACTAAATGCAATTTTTAATAATCTAAATGCACATAATACAGGTGCATCTCAATAAATTAGAATGTCGTGGAAAAGTTCATTTATTTCAGTAATTCAACTCAAATTGTGAAACTCGTGTATTAAATAAATTCAGTGCACACAGACTGAAGTAGTTTAAGTCTTTGGTTCTTTTAATTGTGATGATTTTGGCTCACATTTAACAAAAACCCACCAATACACTATCTCAACAAATTAGAATATGGTGACATGCCAATCAGCTAATCAACTCAAAACACCTGCAAAGGTTTCCTGAGCCTTCAAAATGGTCTCTCAGTTTGGTTCACTAGGCTACACAATCATGGGGAAGGCTGCTGATCTGACAGTTGTCCAGAAGACAATCACTGACACCCTTCAAAAGGAGGGTAAGCCACAAACATTCATTGTCAAAGAAGCTGGCTGTTCACAGAGTGCTGTATCCAAGCATGTTAACAGAAAGTTGAGTGGAAGTAAAAAGTGAGGAAGAAAAAGATGCACAACCAACCGAGAGAACCGCAGCCTTATGAGGATTGTCAAGCAAAATCGATTCAAGAATTTGGGTGACATTCACAATAAATGGACTGAGGCTGGGGTCAAAAGCCAAAAGCACCAAAAGTTGGTTAAATGACCATGGTGTTGGTGTGCTTGACTGGCCAGCAAACTCACCAGACCTGAACCCCATAGAGAATCTATGGGGTATTGTCAAGAGGAAAATGAGAAACAAGAGACCAAAAAATGCAGATAAGCTGAAGGCCACTGTCAAAGAAACCTGGGCTTCCATACCACCTCAGCAGTGCCACAAACTGATCACCTCCATGCCACGCCGAATTGAGGCAGTAATTAAAGCAAAAGGAGCCCCTACCAAGTATTGAGTACATATACAGTAAATGAACATACTTTCCAGAAGGCCAACAATTCACTAAAAATGTTTTTTTTTATTGGTCGTATGAAGTATTCTAATTGGTTGAGATAGTGAATTGGTGGGTTTTTGTTAAATGTGAGCCAAAATCATCACAATTAAAAGAACCAAAGACTTAAACTACTTCAGTCTGTGTGCACTGAATTTATTTAATACACGAGTTTCACAATTTGAGTTGAATTACAGAAATAAATGAACTTTTCCACGACATTCTAATTTATTGAGATGCACCTGTATTGTAATGCACGCTACTGGTCAAATATTTGGAATAATTAAGATTTTTAAATGTTTTTGAAAAAAGTCTCTTTTGCTCATCAAGACTGCATTTCTTTGATAAAAAAAATATAACAGTATTATAAAAACAATATTATGATATATTCTTACAATTTCAAGTATATTTTCAAGTATATTCAGTATATTTTGAAATGTCATTTACTGCAATGGCAAAGCTGAATTTTCAGCAGTCATTACTCCAGTCTTCAATGTCACAGTGTCATACTCTGATCTGGCAATTATTATTAGTAATAATGGTTATTAATAATGGTTCTTATTATTATCATTGTTGAAATTTTGCTGCTTATTATTTTTGTGGAAAACATTTTTTTTCGGATTCTGTGATGAATAGAACGTTCAATGAACAGTAATTAAAATGTCTTTACTGTCACTTTGATTAATTTTAATGTCTCTTGCTGAGTAAAAGTATTAATTTTTTTTCTTTTTCTTTTTTTGCCTCAAACTTTTTTTTATGGTAGAGTAATCAGTTTCAGCAAAAATATTACCACAGAAAAGTAATAAACATCAGTTAGAACTCCTAATATTGTTTCAGCCAGGAGTTCAGCTTCTTTACAGTCTTCTCATTTTTCAGTGAACAGTTTGGTGGAAGACCTTAATAAAGAGCCTGAAGGCAGCATTGTGCCGATAGCAGTGGAGGAGACCAGAGGTCACTTGAGAGCATTACCTCTGTCAGGTGATTCACATTTCAACATTATACTCAGATTTTGTTGAAAAATATGAGACTGTAGAAATATTTATGGCTGGTAAATTTGCTCAGACCAGAAAAAAATAAATTTTGGTCTCCAGAATTCATCTAAGATTGCAGAACTGATGTTAATCTTGTTTCCATCAGGAGGCCTGCAGCAGGTCATGACTCGGCTGGGCTTGACTGTGGGGGATGAGATTAGGTTTAATGTCTGTGAGGTTGGTGTGGCAGTAGGTTTGCCACGCCGGACGGTCAGAGAGTACTTTCTGGAAGGGGTCGGCATAGAAGACTCAGCCCAGCTGGAGGCCCTAGTGTCCCTGTATATAGAGAAGACAAAGGATGCTGACAGACTACTGAGCAGAGTGGCAGAACTCAGCCCTCGGTGTAAGTGAAGGCCAGTCCATCTCAGGCTTAACCTCAGATTCTGTTTAACAAGTTAAATAAACCAAATATTTATGTAAATAGTTATTAATTTTTTTAGTTGTAAATAGTTTTTCAGCAGAGTGCATCTTTAACTGAATTGTTGCATTTCTGCTTCCTTTGTGACAAGTCTTTCTCTGGATTAAATAAAGATTATTTTATCCATAGAAAGGCTGTCATAATTGCTCACTGTCATGACACTGTTTCTTGTCCAAATCAATTAATTTATTTTAAATGTGACTTTAGATATAATGATTTGAATATGCCATTTTTACAATGTTTCTAAATAAAATAAATGATTTAGATATTTTTTGAGGGCAGCAAATATCATAGTGATTAAACTTTCCTGATTTCATAATAAAGGGAAAAGACTATATTTCTAGACCTTGAACAGAAAGTACTTCGGAATAGTCTTTTATTATTTATTTTTATAAAAAATATTGATTATAAGTATTAAATTTAAATTAAATTTTTAATTTTAAAAACTGCTTAATATATGATAAAGGTTGGATAAATAAAGTTTTGTGATGTTACAAATATGCAGAAATATGCATTGATAAAAATATGAAATATATATACTTTATATATTATAAAACAAAATATACTTTTTACCTTAGAAATACACTACTGTTCAAAAGTTAATGAAATTAATACTTTTATTCAGCAAAGAAGCATTAAATTAAGACATTAATACAGTTATAATATCATCAGGTTTCTATTTCATAAATGCTGTTTTTTTTTTTGTTTTTTTTTAAATCTTCTCTTCATCAAAGAATCCTGAAAAACATATCACAGATTCCACAAAAATATTGAGCAGCACAATTGTTTTCAACATTAATAATAAGAAATATTTATTGAGCACCAAACAGTATATTAGAATGATTTCTGAAGGATCATGTGACACTGAAGACTGGAGTAACAAATGCTGAAAATTCAGCTTTGCCATCACAGAAATAAATTATATTTTAAAATATATTAAAATAAAAAAAATAGTTATTTAAAGTTTTTTAATTTATTTTAAATTAAATATTTGAAAGTATTACAGTTTTTTAGCTGTATTTTAGATCAAATAAATGCAGCTTGGTGAGTATAAGCATCTTTCAAAATTATATTAAAAAAAAAAAAAATAATAATAATTGTACCAACCCAAGCTTTTGAACAGTAGAAAGAAATTGTGATTATTAAGATCTATTCAAGTTGTAAGGAAAATGATAAATAAAACCAACATTATGTATCTGGTTGTCATCTATAGGGGTCCAGCTTTCAGAGAGGGGGTGCCTGCTGTTGAGGTTGCTGCAAAAAGCCGAGACTCTTCTCCGCAGTGGTATCCACAGTCACCGGCACAGCTGGGACCACCTTCACGATCAGGACCACTTACGCAGCTGGGACCACCTGTGTCCTGATGACTGCACAGATCAGCGCACCGTGTGGGCCATCTTCAGCTTTCTGGTGTGGGACTGCATGGCAGAGGTTCTGGAGGAGCCGGAGGCGAAGCCTAGCGGTGGCATACTAGGGATGATTGAGCAGCTGAGCGCCAGCGGCAGAGTGGAGGCCACTTTGCTGCAGGAAGTGGAGCAGTGCTGGACTGAAGGGGATGCTGAGAGCCTGCTGCAGAGCGTGAGAGTCCTCGCTCAGGTGTTAAGAGACCTTCATCCCCTCCAGGAAGGCCTCCAGCTGTCCTCTTCAGTTGAAGGGTTGTTTTCCTGCAGGCCCAGCAGGCTACACCGGGTCACTTCCTTCCAGGGAGTCTCTGCGCGGGTCATCCGTAAAGCTCTGAGCAGCATGGTTCCATCCTCCTCGGACCAGGACACAACTCTTCTTGCTAGACAGCACATGGAGGCATGCATTCGTATCGCACGTCTCCTAGATGTCGTGCAGCCCAAACGAACCACCATTGACTTTTCAAATGCACCCATCGCTACGGTCATCCAGCATGTGCGGTTTGTCTTATCAAATCCTGCTTATAACTCTGAAGCTTTTGACGCCGGAGTTCGCCATCGCTTGCTTTCAGTGTTGGAGTTCAATCCTGCGCAGCTGGGATTGGGCTCTCTCATGCAGCTCCACCAGGAGACCCTATCAGAATTCCAAACATACTTACAACTCGGCGAGCACCACAACTTCCAGTTTATTCTCGAATCAGTACGGATACTTGGTCCCGCAAAGCTGTTTTCTGTCAGCAGGGTTCACGGGCCTGTCGCCATCGACAATGGGGTGGAGGAGGTAATTAGTTTTATCACGTCAGAACCCACTTCATTCCTGGTACGATTGCACTGTCTTTGTTATGAAGAAGGAAGGGGGCGCTTCAAGGTGTGTGCGCCACGTTGCGCATGTATGTATCTGCTCAAAGCAGAAGGGTTGCGTGACATGCAGTGGTGCGGTGGCAATGTTTTGGCTGAGGCAGGTGGGAAAGTGTGGGTCAGAGAGGGAGAAAGTGATGGCTGGGATGAGCTGCAGGCGCTGGCTCAGAGACACTCTGCTCAGCTCAAAGATGAAGGATGCTGCTTCAAGGTCAAGACCTCTGGGTTGGAGTGTGAGGTCAAATTTATATACAGGAGTGGAAGGCTGTGGGCTATGCCACATAGGGACTGTGAGGTAAATTAAAAATACGGGTAGTTAACATGATGTTGCAGTGACAAACAGTAGCTGCGTTTCCATTGCCCATCAAATTGCGAATTGAATGGAAACACTCCAATTTTGCAAAAACTGCCAAATATCGCAAAAACATTTTTATGCTGGCATGAGGTGGTTTTTGGCAATTCAAAAAAGGAATATTTCGCAAAACTGTAACGGAAACAGTTTTTTCGCATTTACAGGTCACCTGGTGTAAGTAAAAAAAAGTCACATGATCATTCTTTAATGTACTATAATCTCCAAGAAACACCTAAAAAGTGGCCGCTCTAAAGTATAAGGAGCTTTCCTTGCCATTAATGCTTAATAACTTCTTATTTAAACTGCAATATGGCTCAGAAAAGGCCACCAGAGCTGATCGTGGCCACTCTAACGTAAGGCAATGCTTGTTTATACCAGGTGCGCTGTGGCACGCTCTCCACACTGCTTCGCAAAAGATACACGCCCCTCTCCTTTGATTAAACCTAAACCAACATCCGTCGCCATGATTAATCACAACAGGAAAAAAATGTGTTTTAGTCACATAACACCAAGTTAATGGAAACGCCGTCATTTCACAACAGTTTTTCATCTACATTTATAAAACATTGCAAAAGATTTCCGCAAATCTGTAATGGAAACGCAGCTAGTGTTACATGATGTATTACATTTAAAAGTATTTAAAGTTTTTTTTTTTCCCCTCAAATTTTTAAATTAATTTTATGAATAAAAATGGATTTGTAGCTATTTAGGTGCAAAAACACAAGCAAAAACGTGAAAAGCACACTTATCTTACAGTATAAAAAGTATTGAGCCCCGCACATGATATGCAGGAATATATACATATGTACACATACACACACATGGACATATACACATACATATACAATATATGTGTACACATACACAATATACATGTACACATACATACAATATACATATGTACACATACATATACACATATATACACATACACATACTTCTCATGGTTTAGATAAATCGCAGCAAATAAATTGGAACAAATTAATACATTGTGGTCATACTTTTACTAAAATGAGAGAACAAATTCTTAATTCTTGGCAACAATAAATACATTTTTGTCCACGTCAAGTGCGGGGCTTCATAAAATTGGAAAAGAGCAAGTAAATACCACAAATTTGAAACTAAAGTCTGAAAATCATATTTGTGCTGTATTGTGCTCAATATGCGAAAGCATACGGAGGTTTTACTAACTGCATATCATATCAACTCTTGTTTGATGGTTTACATGGTGCTGTGCTACTGAAAATCAATAACCAGCTATGATTTACTTACAGAACACTTTAACAGACCATGACACTGTTATGAATTGAACATTGCTCGAACATTTATTGCAAATATGAAATGTTAATTCCAACTGTTTTACATTTTTGGCTGCTTTGCTTTTTCACCGTTCAAAATCAGAGAACAATGCATATAATAATGTGATATAAAAAAACGCAATAAAGCATTTAATTAACTAAAATTTATTGTGGAATTATACATTTCTTAAAAAAATTATAGAATACATTAAATACAATTGAATAGTCAATCAGTATGCCTGCATGCACACTGATATTTAAAATACTTCATATGAAGATTCAAGCAAATGTCATACTAGATAAAACTGTCTGAAGTTATCAATTGTTTATCAATGTAATCTGGCCATGCCAAAACCTCCCACATGGTTTGTTGCAGAGACAGGCCCTCTCAACATGAGCATTACACAGGTATGCTTCAGTAAGGATGTTTGATCAGACTAAACTAGGGATGTCAAATGTATTGGATTAATATTGTGCATGAAAATATGTTATTCATAGACCATATTCCTTGAGCTCAAGTCATTTGACATGAGCTGACAATGCAAACCAGCCCTCTCTTTTCAGCTTGTCAACCTGTCAGAAATAAAATACAAAGTTTGAAATCATGAGTAATATAAATATCTGAAGTTTTAGATACTTTAATATCAATATTAAGTTTTAACTACGTATCTACGTATGATGGTTATATGTGCAATAAAAATGATATTTCATACTTGATTCTCAAGCCTCTGGATTTCCACACTATCCAAACTTTGTGGTGAGACTCTTCCAGTTGACCTAAGAAAAAAAAAAAAAACATTAAAAATATTACTTCGCTAAATCTAAAATGCAATTTAACACCGATTTGAAAAATGCCTTGTAATTATACTAGCACAGTTGGATTGAAGAGTCAGTCTTATCTTATAAGCAAATCTGTTCTTGGCTTTTTATAACTCACCTTCGACTACTTGCACTGGGTTGTGGTGAACGGTTTCTCTCAGGAAGTGTCAAAAATTGCTCTGGAGTTAACCCTCTAGCTGCTTTAAAACATGAATAGTTGCCATATACCAGTTACTGTCATTCTGTGGGATCTGAGAGGATGTAAGCACAATTAAAAGAGACACACACCTGTATGAGTGCTGCTGGAGTGAGGAGGTACTGGGGAAATGGCAGGGGAAACTCTGAGGGAGGTGCTTTGTTTCTGTTGTTCAATGAGCTCTAGTAGTTTAGCTCTTGCTTCAGCACTTTGGCGGTTCAGCTCCTGCAGTTTTTGTTCAATCTCCATCGTTGAGGATCTCTCTACAGAAATAGGCTGGATAAAAAAAAAAATATGTAAATGCAAGAAACTGCTACATCCAAACTCACTGTGTTCTATGGAAGCCTGTTTCTACCTCAGAGTAAAAAATATGTAATTGTTGTGGAAAAAATAAAAGGTCACAATTGAGAAATATTAAGTTGAAATTGTGATACACACAATTATGAGAAACTCACAAGTCTCACAAATGAGACAAACCACGGTTAAAAGTTTGTGGTTTGTAATTCCTCTATTCAACAAGTGATATTAACCAGAATATAATAAGAAAATGTTTCTTCAGAATATAATAAGAAATGTTTCTATGACTTCTGAAGGATCATGTGACACTGAAGACTGGAGTAATAGCAGCTGAATTTATATCACAGGAATAAAGAACACTTTAAAATATATTAAAATAGAAAACAGTTGTTTCAAATTGAAAATAATATTTAACTACTGCTGTTTTAACTGCATTTTTGATCAAATAAATGCAGCGAGCATTAGAGAGGAGTCTTTTAAAACATTTTTAAAAATCTTACTGACCATAAACTTTTGATCAGTAGTGTAAAGTCAAATTTTTGTGAGAAGTATAAGAAATAAAGCTGTGGAAAAAATTGAAAAGCAGTTGTGAGGAACTGCAGACTAAGTCCACAGTATGTGTACTAACCTGCTGTGTGTGCTGTAGCTCTGTAGAGGGCAACACTTGTCTAACTACAGCACTGGCTGTGGAAAGCCGGTCTGCGCTCTGCTCCCTCAACACTGAAGCTCCAGCTGGAGATGGACGGTGCTGCCCCAACTGGGCCCGGATCGCTGCGTTCTGACGTGTCAGTTCGGCGATCTCCCCTAACATGGCATCTTGAGAGAGCTCGTCCAGCAGAGGAGTGGGCCGTGGTAGGCTAGCGAAGGAGGAAGGAGAGATGGAGATTTCAAAGTCCTCCAGTGAACCCTGACTTCCCGTTGCTGCACAGGAGCCACTGTAGTGCAGCGGGGGTGCGTGTGAATGTGGACGACATGCTGGGAGAAGTAAAAAAATACTGTTGAGTCATACTTGCATTGGACTTGGCAAGCTTTCAAAAGAGAGAAAAGAAGTGTCTTCCTAAGAAGTCCTAAAGTACATATTTTTTAACTCAGTTGCTGCATTTTGATTGTTGAATCGTAAATGCTTGGCAGTGTTACAGAAAGTACACCTGTGTGAACCCTCTTTCCTTTTCAGAATGAATATCAAAACATAAACAAATATTTTATATTTTCTAATGCGTGATTAAGTGGCAAAGTTATATATTTTCAAAAGAAAGTGTGACCTAACAATTTTTCCTAATCAATTTCTAATCCATCAGTAAGGAGTTCTGAGTATTTTCTAGGGGTGCTGATGGGGGTTGCTTATTGGATACTTTAGGATGTTCAACTATATGGGACCTTTTTATTTAATGTCTATGTGGATTTTTCATCTATTTTATCATTCTCCAAAATGTTGCATCTGGATTATAAGAACAACAATAGTGATGCTTGTCTTAGTGTTAAGCCCTCAACACTACTAGGTGTAAATTGACAGAATGAGGGATCTTTCTACACTTCAGACTGACCTGCTGGAGGCAGACCATCTCTTTGACGAGGAGGAGAGAGCAGCACGGCTGCAGAGACAAAGTCCTGTTGCTGTAGATGTGTTTCAGTACAGCCAGCCTCCAGATTTCTGCTTTCTACAGAACACAACATAATCTTCTTAATCACTGTGCTGCTACAGGTTTACATACATACACAAGATAACCAATCCTGAACAAATTAGAAACGACTAGTTTACAGGTGCATAATTTGTGGCTACAGTTTGTGGTAGTTACTTTGAGCTGCATTATCTGTGATTTGCTCTGTTGTGTGTGGTTCTGCAGAATCTGGTCTTCCCACCACCAGGACTACAGCATCTAGACGCCGCTCTAGGTCAGATGTCTGCTGCTGCAGTCTCGCCTGCATGAAAACAAAAACGAACACCATCAAAAATGGCATATGAATGGACAAATTCGCAAATAACATCTGGATAATGTTTCTGAAGGTTAAATAGTTCACCTGCAGGTTGGCACTCTCTTCCCTCAGTGTCAGTGACTCTACAGTCAGGGCGTCAATCAAAGCTCTCTGCTCCTTCACCTCCTCCTCTAGTCGTCTTCTCTCCTGTGCCTCCCTCAGAGCCTCCTCTTCTTTCTGTGCAAGTGATGTAAATGAGGAAGTGACTCATTTGACCAATTTTGTTAAAGAATCTTTTGGATTTCACTTATGTGCCCTCACTTTTCTAATATGACTGGCTATACGTCCAAGTGTCGCCACTAGAGCCACAGAGAAGCCAGTGAGGCCTGGTCTCTGTTGCTGTGGTCCAGCTTCTGGTGAAGGATTCTGGTGGTCTAGAGAGTCCAGCTCAGTCTCCACTTGCTCAAGCATGCCCTGCAGAAGTTCCAGACTGGACTGGTTTCCTGCCATAGAGCTTAACCCTGAGCCGTTCAGGCCAGAGGTTTGTCTGGAGCGCCCCCTACTGGCTTGAACTGACCTGTTCTTAATACCTGAAAAAAAAAAAAAATCAGGTATTACCATTTATTCTATTTAATTTATGCCTAAATACACACACACAATAATATATATATATATATATATATATATATATATATATATATATATATATATATATATATATATATAAAATTAACTTTAATTAGTGTTGTTAATATTTATAATTTTTTTATTTTATTTATTTTTTAAAATAATTCTGTCAGGCTCACCAAGCCTGATTTGATCAAAAGACAGTCAAAACAATAATGCTGTGAAATATTATTACAAAAAAAAAAAAACGGTTTTAACAAAATTAAAATAAGTATTACTACGTTATTGTATAATATACTAAAAACAGCATCTGATAACAGTGCTCAACCTGGTTGAGAGGAAGCAGGCTCTGGGTTCAGAACCTGGTTGACTAGTGAGGCAGACTGGTTTACATCAGGATAAGTCTGTCTGGATTTTAAACGCTGTACAGCCACCGTGGCGTTGAGGGCTGAGCAAAAGAAGCATAGATTTTTATTTTATTTTTTTTAATTAAACATTCATCTTGACATTAACCTGTGCTGCAATCACATAAAGAAGCTCATGCCTTCATTACCTGCCTGATCTTCTCTGACTCCAGTATTACATGGTGTCTTGGGTAGCTCTTGCTCTGGATGATCTGAGGTCCATGGAAAGGACTTTGACCTACATTTATTTCTTTTTCTGAAAACAAGCATTTAAAAAATGACTTGCTAATGACAATCAAAATGTATTAGAAGTTGATTATTGAAGATAAAAGAACGGTCATTCACACCTGTGCATCACAGAGCTGAGGTGCACCGGGGCATCCTGGACTTCATCATGTTCCTCTTCACACTCCTCCAACTCATTCAGGGCCTAGAAAAGACTTTATTATTCTAGGTTTTATTACAGAGTAAAAGCTGTAGGTGGTGCTTGTGTGCGAGTACCTGCTGATCCATCATAGTCTGGCTGAGCAATGACAGCTGGGTTGGAGGATCAGGTTTTTGATGGACAGGAAGCTCAGAGTCAGAATCACAGTCAGGTGCCACAGTAATGGTGGGGTATCCTAAAAAAAACTCATTTATGAGCTTTTACAAGTACATTTACATAATACTTGTTTGATCAGCTAATAGCACATTAGTTTATACTGCACAAGAATCAAATACCTGTGCGTCGACGGGGTGCATCACCAAACAGGTCTTTCACCTCAGCCAAAGCTCTGTCAGATCGTGCAATGACATCCTGCAGCTGACACTGATCTGAAAACAACTAAAAAAAAAAAAAAAAAGATTTTCATAACCTTTTGGTTGTCTGATCTGATTTGTTATCTAACAAAATGTCAGTATGAGCTTTGAAAAGTCTGACATGTAAAATAATAGACAAAACTGATTTATTTATTTTTTTAATATATGGAACAGTTTTATATATCTAAACTCTTTTTGAGTATAATAATTGATACACCAAGCTTTTTTATGGCTCATATAGTATGATAAAGTGAGAACATGGAGCTCACACTTTAAGATCAAAAAACACCTCAATTTTATTCAGTGGTCAAAACAGTTTGCAAATATGTTATTTGGTGCAGTTTCTGATATTTATCAATGAGATCTTAAAAACTTTAGTATTAAAGTTCTTTAACCCTAAAAGACCTTTTACTTGCTAAAAAGTCTAAACTGCATATGACGAGTTTTTTTTAAGCTTTACTAATTCAGAGAAATTAGAAATCTGTGTATCAAATATGATACAATAGGCTTTAGGGTTAAAACATATTACATTCTTCCCAGTTGTAGTTTTTACAAGCTTAATTTTGTGAGCTGTCTCTTATCCACTGGCACCTCTCTGATGATGTTGAGTCGGGCTCTATCAAGTCCCGGAGGACTGGGGGGCTGGTTTTTCCTCCGTCTGCGTGTTAGAGCCTTTTCTTTTAATTCCCACTGCGCCACGACCCTGTTCTGAGATCTGTGCATCTCATGACGTCGAGCCTGAGAGATCAAAGCATGGAGAAAAATACATAATCAATAAATCCTTAAGAAAACAGCTTACAGCTTTCACAGTAAACTCCTTACCAGTTCCTCTGGTGTGGCTCTATGCACTGAAAGATCACTGACTGTGCTCTAAAATAATAGGAAAACAGAAATTATAAGCCACCCCCTCCAGAAAAAAAGATTTAAAATAATTGGTTGCATGATGGGTTCTCACCACCCATTCTTTCTTGGGTGCAGACACTTTCCTGCTTCGCACTGGTCTTTTACCCGCACCGTATAAAGGACGGTTCATCCGCACTAAAGACATCTCACTGTAACAGACACAGGTGCCACCTAATAGAAACAAACAATATACTGCTGGACAAAACATACGCCACTAACGATAAAGTTTGTACTTGAACAGGAATAGTTTTCTGTCTGTGCAGGAGAGAGAACATTGACAATCATTGTAAATTAACGTATCATTACGAATTGTGAAACTTATCTTTTAATTTATATAACGTTACGTGCTAAAATTCAAACACATCCTTGCTAACTACTAGCTAATCGTGTTATGCACAATGAGTTGGCGTAGTACTGACAAAAATATATACTTATTTTACAAAAAACTGACAGAAGAACAATGAACTAAGACTTTACCGTTTGTTTTTGTTGGTGTTGTAGTAACAGGAAGCGTTGATCCGGGAAATTTAAAAGCACCGCTACAATACATTTCAAAATAAAAGTCCCCGTGTTCTGTGGAAAAAAAAACAATCCTTTTCCTTAAAGATTATTTAAAGATTATAATAACCCCCAAGATGAGAATGTCTTAAAAGGCTATACATACTAAATATAGATAAACTAAAGATGTTCTTTAAATATGGTTTTAGTTTTATTACTTGTTTCACAAAGAACCCCAAAATAATTTTCATATCCACCAGAGCACGCTGTCTACTTACAGTTACGCTGTGAAACCCCAGATTGATTTTTCTAGCTCTGCAAGATTGTCACCATGCGACCTTGACTAGATTTGTCTTGAAGAAAGAGAAAAGGTCTTCTTGTGTACAAACAAAAAATAAACTATATGTTACGCAACACTGATCACGCTCAAAATCGTTTCTTTTTAGTGGCTTTCAACATTACTGTAGTGAAGAGCATGTCATAATAGTTATTATTAAATATGATACTGATAGAAAAGTTAAGTGGCATCATTTTTATTTATTTTATTTTACAGTTTACATGTAACCTGTTGTTCATTGCATACATTAATAATACACACATTATGTAAGAATTTATGTGTTAATATACTAATAGAATTTTTTTTTTTTTTTTTTTTTTTTTGTCTGCTTGCTGTTGATAGTGGCCTATACCTTTTAAATGATTATTTTACCGTTATATGTTTTTCACTGCATATTATCTATCCAAGAATTATTTATGTTAACATATTATTGATTAAATAAAACTTGGCTATTTTTTCTGTCCGTTTGCTTCACACAAGCGATCTCTTAGTCCTAATTGCGGACTCTAATGAATGTGAGCCAACGGCGAGCTAAATGCATTACAATAAGGCGTTTCCGTCACTTTTGTGCTCAGGGAGATCCCCACGGGCACCACTAAACACCCATCGCACAGAAGCCGCTCCTGAAACGCCCAGGGGCCCCGTCAACACACAATGACACTTGTTTGCTGTGTGCAACTGGCGGAGAAGCAAAAAGTCAGGAGTTCTGAGGCACATCACTGCGCATGCGCCGCTTGACGGGTGGGCAGCTTCCCCCTGAATGAAGGAGAAGTTGTCAGTGGGTCACTCTCAGTCTATCAATGCCAAATCCTCACTATGCACTAGTCCTGCTTGAGATATTGAAAGCTGAGTGCTTGCACCTTTTGGAAATCAGTTGTTGCAGTTGAGCGCTCTTGTAAATATTAATGAGCCAGACCTCCCAAAACTTTTACTGAAGTCGCATGATATGGATTAATGTGGAAAAACTTCCTTGACTGCTTAGTAAAAAAAAAATCGTGAGAACACATTGAGGAATCGAGCGTATGGATTACAAGTGAAGTCAGTGTTGGTTGTATCTCAAGGGAAGACACTTGAGAAGTGGCGACATGAAGATCCGCTCAGAGTTGGATTGATGCAAAGTTCGTCTGAAGGTTTCTCGCAGGAATATGGGATATTCTGAATTTATGGTTTATGAGTATAAACCCCCATCCCTTATGGCTTTTATGCGTTTTCACATGCGCCCTCTTTACTTTCAATCCGAAACAAAGCTACTGGAAGTCTTGTGACGGCTGGGGTAAACAGTGGATACTTGTCTGGAGCAATTCTGCTGGATATATTGAATTAACCTCGGAATTTCTCTGCCCAATGACATTTCCAAAGTTGTTAGTTGGGTTCCTTTTTGCAGCGTGTCCTCATTTTATTAGTTTCATATACCGAGTCATTAACTTAACAGGTCTAGACCAGATCCTCAGATATTTTAGTCGCACAGGTTTGTGACAGTATGCGGGGATGCACGGGATTCCCGATAGCCGTCTCGGTGGTATTGACACTTGTGACCATCATTAACGTGAAGGCGAGTGGAGAATACTGTCACGGTTTTCATGACGCTCAGGGCGCATGGAGAGACGGCTTTCAGTGCCCAGAGCGCTTCGACAGCGCCGAGGCTATCATCTGCTGCGGGAAGTGCGCGCTCAGATACTGCTGCTCCAGCTCAGAAGCTCGCCTGGACCAGGGCACATGTGATAACGATAAGCAGACACAGGACACCAACCCTGGCAACAAGGACGACAAAAAGTCTGGGGCAGGTAAGCTGAAGTCTGCATTGTTTTCTGGTTGAGTAACTCCCTCTGTCTGAAAAAAATTAGGCAATTACCGTGTAATCAAATTATACACCAGCAAAGTTTAAATGGTTTAATTCAATAACTTTTAGAGCAGCAGCAGTGTGTAACGTTTATCGACCTACTTAAAATTTGTGCGTAAAAGCCCCACTAAATGAGAAAGTTGGGTTGAGTTTCGTGTCCAAATGATGTTAAAAACGTTTTTTTTGTGTTTATCTCCAAGAAACCATCTAAGCGCTTCTTATTTAGAGCGAGCTCCATTATTCCCGAACGAATGATTCTTATGAACAGGCTCTTTTAGTGAATCACTTCTGAATCAATTGGAGCGGTTACTAATCGGAGTCGCTTACTGAACTGCAAGTCATTACTTTCGTCATTTCCGACTTGAACCAAGTAGCCTACTGTGTGGGTGTAGTTAAAGATACACATTATGAGATTTGTTGCAATAATAAGTTGGGGAGAGTGGGGACAGTTGCAACATGGCTTATTTCTTCAATCAGAAATGAGCTACAGTGATGATATTCATACTGCACATGCTAAATCAGCCCCCCATCCTTCCTGGATGAAATCAGGCATATGTGACCATTCCTTTTATAAAAAATAATTTTCATGGTAAAAAAGTATTTTTTTAATCATCAGATTTTTGTGTGATACTAAGTTGTTTGCGTGAAGCATTGTAAAAACATGATTTATATCTGTTTTCTTAGCTTCTAATAGGCATGTGTCAAAGATATTGTGTCAAGCTATTATTACCAAGTTTTATCACGGCTGTCAAGGGTAGGGACAGTTGCAACAAAATGCTGTCTCTTACCAGAACATTGATACACTTGGTTAACTGCTAGTTGGTCAAACTAGTTCTTAAGACAGTGACTAAGTTCATGCAACTGGCCTTAGTTCAGTAACCTTTCACAGATGTTAACAGAAGTAGGCTATTAAATTTTAGTGTCTTGATTCTGATTAAATCAATATTTTGTAGTTCAAATGTATTGTAATAATTAACCAAGACAAGGTTGTTACTTGTTACTTGAAATTCTTTGTTTTTATACAGCCAATTTAACTTATTAAAGACCATGTCTATGCACAAATAAAATAAAGAAACTGCAAAATGATATTTAAGAATGGTTTTAATTACATTTTAATGAATGTTGCAACTGCCCCTGTGGACTGTTGCAACCGTCCCCTGTTGTGGGGTCAGTTGCAACATTTGACTTTGTCTATTCAAGTATAAATTGTGTGTATATAATCATACGTGCATGTGTTACAGCAATGTGGGTGAGTAGCCGACTGATGTGGCTTTATTGTATTAAAATTCTGGCTTTCTAATGCAAACAGTCTCTGAAAAACTAAAGGAAATGCAAAAAGTGTTGCAACCGTCCCCACTTTCCCCTATTTTATGAAATAAATTAATTAATGCAAGAATAATTAATGAAGTTTTATCGTTTTCAATGCCATTTCTATGTATAATATATAGTAGCATACCAATAAGTGGATTGTATTTATGAATATTTATTTCTGATTAGTTAAGCTGTCTTATTGAATCTGAAATTATATGATAATTTGTCAGTAGACTGATGAGAGCTGTAAATGCAGTAGGATTTCTTCTTCTTCCTCAAAAGTAGGCTACTAAAAGAATCATTAACTGGAATCGTTATAAAGAATCGGAAACAGAATCGTTTAATTACTAACGATTCCCATCCCTAAATAAACGGGTTAAACGTCGTTGCTTATCCAGGTTTTGACAGCTGCAGTTAAATTGGAATACAAATTGGCACCTAACCGTCCACTCACTCACAAATGGTAAATTGTACTGCGCTCGGTTATAAATAGCACAAGAGGGCACGAACTCCAATCGTCCGGTTCCCCAACTTCCCCACGAGGATCAAATTCAGACTTGACCGGATCTCCGGTGCGATGTGCTGACAGCCTCGTTCATAAAGTAACCCTCGCCGGTGCATCGTTTCCTCTGACTTTGTGCAAACTCAAAAACTTAATTCAACTGGAGTCCACGAATTTCCTCTCAGCTGAACCAAATGGGGACACTGGGGCTAGTTGTCACACTTTTCACTCCAGTGAATGTTTCTTAGAGTAGGTTTATTTTTTCAATTTCTAGGCTATATAAACACATACTTTAACATCTCAGTTATTTCCACAGCTATTGATCCTAAAAAGGCAACAGTTGAATAAAATCACAGTAGGCCTACAGAGTACGTTGTCACAACTTAATGCACAATAGACTTTTCAGCATAATTTAATTTAAATAGTAAACGGTAAAATGTATGTGAATTTGAATGTATGAACTGACAACTTATAAAACTATCAAATCAAATATTCTCCCTCAAATTGATACAAAAGTAGATTTTGAGTTCTAAAAACAACCTCTAACCTAAAAAACAAAAACAACAAAGTGATTTTTTTAAGTAATAGGGAGCTTTTAGACTCTTCTAATGATGCATATCTGAAAGGCAAGAGGAAATGGTGGTCTGCTACAGCATGTGGACATCAAGTTTGACAGAGCCTGTCTGGCAGTTGAAGACTTGGCTCCACTTGGACAATAATGCAACAGGTGTGAATTCATGTTAAGGGGCCTCAAATCCTTTTAAGGACACGAGAAAGGCTTTGCTGTCATCCTGTATCAGCAGTGAACTTCAGATCCACTAATAACATTCTTGATTCGACTACAACAAATAAATCAGGTTTACATGTAGCGTACATAGTTTTTCCATTTGTCTTTTTTTATAATATATATAATATGTTAATTTGAATGTATGCCATGGGCTAAAAAAATTAAAAAATAAAAACAGGTAATTGTTACTATTTATTTCACAATTATGTTTTTCTCGCAATTCCCAGTTCACATCTCCCAGTTCTGACTTTACATCTCACAATTCTGTTTTTTTTTTTTTGTTTGTTTCTGCAGTGGAATTAAAAATAAAAGGTAATGAGACATTTTATCACACAATTCTGACTTTTTTCTTGCAGTTGGAAGTTTACCTCACAGTTGCAAGTTAACATCTTTCTGTTGTTTATATCACAATTCTGACTTTATATCTTGTGATATTTCTAAGAATTGGCAAACATGGAACTGCAAGAAAAAAACTTCCATATTTATCCAAATGATACTGAGAGTAAAGAAATATATATTTTACTTGTTTTAACAAAACTACTGAAAAACGTCTCTGAGGAACAATAAATCTATGGAAAGAACCTGTACAACAGATTCTCTATTGTTTTTCCACACACATTTGTGTGTAATTGTGAATAGGGTGTTTCGAAAAAAGAGGGTGTTTCAACTGCCAGAAAAGCACTGATTTTCAAAACATGCATGCAAACTTAAAGCTTGCCAAAATTCAGGTCATTTACTGAAAAATTCCACTGTTATAGTAATAACTACCAAAAGAGCTCCTGTAAAAATGACTCCCCTGTCTTTTTGCACAGCAATCATGTCTTTGATTCAATAATGTTATAATAAATTGTTAAAAAAATGGCTGCATTTTTTAGGTTATGGGTCTGCAATGCTCCTACAATAAAATCAAAAGCCAGTTTGCATTGGCTATTACAGATGATTTGATTCAACTCAATTATGAGGGTGAAAGATCCTGACCAGCTGCAACATAGTAAATGCTGAAAGCTTTCCTCAGGCGATCAGATGTCTAATTAAGCTATAAAGGTCACTTTTAATGCAGAGTTACCTGTCGAAAAAAAGCATGCACACAGTCAGGCAGCAAGGGCAGAAAGGTCAGTGCCGGTTGCAGGAGATTAGAGCAGATCAAACCTGTCTTAATAAGTGTTAATGAGGGGCCCCGGACCCCTGGGGACGAGTCACTGTTGGAACATCTCGTCTTTCATTTTTGCTTCTCTCTCAAATCCCTTCATCTCACATGAGCCAGCAGGTTACCCATCTGTGAGCGGGGTGGAAACATATGAGCGCTCTGTTCTCTGATTTAAAGATACACACACATGGCATATGTGACACATCAACAAGGTTCAGCAATGCTTTAGGCCTCAAACTTGCTTATTGTTATTTTTAGAGGTGTAAAAGTTACATTGAGCTCAGTCACACTACTGATATCCTAGTCTTCCTTATGGCAGTGGAGGTACAATTGCTTCAGATGTGTACTGGAATTCGAAACGGATGTGTGCTTTCTAAAGAGAAGGAAAAACATTGCTCAAGGGCTATATACAAACAAAACTCCACAAAGTCCTCCAATATGTTGCCATCCAGCACTTTTCTCTATTTTTGACACTAAGGAGGCCTGATACACACTATAACATTACATGTTCTTGTATCAATGGCAGTGAATACAGCTGGATGACCTAAATACATCATGAAGGTTTTATTACAAGCATCACATTTTAAAAACAAGGTATTAAACTGTACTTTATGAATGATACCTCAAATCTAGCAGCTTGCTTATTGATGAGATTACTTTTGTAAGTGATCTGATTGTCACCTATTGGATGATAAAACGGGCAAAAAATCCAAAAGATTTACACTGAAGCAGGAAGTCGCATTGCATATTTGAGTTTGTTCTTTTGATCTGGGCCAGTAAACCACTTATAAACTGCGACTAATGATTGCAAATGCGATAAAAACAAAAACAGCAACAATAATTTAAAATCTATGCAAGCTTTGTTTTATCAGATATCATCTTGTTAGAGTGCGCGCCAGTACTTTCTGTACACAACAATGAACACAGCACAAGCCATGATGTCTGATTCACGAAGAAATGACTCTTATGAAGTGGTTCTTTTTAATGAATCAGTCAGAAAGTTTCACGAAACAGCCTTGAATTCGCTCGTGATTTAGCGGTTTGCATCAGTGAATCGTTCATGGCTGCGTTTCCCAAAAGCATCGTTAGCAAACTATGGTCACAAGTTCCACTGGCACCTATTGGTAACGACGGAACTTGTCACGTCTAGTCGGAACTGAGTTCACATCTAATTTACTCACTGAACCGTGAGTCATATACATTCTATTTGAAATTAACCAGGAAACGTTACTAATGTGTACTTTAGTTTTACAAAGGCCCATTCACAACAAAAAACGACAATTATACCCATGTAACCATAATTATAAAGTTTTAACAATTGTATAGTGAAATCCTATGGAAGCCTGTTTCTGCCACTGAATAAAAAATAAAAAAGGTAATTGCGAGTTTTTATCTCCCAATTCTGAATTTTTTTTCTCAAAATTGCGAGATATAAACTCGGAATTCTGAGAAATGAAGTCAGAATTGCGAGATGTAAGCTCACAATTGCAAGTTATAAAGTCAGAATAGCAGGATATAAACTCGCAGTTTCGAGAAATAGTCAGAATTGTTAAATTAAAAACTCTTTGACTCTTTGACTTTTTTTTCTTGCAAATGCAAGTTTGTATCTCGCAGTTCTGACTTAATTTCTCAGAATTACGAATTCATATCTCACAATTTTGAGAAAAAAAGTCAGAATTGTGAGATAAAATTTCGCAATTACCTTTTTTTATTCAGTGGTGGAAACAGGCTTCCATAAAATCCACACCACAACTATAACAAAACAGACATCATTTGGAATCACTTTCAGAACTTTCCAGATGAAAGATTAAAAGATAAATCAAACAGAATCCACCCAAGTATAAAGAGCTCAAGCATTTGAAGCAGCAGGCGACAAAACTGCAGCACGTGCTTACAGTAAACAGAATGTTATCGTCCGTTGGTGTGAACCCTAATATAATAGCCTATAGTTTTTGATATGAATGGACCATTACAATAGTCTGTTCACTAACGAGTTAATATGACAACGTATAAATAGTTTTGTTTCTTTAAAAAAATTCAGATATTTTACAAAAAAAAAATTTATGTGCTATTGATTAACATATGTCCAGTAGTCAAATCAACTGGGAAACTTTGTGTTTAAAACATTTTGGAGGATAATCAACATATTTTAGTCCACTCAAAAAAACAGGTAGAAATACTCTTATAAAACTGAGTGATATTTACATGGAACATACTCCACATTTTCCAAAAAATTTAAAGACCGAATTTATCAATTAAACAAATTAAATAGTTTTATATTAAAAAAAAAAAAACTTGACAAAATTTTCCTGCTTTTGCTCTGCAGTACCCATCTACGTGCCCTTCCTGATCGTCGGCTCGGTCTTTGTTGCCTTCGTGCTGGTGGGCTCTGTTGTTGCCGTGTGCTGTTGCCGCTGTCTCCGTCCCAAACAGGAGCCTTCATCAGGCGGCGGCTCAGGAGGAGGGTCCAGCAGCGCCCGCGTCCTCGAGACGATTCCCATGATGGCCAGCACAGGTACGTCACGAGGCTCGTCCTCCCGCCAGTCGAGCACGGCCACCTCCTCCAGCTCTTCAGCTCCACCGGCTGCCCCCCGTCCCGCACCCGCCCCTGCCCCTCTGCTCCGCGCCCAGGCCTCGTGCTGCCTCCCGCCGGACGCCAGCGTCTACGTGAACATGCCTACCAACTTCTCAGTGCTAAACTGCCAGCAAGCCACTCAAATCCTTCCTCACCAAGGCCAGTTTCTACATCCTCAGTACATCGGATTCGCCCACCCTATTTCTTCGGCTCCTGCCTTCCTAGATCCCTCTCAAGCGGGTTACCGCCCATTGCAGTCTCCGTACCCTCCACCAACCAGCATGGCTAGTGTGGCCAGTGTGACCGGGGATCAAAAATACCCTCCGGTTACCATGTGAATCTCAATGGGACCATCATAGGAATCGAAATCACACAAATAATCAGTTCAGGGCACAAAATTGAGAGTCATGGCTTGCATCCACACAAGTGAGACTCTCAAACCGGTGCTTTATCAAACACAACATTGTTTTCTGTGATATAAAGGACACAGTGCTTAAGAAATGACTGGATGTGTGTGTGTAGCGTGCCTTGAAAAGTGCTAATGGTGCCGTTGTAAAGGAAGCGCGTGTGTATATATGCGATGTATATTTGTGTTGTATAACCGTGCATGTGCACTCTGTGCGTGACTGTATAGGTGTGTTGGTTTATGAGATGCAGTATGTGAATATGTGTGTGTGTAGTGCACTGTATGTTGAGTGTAATGGGAATCACAGGTGCTGTAATGTGAAAAACAGTCCTGGCTCCCTGTTGGATGCTTAAAATCTAATGAAGTGAACACAGGACACAGACTGTGACGCTCCACCCTCTTGCCCACTGCAACACACGCACATACAGTAGACACACACACTTACACTTTTGCATATACACACTCACATTCTGCAGAACCAAAGTCATTTTCGCATTGCCAAGGAACTGAATAGAAAATATACAAAAATATAGGCCTGTGTTTGGGAAAGCGATGTGCGAAGGTGTGTGTAGCTGAGATCAGCGGTCTTCTGAAAGCACCAGAGTCAATTATGCAGTAAAAACTGTCTGCCAACTGTTCCCCTTCACTAAGTCTCTGCCTTGTGAAAGGACTGTGTATGTGTGCCACTTTTCTTCTCCTCTGTTAGCATAAGGTACACTCGAGGAGTACCAAAAGGGTTCCAGGGCATTTCATTTGGAGTGGGTTTCTTTCAGCGCGCTCAAAGGCAGCAGTTTAGCGAGGAAAGAAAAGTCCCAGGCTCCTCCAGGAGAAGGCCATCACCTTGCTGAACTATTAAAACTCCAGCATTAGATCTCAGACTGGCAGAAAAATCACAATGAAATTAATTGCTGCCAGTCTGAAATCACCAAAAAAGCACCAGTCTTAGAGTTATTTGGGTTTTAGAGCTGGAAGTTAAAAAGGTCACTCCAAAATGTTATTTCAAACCTTTATGGCTCTGTGGAACACAAAAGAAGATATTTCAAAAATGTCTTTTTTTTAATCTAATGCTAGTCAGTGCTACCCTAACCCTAACTTAAACTAATAAAAAAGTTCCTGTGGCTCAGTGGTAGAGCACTGCGTTAGCAGCGCAAAAGGTTGTGGGTTCAATTCCCAGGGAACACACATACTGATAAATGTAAAATGTACTGTATAGCCTGAATGCACTGTAAGTTGCTTTGGATAAAAGTGTCTGCTAAATGCATAAATGTAAATGTTTTATAGAAAAAATTATATATTAGATTGAAAACAATGTTGCTTTGCAAAATAGAATATGAAAAAAAAATGACAAAAGCACAAAACAAAATTACTAAAACAAACACTAAAATTAAAAGGAAAACTTAGACAATATGAAGGAAAATAACCTAAAATATTAATAAAAGCTATATTTGAAAAATGTCTGTTTTTTTTCATCTAATGAAAGTCAGTGCTGTTATTAACTAAAACTAAACTATTACAAATTCCAGATAGAATAGAATTTTTAGATAGAAATAGAAATCTTTAACTTAAACTAATGAAAATGGCAAAAGCAAATAGTTTTTATAGCAAAAAAATTTAAGTTAAAAATGTTAAACTAAATGTATATATTAGATGAAACCCTGAAAAAAAGAGTTCCGGCAACTAACTAAAGTTTAAGTTGAAGTACTAAAGTTCAAATAAAACTGAATGGCCGGTAATATAAATTGAAGCTAAATAAAAATATTACAATAACTAAAACATGAAAAAAGCACAACACAATTGCTAAAAACTAAAATTACAGTGACTGAAAAAAAATACATTTTATAATAATATACAATACTGAAAAAATATAAAGTAACTGATGGTAGTCAGTGGGGTTGTTTTAGACAAAAACTGTTTTTTTAGAATATCATCTTTTGTGTTCCACTGATTGGAATGACATGAGAGTAAATGATGACAGAATTTTCCTTTTTTGGTGAACTATCACAAAAGTTTGAGATAGGATGGTTTACCCCAGTGGTTCCCAACCACGTTCCTGGAGGCCCCCCAACACTGCACATTTTGCATCTCTCCTTTGTCTGATACACCCATTTCAGGTCTTGGAGTCTCTACTAATGAGCTGATGATCTGAATCAGGTGTGTTTGATTAGGGAGACATTGAAAACATGCAGTGTTGGGGGGCCTCCAGGAACGTGGTTGGGAACCACTGGTTTACCCCTACAGGAAAAGTAGCAAAGTCTGTCCTGACAGGGAGCATGTCTGTTTCGACTGTATCTGTGGGCAACTTTACATGCACATCAGATCTAATTTTGTGTAAGATATGTGTGTGTTTGTAAAACTGAATGAGTATTTGAGTTTGAATGTGCCTCCCTCTCTTTGAGAGCAGGGTGCTATGTGTCTTTTACATATGAAATATAATAATTATAATAAATATTTTTAGAGACTGTGAAGTGTCACTGGGTTGTTTGTAAGAGATGCTGAGTGCTGCTGTCAGCGGTATGTGTGGCGCTCTCAAATGAAGACATGCAGGGCCCGTTTGCACCACTGCCTTGGCTAAATTAAACCCGAGTGCTCCTGTTACACATGGACTTTAAGTGCAAGACTTTCATCACTCTCAACACTCATGACGAAACTGAGACCAAGGGCTGCGTGCATAAATCTTTGCATAGTTTCCATGCTAAGTGTTTGCATATACAGACAGACATTTAATCATAAAACTCTATGCACGTTCATATTACTTTTAAATATATGTACTAGGTACTGGAAATCAAGCTGAATTAGCCCGAGTTGAACAAAAAAAAACAGTCAAAATAAGTCTTTTGTAACATTAGAAATGTCTTTACTGTCACTTTTGATCAATGTAATGAATCCTTGTTGAATAAAAGTATTCATTTCCTTCCAAAAATTTAAAATAATTAAAGTATAGTCAGTCAAAGTACTCTAAAAGATAGTAATTTTGCTGGTCTGTCTGAGGGAGATTCTAATAAATGATGAATGACAGTAAATTACGGCACCTGTCAACATTGAGATTAATACAAATGGTCATATTCTTCATGTTGTTGAAAGATGAAGTGCTGCCAGTTCAAAAGATATTTACAAACTGTTAACATGGGTAATAGAGAAACAATGAACAGTGAAGGAAATCATCAATTTAGTGGAAATTGTTATTTTTAAAATTACACATACTGCACCAAGTATGACGTGACATTTTATAAATACACATCTACTTATTTATGATTATTAAAACACTTTATTTAATCACCTTGAACAAAACTAAAAATATTTTTTCCCCTCACAATATATGTGATTCACACATTAGCTACAAAAATCTGCAACATTTAAAAATAATATTGAACCAAATGACTTCAGAACTGACAGTTGTGTTTAGTTAGTAATATTTGTTTTGCACAGCACATATGAGACAGGATGAAAATATAAAGCTAAATCTATATAAATATTATTTGAAAGTGCTAAAACACAAATCGCTTTTCATACTTACTAGAATAAAAACTCTTAACAGCACACGTCACTAGTCACACTTTCCACCCAGACAATGGCTGCAACTATAATATACAAACAAAACCCACAATAATTGCAGTTAGTTAAGTCTGCCTGTGTTCTTGGCATGTATATATGGAAACTTTAGGGTCAGACTTAACGTTTGGGGAGTCATTGGACAGAGTTGAAATGGATCCATGTGGTTCCTGCTGAGGTGGAACAGGAATGGATTCTCCATATTGGAGGCAGTGGAGCTGGACAGAGCTGGCTCATATTCAGAGACGTGGGTGTGGACTTCTTAGCAATGAGGGATCATGGGACTGATGGGGTTTACAGGGTCACACACACCCTTACAGTTACATTAAGACTTAAATTAACTCGTATGGGATTATTCTAAATATCCATTCAACACACCTATATCGTTAATTCAGAACATAGCCTATATAGTTGAGCACATCTGTGTAGTTCATCCTTCACATACACACTAAGTGCATTGATGTACAATGTGTTCTTTGGCAAATTGAATGATTCGGGGTTTAAATAAGGTAAGATCTACATATGCTGTAAATGTGTTAGTACTCTCCTTTCTTTCCTGTTTTTAATCTTAAAATAACACTCCAGTTCAGCTCATTTCCTAACCTGTAACTCTGACTCAGCTCTGAAGTGCACTTCAAACAAACCCGGCCAGAGAAAGCACAAATCAAACTCCACATATAAGCCCGCTTGTGAATGTTGGCTTTCACTTTTTTAAGACACCATGTAAGTGAACCAAATCACGCTAAGCTCATTTTTTAGCTCAGCAATTTTACAACAATCTCCTTTTCACATAGGCTGCTATTCAAAGTTTGGTAATCCCTTAAAAACTTGATGAATATATGATGTAAATTCAAATAGAATGATATATAGATATATATATATATATATATATATATATATATATATATACAGTTTTATATATATATATATATATATATATATACAGTTATATATATATATATACAGTTTCGAATTCCCAGTGAGTTAGCGGCGAGTTAACAAGACTCACTCAGTCAACGATCAGAGTGAATCGTGCAGTTACAAATGACTCCTCTCTGAACTGTGAATCGTTTTATCTATTTGAATAGGCACATACAGTTTTGTTATTAAACTATATAGTTTTGTTAACCGAAATAACTAAAGCTGAAACGAAATATAAATATTACATGATAAAACTTTAAAATTAAAAATTAAATGAAAATTAGAAATTTTGGTTACTAACTGAAGTAAGTTTAACTACTAAAATTTCTAAAACTGGAATAACAAAAATTGAAGATAAAGAGAATATAAATAAAAATGTCGAAAGCACAAAACAAGATTACTAAAACTAAAATTAAAAGCTAACTTAAAATATGAATTAAAATTAATAGGCATTTTGGTTGAGTACCTACTGTATAAGAGTTAATCTACTCCAGGGAACTTTCTTTTTGTCAGATATAAGTGAAGTTGTGGAATCGCAAACAACTGACTCATATGAAATGGTTCTTTTAAGGTCAAAATCTTCCAATGATTCACAAACCAGTTTCGAACTCCCTAGTGAGTTAGCAGTGAGTTAACAGCATACCTGTTAACACTCCCGTTTTTCCTGGGAGTCTCCCACACCTCCTGTATTGCTATTTCTCCCAGTAAACTCCTGTATTTTGTATGGGCCAAACCTCCTTAGGCCTATATGAATAATCACATCAGTATTTTATTCCAAGGTTGTCCAGTAACAAAAATTTTGTATGAAACGCATCCTACTCACACAATCGACACATCATACAAATTTCAACCCATTTGTGACCTCAACCATTATCAACAGTTGGGCTGTTAGCTGCGGGAAGTTGAATCATCAGTGGTAGAAATAGGACGAGGAGATTCAGGCGAAACTCTGGAGGAAGTGTTTAATTTCATATCTCGGAAGCTGCACTGATTTTAATATCGGACACAGTGGGAAAAATGACTTTCAGCAAGTCCTTCTGCTATTTTTGTTCAGACCAAAGCGAAAATCGACCCATATTTTTACGCAGCAAACATGCAGTTGTAAATTAAGACACTAAGATATATTTATGTTACTAAATTAATGTAATAGATAATTTTTCAAATATAATAATTGATATTTTGGACTCACCTCTTTTCTTAAAAATGGCTGAAATGTTGTGAAAACCTGTATCTGAACATGTGAATCATGTTTTTTTTAGTCATTTAAAGGTCTAATATGTTACCATTGCCCTACCCTGCTCATGTGATATTAATGTTAATTGTGCAGGTTTTAAAAAGTCGTAAATTTGATTTTAAAAATCCTGCAGACAGCCTGACCATATATATATATATATATATATGACAGTTCCTGCTCCACAAAAAAGAGTGGCATGAACATTCTTAATATCTTTTTTTTTGTTCCACAGAAGAAAGTTTCGAATGACATGAGTGTGAATCCACAAATTTAAACTGAACAATAATAAGAATTTGCCTGAAATGACTCACTCATATTAGAGGACAACAATAACAGGACAAAAGCAAGACTTAAAAAGAGAATGACACAGAGTCACAAGTCCAGTTTATTTGACAAAACAGTCCAGAAACCCGACAGGTCGAGTGAAAGCAGACAAAAGCAAAAGCTACAGCTGTGATCCACAGCAGTCACCGACTGGAACAGAGAGGGAATGACAGGATAACTAGACCAAGAGAACAAGGAGACATGGAGATTGCCGATCTGGAAAGAGAGAGAGAATCAAAGACAGAGGCAGACGGAGAGAACATGAGCTCTAAGATACAGAGGCCGCCATTAAGTAGAAGATTAGGTGAGACAGAGAGCGAGAGAAGGTGTATTTGTGTGTGTGTGGTAAGCTGGGAAGCTCCATGCTGCAGGGTGGGGGTTCGAGGAATCGCTGTGTGTTTTGGCAGCCTCGCTGGATGGGAACGGTGCATGCGTGTGGGTGCATGCGGCATCTGTAAGCCACACCTCCCCCATCTCAGGTCTGCAATGGGCATTCCTCCAAAAAGAGTGTATGCATGTGGGTGGCTGTTTTGTGTTTGTTTAGAGTGGCCTCCCCTCCTGCTTCGCCGTGGTGATGACGGATACGCCAAACTCCGATCTCTGGAGACGTAGACGCTAGGACTCAACAAAAACACACACATGCAGACACACAGAGAAGCGCAACAGCCGCCCCACAACCGACACACACACACGACGGATAAGAGCACATATGCACATCCTTCTCGATATATACGCTCACATACACAAAAGTGCAGATGCAAAGACGCACCCGCACCATGTAGAACCAAATGAAGCAGTCTTGTGACTCCTGATAATGATACAGACACCATTGTCTCTGGCTTCCGCTTCTGGATGCTACTTGGCTCCTTTCGCCTGTCCATTCCTGTGTAGTGCATTTCGACTGGCCGTTTCGGTGTGAGAATATGCCCGCCCACCCCAACCCTCCGTGTCCTGTAAATCCACTCCCTCGTTGGGAGGCGGTGTGTTATGTAGCTTGGCCGAGTGTTGCGCTAGCTGTGCCCAGTTCAGTTTAGTTCAGCTTAAAGGCCACAGCAGGATCACCCAGCACAGGTGTGTCGTTAAAGTCTCTACCAGCTGTCGCTGTGGCTACAGCTACAGACTGGGCCGCTGACGGGTGGTGTCGTAGGAGCGAACAACCTGGGACTGTGACACCACGCCATGCTCCTCCTGTGAGAACGCATATCCATCTATTGGGAGAGAGAGAAAACAATCGTTAGCCTTTATTAAAGGGATATTTGTGTGTGTGGCAATCAAAGCAAAAACTGTACAGCTGTGCTGTCCATATACCGCAATTATTTTTCTGACAATATTTTATTGATTCTTCATATTAAGGTGGCAGTGGTGAATAGATAACACTGATCATGTAAATATTCAACAAATTAAATACTCAAGTGGGTCTTAAAAATGGATTTAAAAAGGGTTTTAAACTTAAAACTTAGGCTTAAGGCCTTAAATAGCTGCTGAAAGAAAACGCACAATGTTGCACCTTTAAAACTCCGGATAAACAATTTATAATGTAACATTTATATTTTAAAGCTTTTTCTGTGTTTATACGTATAGCATAGTTAAAATTCTTACATTTTTATTATTTTTTAGCATATATTTACAATACCCTTCAAACGTTTGTGGTCAGTAACTTTGTTTTTTAAAATAAATTAATTTTATTCAGCAAAGACACATTAAATTGATCAATAAGTAAAGGCATTTATAATGTTACAAAAATGTATATTTCAAATAAACGCCTTTGAACTTGAATAAAGAATCCTGATGGAAAATGTGTCATGGTTTCCACAAATATATTAAGCAGCAGAACTGTTTTCAACACTGATAATAAAAAGAAATGTTTATAAAGCATCAAATCAGCATATTAGAATGATTTCTGAAGGATCGTGTGACACTGAATGCTTCATATTAGGGAGACAGAGACAAATAGATAAAATCTAAAAAATTCAACTTTGACATTACAAGAATAAATTATATTTTAAATTATATTAAAAGGTTATTTAAATTTGTACTAATATTTGATAATACTGCTGTTTTTACAATATTTTTGATCAAATAAATGCAACCTTGGTGAGCATAAGAGACTATTGTTAAAAACTGTTTTTTTTTTTTTACCAACCCCAAACTTCAAAAATGGATTATGTGAAAAAGGTTTTGTTTTGTTTAGTTTTTCCCCAATAAAATACAGAAAATAAAACTTTTCTGTATATAAACCTTTATTTATCTGATTAATCAAAGTGATTTGCGATTTTTTTCATTAGCTCAGACAAGAAACTCATGAAGCTCTGACAACTGACAGATTAATAATAATATAATAATGATAATAATTAGTTGCAGTTGTACAGGTTCTGCGGATCTCAGTGGGTGTGAAGCGTAAAAGTGGGTGCGGAACATGCACTTACGTGACACGGTCTGCTGCACAGAGTTTGAGCGTCCCACGCTGGAAGGCGTTTTCCTGAAGACTCGTGTCAGCAGGTGGGCACGCTCGTTCAGACTGGACAGACAGAGACAGACGGGTTAAGCCACCAATCACAGCACAATTACTGGCTGATATGCTACACACACACACGACAGCTAGAGGTCAAATCACATGCATTTCTATAACACACAGTCCTCTACTCTGCTGCATGGCCATCCTGGTGAACGGCAGATACTCTTAATGATGTTCACTCGAGCAGAACACGCATTTACACACACATACTCGCACAATTCTTAGAAATGGCTTCCCAAAGCACTCCTAAACAACATTAAACTTAGGCCTGCGATCCAAAAACATCTCCTCGAATATTTCCACAGCACTAAATCCTCAAGCTTTCCAATCCTTCAAACAAAATCGATCAATATGAGAAGTATTCAACAGCTCTTTATTCTTAAATTAATGCAACCAAAAAAGAAGGCTCTGGTTGCTGAATTAAATGGCAAAATTTCAATTCTGGAAACTGAATCCGATGCCATTTTGCGGCCAGTTTTGAAATAAGAACTCAAAGGAGCCCGACCCTGTCTTTGATAAACACGTTCCTTGTAGAACAATCAGTCTATGATGTTTCTCTGTAAATCAGATGAAAGCGATCTTTCCCCTCATCCATAAAAGAAAGAGTGATCCGAAAACCAGTTGTTATGGAGGAAGGCCAAACTTCTCAAGGTTACAGCTCAAACTCATATTGTGCTACGATGGGGACTGTTTGCACTGTTATCGATGGGAAGGACGTGGCATTCATTTGGCTGCGCGATAAAAAAATTCGTCAACAGTATATGAGATATGGCAGAACATCGGCCAATGAAAACTATGTCTGCAAAACAGATGATGGTTGAAAGACGGGGATGATGAATGGATAAATAAAGAAATAAAAGGATGGAATGACGCATAGGCTCGCTGGTAACCGGAGCTCTTTCTTCCTCTGTCGTTTCTCTGGAACGTAGACAATCCTTGGAATATCAGACAGTTGTTTTGATTAATCAAATTTTCAATAACTTAGTTTTCCTCCAACCGTCCCTCACGTACGAGTCCAGGCTTGGCTTATACTTTGGAAAATACTTTGCTTTTTGTCCGGCAGGGCTAGTTAGGGTATTCTTGGGTAAATAATTTCAAATGTAAACGCCTAGGATATGCTCTTCAATTGTGTCAGCCTCCGCCCAGTGATGTCGAATTCAAGCTGACGTTTAATCATTCAGCGGATTTCACTCGTTCAGGATGACTTACAACCATTATGCTTTTTACAGCTGGATATTTACTGAAACAAATGAGGTTAAGTGTTCTGCTCTGGGGGAATGAGGGGGTAAACGCAAACAGGGCTTACAGCCAACATCCCTCTGATTAGAAGTCCATTCTGTCAACTCCCTGGCCATAAATTTGTGGCCTAAAGACCATGAAACACTCCAAGGTATTACAAATAAAAACTGCATGAGACTACACGTCTGTTTGCCAAGTTCCTGTCTCATATAGGGCTGTACACCAAACGCAATATGTAGAGTAATATCTCTGGGCTAAACTGTTAGATCCATGCAATCGCTCCACGCAGTCAACCTCAAACACACAGTTTGAAAACAAACACATGCACAGAGCTACGATCTTAAGGAAGCTACACACACCCAGTGCTTATAGCTAGGCAAACCTGACCAGCTCATGGCCGCCTGACATCGCAGAACGTGAAAGAGAAAAGTGAATGAGAAAAGTCGTGAGATGATGATGATGATGATGATGATGATGGTGATGATGAAAGGAAGGTTAAGGGGAGGGAGGAAACAGGTCACTGCACATCCTATAGAGAGACTCAGGCAGCTGGTTCTACCTGCACATGCCTGCCTTTGACTCTATGAGTCTATGATTCCTCAGCATTGGGTCTGTGGATGTTCAGGCAGGGGTTAGAGGATCACAATGAACACAAACACAGTCTCTTTCCCAAACACACATCCACAAACTAATTCACAAACAATATGCAAATAGACAAAAGACATAAACAAATCATAAACACAGTCAATCAGCTCCAAAACCTAGTGAGCTTCCTTCTGCAACAAGCAAAGAAAATGGAAAAAAAAAAAGGTGGGGAAAAGAAAAAAAACAAAAAAAAAAAACAATCCAAAATGTGGGTATTTAATTGGGTATTTTATTTTCAACAATTCTAAATGTATATTAATCTTAATAATATAAAATCATATATTACATTAATTTTAAAAAATACAAAATGTATTAGTAAAATGTCAATGATTGTCAATTAATTTAAATTTAATTGTCAATTAATTTAATTAATTATATTTAAATAATTATTAAATGAAACTAAATTAATATGAAATCATAAAAGTAATTAAAATATATAAGTTAAAATGTTACTATCTGTCAATAAATTTAATTTAAATTTAACTGCCAATTAATTGTAATTTTTTTACATGTATATTAATACATTATTATTATTATTAATAATAATAATAATAATAATAACACTAATCATAAATTATTACAATTATTAATATCAAGTGAAGAAAAGATGGCAGTTAAAGCATGAGAAACGGTAAATAAATAAATATTACATTTTTATAATTAAAAAAAATGATATATATATATATATATATATATATATATATATATATACACACACACAGACGCACACATTTATAAATGGTCTATTTTACCTATTTTTTGTGTGCTATGTTATTATTTATATTTATGCTTCAAGTATTGTGTCATGCACTTGCTGCCTATGTTCAGTTACTTTCATTACAATTAGTGTTCTGCTATAGTAGGCAACTGCCTATGTAGGCAGCAAGTCAGCTCACTATGTTTTGAAACAGAGCTAATGATAAAAATAACACAACAAAAAGAAATTATGCATTTGCCTGAATCTATATTACAACAACTTGTAAATCAACCTGAGGTATTACAGGGGAGTTTATAGATAGGCTGGTTTACATCAAGGCATATTCAGGGACATACCTGCGGCCACTGGCATCTCTGAGGACGGCTGCCCCAGGGTCCACAGCCCGAGCTTCCAGTTCCTGCACCTCCTCAAGCAGAGACTTCCTCACTGTGCGCCGTCCTCTGCATGGAGACATACACAAGCAAGACAAAGTGAGAAACTGTCAGTCTCTTTATGTGAGTGACTAATACATATTGCCAAATCACACTGTATTTTCTCCATAAATACACTGATATGTATATGTGTGTGGTACATTACTCACGCATTCCACACCACATCTTTGAGTAAACATGCTGTTGGCACCAGTATCAGGCCCAGCCAGAAGCTCCAGCACTGCATCACCCTGCCAGCCTAAAACAAAGATAAACAGATCATCAATTTGAAATCAATGCTCTGCAAACATTGCAACACCCAATCAATGCTGGATTTCTCTCTCCTTGCAACAGCTGTTGACTGACTGCGTCACCTTTGACCTGTGGGAGAGTTCAATTACCCTGTTTACCTACCTCTACTGTCTACTGTTTGCTCTAGTTCTTCCTCCCCGTCTCTGTTTAATGGCCCAATTAGAAGTGTTTTTTTCCACCCTAATAAATCACTTCTTAAAGTAAACAATATATAATGACTAATACGACTCAAACACATTGTTCTAAATTGTATATATACACATTATATATGCACACAAAATAATATGTCTATACACAGGATATTTTGATATATATATATATATATATATATATATATATATACACATTTTATTCTATACACACACACACACACACATATATATATATATATATATATATATATATATATATATATATATATAGACATACATATATATATATATATATACACACTTTTTTTTGGACACTAAAGCCTCACTTATGAAATATATATAATGTAATATCAAAACAGCCAATGTCAGCTGGTTGATAGCTGATATCTCAATCTATCCATATTTCATTATATTTTAGTATAAGAGCATAACATTTGTTCCACTTTATTACTATTTATCGATCTGATTTAAAAATCCTTTACAGAAACATTTTTCTGAAGTGATTTTTAATGTTAATCCAACAGACTGAAGAAAACTTCATGGTGTGCAATCAAGTCATCCCACTTTTAAGGATCCTCCACAGCTGGTATCCCCGCCGGAATCTACTAGACTCCGAAAACCATTAGACGGCGTCCCCTCGCGACAGCTGCGCATACACCCCCAGACCAATCCTCCCAAATTCTCAGACGAGCAGACGCACGAAAATACACACACTGATATACAGCTCTGGAAAAACATGCATGATGTGTGCTCCCAGCTTGGCCTGCATGAAGAGATGGAGAGATTAAAAAATGAACGGCTGGACAGAGGGAAAAGAAAAGCCAACGCTGCAGGGTAAAGAGCGAGGGATGTCCCATCTCTCTCTCTCTCTGAGAGCAGCTGTGGTGATACTTGAGCACATTCCTGATTTCTGACACAAATCGAATTAATGGGCCGGAGGGCTTCAGAGAGCTCTATCCCACCCCCAACTGCTCCACACTCTCACAGTATGCACACACTAGCTTTGTTCAAAAATCTAGTGAGTCACCCCTGTACGTAGCATTTTGGGGCACCATAGGCACACTTCCAATTATGCTGCCTCCTGAGACGTATGCATTACAATCCCTGAAAGAACAATCCCAAGATGGTGGACAAAGCAAGAAAAAAAACAATTATAGAAATAACACTAAAATGTTACAATATACAATTTTATAAAAACAAATTATTAATATATAATTTGAACATTCTTATTAATATATAACAAATATACAATGTAATTTATTCAATACAATTTTTATCATTTTTTTTCTTGTTTTTTTATACATATTTTTTAAACATTTTAAAAAAGTATATACATAAGTATATAATAATGTTTTAAATATGCTATAAATAATCATTTTCTACATATTTTTGGAATGGCATATATATATATATATATATATATATATATATATACACACACACACACACACACACAGTGGGGGAAAAAATTATTTGATCCCCTGCTGATTTTGTACGTTTGCCCACTGACAAAGAAATGATCAGTCTATAATTTTAATGGTAGGTTTATTTTAACAGTGAGAGACAGAATAACAACAAAAATAAATCCATAAAAACACATTTCAAAAAAGTTATAAATTGATTTGCATTTTAATGAGTCAAATAATTATTTGACCCCTTCGCAAAACATGACTTAGTACTTGGTGGCAAAACCCTTGTTGGCAATCACAGAGGTCAGACATTTCTTGTTGTTGGCCACCAGGTTTACACACATCTCAGGAGGGATTTTGTCTCCCTCCTCTATGCAGATCCTCTCCAAGTCATTAAGGTTTCGAGGCTGACGTTTGGCAACTCGAACCTTCAGCTCCCTCCACAGATTTTCTATGGAATTAAGGTCTGGAGACTGGCTAGGCCACTCCAGGACCTTAATGTGCTTCTTCTTGAGCCACTCCTTTGTTGCCTTGGCCGTGTGTTTTGGGTCATTGTCATGCTGGAATATCCATCCACGACCCATTTTCAATGCCCTGGCTGGCTTCAATGCCCTGGCCCTGACGGTACATGGCCCCGTCCATCGTCCCTTTGATGCGGTGAAGTTGTCCTGTCCTCTTAAGCAGAAAAACACCCCCAAAGCATAATGTTTCCACCTCCATGTTTGACGGTGGGGATGGTGTTCTTGCGGTCATAGGCAGCATTCCTCCTCCTCCAAACACGGCGAGTTGAGTTGATGCCAAAGAGCTCGATTTTGGTCTCATCTGACCACACTTTCACCCAGTTCTCCTCTGAATCATTGGCAAACTTCAGACGGGCCTGTACATGTGCTTTCTTGAGCAGGGGGACCTTGCAGGCACTGCAGGATTTCAGTCTTTCACAGTGTAGTGTGTTATCAATTGTTTTCTTGGTGACTATGGTCCCAGCTGCCTTGAGATCATTGACAAGATCCTCCCGTGTAGTTCTGGGCTGATTCCTCACCGTTCTCATGATCATTGAAACTCCACGAGGTGAGATCTTGCATGGAGCCCCAGACCGAGGGAGATTGACAGTTATTTTGTGCTTCTTCCATTTGCAAATAATCGCACCAACTGTTGTCACCTTCTCACCAAGCTGCTTGGCGATGGTCTTGTAGCCCATTCCAGCCTTGTGTAGGTCTACAATCTTGTCCCTGACATCCTTGGACAGCTCTTTGGTCTTGGCCATGGTGGAGAGTTTGGAATCTGATTGATTGCTTGCTTCTGTGGACAGGTTGTCTTTTATACAGGTAACAAACTGAGATTAGGAGCATTCCCTTTAAGAGAGTGCTCCTAATCTCAGCTCCTTACCTTTATAAAAGACACCTGGGAGCCAGAAATCTTGCTGATTGATAGGGGGTCAAATACTTATTTGACTCATTAAAATGCAAATCAATTTATAACTTTTTGGAAATGAGTTTTTCTGAATTTTTTTGTTGCTATTCTGTCTCTCACTGTTCAAATAAACCTACCATTAAAATTATAGACTGATCATTTCTTTGTCAGTGGGCAAACGTACAAAATCAGCAGGGGATCAAATAAGTTTTTTCCCCACTGTGTGTGTGTGTGTGTGTGTATATATATATATATATATATATATATATATATATATATATATATATATATATATATATATATATATATATATATATATATATATATATATATATATAAAATCGATACAAAATTAATACAAATTGTATTTTTGTTTTATATATTTTTTTTAAAGCAAAAATACATATAAAAATATACATACATTTTTTCAACACAAAATTTATGTATAAAAAACCTCTTATAAACAATTTAATAGGAATTGTTTTTAAAAAAAATGTATAGTTTTGTTTTTAAGGGGTTGAAGAGGAGAAATGTTGGTTATAAATATGTAGTAATGCAATAATAAAATGTGTTAAAAATAATTTAAACGAAATTATATAAATAAAAATAGACATTAATTCAGTTTTTGTGAGTGATGTGCTTACTGCATGTTGTTTTGTTAGTGTAGTAAAATGTTAACACCAATCTCCAATCTCTAATCTCTATTAATCGAGTCAAGTCTCTCGTTCAATTTACATGGGGGGGAGGGGGGCATTTGTACAACATATAGAGTTCTAGCCTTTAGTGTTTTAAATTAGTACTTAGCATGTTCCATTTCAGTTAGGATGGTGCCTATGTAGGCAACAGAGAGCGAGGTGACTCACTAGGTTATGGAACAGAGCCACTGTGGGGACAAGGCAAAAAACCTTTCTGGAGTATTCCTCATTCAAACACACACACAGATGACTGTAGCGATGCACAAACCAGCCCACTCGCTTGAGTCAACACTTCCAGGGTAGGCCGTAAAAGCCTGGGGCTCGGGTGACTGTGTGGCAGGTGCAGGGAGACTGCCAAATGGGACGGCGGGTCATAAATCTGACACGGAACACCCAGAGAGCAAGTCATCCAGGCGCCGGGCGGCAGTCAGATACAGGAGGTGAGTGAGAAAGCACAAACATGAGCAGGTGTGTGTGTATTTGCACTCACCTGGCCCAACATATCCGGTGCTATAGGAATGCTTGGCCAGATTGCAGAATAGACAGCAAAAAACAACATCCAGAGCACCATGCTGCCCCATACAGCCAGATGAGAAAACTAGAACAAGAGAAAAACAGGTCATGGTCAGTTTCACACTGAATATAGACTTCTTCAACTGTAATGGAAACCATGTGAATTCCAAGGCCGCTCTACTTCATCACAAGATCTGGTGTGAGGACAGCTGAACGGACGAGGAGTGTCGACGTCTCCTCAACACACACCGCAGCGGGACAGAGAAATGTCCTGACATAGCAGCAAGATCCCCATCTATCTAAAGCACTTCCCAGAATATATATATGACCTTCCTATAGAATAAGACACATAATGTCAAGTGCAAAGTGTTGTATAGTGGGATCTTCTTTTAATTCAGATATAAAAAATGCTTTGGAATAAATTCCATGTGTTAAATGCCACTTTGAAACATTGCAAAATAAATTCTCACTCCGTTATGTCTTGTTTTCCAGTTCAAATCTAAAAAGCAAACTGACTTATTTGTTCAAAAAAAAATAAACATAAATAAAAATTAATTGATTTCATTCTTATTTTTCCTATTTTAAGCATAAACATACTTAATTTTGATACATTTTTCAGAAAACACTCAAACAGTCATTTTGCTTCTCAAGCAAACGTATCTTTATATTTTAAGAAGGTTTGGTTATTTGTACCAGAAAACAAGACAAAAATACTAAGAAAGAAAATCATTTTTGCAATCTTTTAATTCAGACATGCTTTGTAATATTCAATACATTAGACAGCACTACCATAGACTGCAAAAAATTATTTTCTTACTCAGTATTTCTGTCTTATTTTCCAGTACAAATATGTAAAAATTCTCACATCATGCAAAATAAATTAAGATATTGAATCTGTTTTCTGAAAAATGTATCAAAATTAAGTGAGTTTAAGGAAAACAAGGTAATTTTCCTTAGCCCATCACATATTTTTTTCCTGTTTTAAGCATGAACTTAATTTTGACTTTTATATGTTATATTTATATATTTTATATTTTAATATAAATTTTTGTAATAATTTAAGTAATTTTGCTTCTATTATTCTATAATGTGACATCCTTTTTTCCCAGATATATGCTCATTGCTTTGAGCTCAGATGGCAGGCGGTGAGGAGTGTGTGTATGTGTGTGTGCATTTATGTTGGAGGATGAGGACTGACGTACCCTTGTCCATGCTGTGGTCTCCATACCGGCTTTCAGACACACAGTTACCACTACATACTGCACCAGCAAGAGAGACGGAGAGAGAGAGGGAGAGAGAGAGAGAGTCATAAATAACAGTAATGATATGCACTCATCATCCTGGTAAAACGTTCTGTACAGCTTCAACACAAAAAAAAAAAAAAACAGATGAGGGCTTTCACACAGGCATCGACTTACTATTGCCTCTAGCGACGCACACTGCTTTAAAACACAATTACACATTTAGCCCTTAAAGTAATCGTACACACACACACACACACACACACACACACACACACACACAAGCCTGCAAGGAACAGAAAAGAAATACCAGCACACAAAGACTTCACTCCCCATGGGACTCATTCATTACTGTTTTAATGGCTAGAGTCTAGTATCGCCTCCAAAAACCCCAACGTACTGTATTTAATAGTCTGGGTTGCACACATACACACGGCCTCATTTTTATAATGGACGGCCAAAAGCACAACACAACACCACAGAGAGCTATATGCAAAATACAGTTCACAGATTGGCTAGTGGGGAGGGAATTGTAGTGATTTAGATGCTGAAAAGTGGCATGAAAGATGTTTTTTGGGGTTGCAGTCTGTATTGAATGTAAATAGGAAAAATACTGAAATAATGAAACATCTTAGAATTAGTAGCCTGATCAGCATAGTCTGATTCATGAAATGAATGAAGACTCCTTTGAGCCAGCTCTTTGATGAACTGATTACAATTCATTCAAAAGATTTAAGACTCAAAGACAGGATCTGTGTAACGAATTATTTGCCCAAACAAACATAAAATCTGACTCACTTCTGACTTTCGGATCTTTGACAACATGCAATTAAAGCAAAAAAATTCACAGAAGCGTTTTGTTGTATTCGGGATGGGTCAGACTGGTCGTCAAATAGTCTAACTAGAATTTTTACCAAATTGGTGTTTTAACTGCTGTTTTCTTTTTTTTCTTCTTCTTATTTTTTTTTAATAAATAGTACATTTCACTCAATTGTACATAAATATTGATAAAAAGATCTTTCACTCAACTTCTCTGAGAGGGTTTTAGCACATTGAACCTTGTCTCTGAAAATCTGCATTTATTGCACAGCTGTATCTCTAAAACACAGCTTGTGTAACAAAACCATCGACTTTAAGCCAATTTTTGGACTTCAAATTGCTTGGTATGAGCAATGTGAGGATTATGAGGTTTTTGTGCAGTAAAAAGTTATTTTTAAAATGCTAGTTTATGTACATATGCAGACATATCTTTGGCAGTTGCTTTGTATTTTGTGAAATTTTTAAAGGCTTTTGTGCAATAAGAATTGTGCTTTTAAGGCAGGGTGTCAAAAATGTGTCTCAAGACCCCTGCGTACTTTTCCATTCTGTTGCACTCCATCCAGGTTTTAACCACAAGAACATGGCCTATGTGAACAACCCATAAAAAAAAAGTCAGTGTGATTGGTGTGAGATCTTATTTTATAAACCAGCCCTACTGTAAAGGGCTTCCTTAAGGCTGATTATTCATTTAGATCAGGTATTCACAAACTTTTTTTTGTCAGCCGAACCCCTGAGATTTTAAGTTAATATTTCAATAATTTAACAACATATTTGCATGTTCACAGTAAATCTAAACCCCCATGGTCCTGTGTGAAAAAGTGCTTGCCCCCTAAACCTAATAACTGGTTGGGCCACCCTTAGCAGCAACGACTGCAATCAAGCGTTTGCGATAACTTGCAATGAGTCTGTTACAGCGCTGTGGAGGAATTTTGGCCCACTAATCTTTGCAGAATTGTTGTAATTCAGCCACATTGGAGGGTTTTCGAGCATGAACCGCCTTTTTAAGGTCATGCCACAGCATCTCAATAGGATTCAGGTCAGGACTTTGACTAGGCCACTCCAAAGTCTTCATTTTGTTTTCCTTCAGCCATTCAGAGGTGGACTTGCTGGTGTGCTTTGGATCATTGTCCTGTTGCAGAACCCAAGTTCGCTTCAGCTTGAGGTCACGAACAGATGGCCGGACATTGTCCTTCAGGATTTTTTGGTAGAAAGCAGAATTCATGGTTCCATTTATCACAGCAAGTCTTCCAGGTTCTGAAGCAGCAAAACAGCCCCAGACCATCACACTACCACCACCATATTTTACTGTTGGTATGATGTTCTTTTTCTGAAATGCTGTGTTACTTTTACGCCAGATGTAATGGGACACACACCTTCCAAAAATTTCAACTTTTGTCTCGTCAGTCAACAGAGTATTTTCCCAAAAGTCTTGGGGATCATCAAGATGTTTTCTGGCAAAACTGAGACGATCCTTTATGTTCTTTTTGCTCAGCAGCGGTTTTCGTCTTGGAACTCTGCCATGCAGGCCATTTTTGCCCAGTCTCTTTCTTATGGTGGAGTCATGAACACTGACCTTAACTGAGGCAAGTGAGGCCTGCAGTTCTTTGGATGTTGTTCTGGGGTCTTTTGTGACCTCTTGGATGAGTCGTCGCTGCGCTCTTGGGGTAATTTTGGTCGGCCGGCCACTCCTGGGAAGGTTCACCACTGTTCCATGTTTTCGTCATTTGTGGATAATGGCTCTCACTGTGGTTCGCTGGAGTCCCAAAGCTTTAGAAATGGCTTTATAACCTTTTCCAGACTGATAGATCTCAATTACTTTCTTTCTCATTTGGGGGACACTTTTTCACACAGGGCCATGTGGGTTTGGATTTTGTTTTCCCTTCATAAAAAAAAACAACCTTCATTTAAAAACTGCATGTTGTGTTTACTTGTGTTATATTTGATTAATATATAAATTTGTTTGATGATCTGAAACATTAAAGTGTAACAAACATGCAAAAAAATTAAAAAAAAATCAGGAAGGGGGCCAACAATTTTTCACACCACTGTATATGTATGTATATATATATATATATATATATATATATATATATATATATATATATATGTATGTGTATATGTATATATATATATATATATATATATATATATATATATATATATATATATTTTTTTTTTTTTTTTTTTTTTTTTTCTCAACACTGGACAACCTTCCAACCAGTCAATTATGAAAATATGTATTTTTTCACATCCCTAGATGAATAGTTAATATTTATAGTTTTAGTAAAAAAATTAAAATGTTACAAAAATGTATTGGTTTTTTTTTTTTTGTATATAGTTAGGACAACAAAAACTAATACAGAATATGAACTTTTAAAAGGCCAAAAAAATTCTAAATGAACCATTCCAAGCATTTAAAGCAATAAATAAGTTAAATGACTGTTAGAATGGTAGACTTGAAATGCAGAATTTCAGTCGTAAACTGCCCACAAATGCCAACGGTGAGCGGTCTTGTCGGTTCTCATCAGTTTCCTCAAAGAGTTGTCGTTTCTGCTCTGAGTTGTGGGATTATTTCACAAGAACTTTTTTCAAGAATAGCCAGCAAAAAGAGACATTAACAAGTTTACAGTGTAAACACTGGCGGCCAACAAACGGAATAACAGCACTAGCAAGGAAATGACGTGTGACCTCTTACTGGCAGGGAACTACGGCGCAATAAATGCCACCGCTGACAACTCACCGTGTAGACGATGTTCCCCACGAACAGGTAGTCCACACTGTTGCCGTTGTCAAAGGGAGTGTCTGAAGAAACAAAACGGGTGATGAAAGATACTCAACGGTTTACACACTCGAGCTGGAGTGGTCTACATGTGTGTGCGTGTGAGTGCTTGCGATAGTTACCGTGCTCCAGAACTTTGAGTGGAAACCAGAAGAGAATAATGGAGTGAATGAGAGCATTTATACAGTGACCCCAAAAGACCTGGAAAAGAGAAAGAGGCAATGAAAGAGAGAGGAAGGGAGGGACAGAAAGCAGGAACGGGAGAAGGGGAGAGTCAGTCAAGACAAACTAATGCCAAGATACACACAGCCCACACAAACAGTTTCTCTGCAATTGCACAGCCAGCGCAATGTCCCCCAGATCACCCCAAACACACACACAAACACTAATCCTAGGCTATAAATGAATGACTGTCTTATTTCAGCTTATGAATCTCATTATTATCTGGGTGGAAGCAGAGCTGTTTTTTGCACTCCTGTTTATTTACGGTGAAGTCTCAAGTCAAACAATATCCTGATGTTGCTAACCACATCAGAATGGGATAATCAATTATAACACAAGATGATGATCATAATAACAGTCTGACATTCACTGCAGACAGATTTATAAGTCTCAAGGTATTTGTTGTGTCAGTATGAGTAATTTGTGATTGAAATAGCGCATTTGTATCGGCTACCGAAATCTTGGTACCTTAGTGTTAAACCCTTCTGCGTTCTGTGTGATGCGGTACAGCTGAGGGAAGCGTAGCATGTTCTGCTGACTGCACGGCCGGTCAAATATCCCCAGTGTGAAAGGAGGAAGAGCAGTAAAGATCTGAAAAACAGATGAACATTCTCAAGTGTTGCAGTATATTATACAGTATGGATCTAAACCAGAGCACAACCAAAATGAAACCTGATTTGAACCACTCTGATTGGAATAGAATAGCATGTCGCTAAGCTAATTATGCCATACTCTAAGGATAAAAATACATAGCAAACAAAACATTCTGTAAACTGAATTTTTTATTAAAATAACTATTTTTGTGTTTATTTTGAGTGAAATATTTTTTCCAGTGATATCAGTGGTCGACCAATATGTGTTTTTCAATTGCTGATGTCAATACAAAAGAGGTCAGGTAAACTGTTTGTACACTACTGTTCAAAAGTTTGATTTTTTTTTAATAAATTAATACTTTTGCTCAGCAAGGACACATCAAATTGATCAAAAGTGAGAGTGAAGACTTATAATGATGTATAAAAGTATTAAATACATGCTTTTTTAAAACTCTGTATTCATATTCTATTTTTATTTATATTCTATGTAAGAATCCTTTTTATTTTTATTTATATTCTATGTAAGAATCCTTTTTATTTTTATTTATATTCTATGTAAGAATCCTTTCCAAAATTTAAAAAAAAAAAAAAAAATTAAGCAGCACAATGTTTCTTAAACAGCAAATCAGAATGATTTCTGAAGGATCATGTGACACTGAAGACTGGAGTAAAGATGCTGAAAATTCAGCT